>OX442356.1:13067543-13347543 GCA_949357725.1 Hyperoplus immaculatus
GCCAGCAATTAGGAAGCGTTTGATTGCTGTAATAGCCAATAAAGGCTTTTCTATTGACTATTGAGAAGGGTATGAATAATTTTGGACATGCCAATTTTTGTTCAAATGTTAATAAAAGCTGAAAAAAATAAAAATAAATCAACAATGATGCCTCTTGTACATCATCTTATTATCTTTTGGGAGTAGCCTGTGTCATTTTCAATCAAGAAAAAGCTTGCTGGTTTCATAAAAGTAACTTTAAGTCAAAATTTGCCAGGGGTATGAATAATTTCAGTTTTGACTGTACTACTTGTAGTTTTGGTCTAGCTTTGCTGTAAAGTAAAGTGTAATCATGATAATGAGGTAGTATTGAGACACACATTTGGGATGAGTTACATATCTGGAGGTTCAAAGATAAAGTAGAAGAGTAGCTGGTGAACGTGATTTCTGTATAATGGCAGCTTGTGTGAAGGACTGAGAAGATCTCACAAGTGTTATATACGACGATCATTATTGTTTATTAGCTGCGTGTTTATTCTGACATTGGGAGTGCCTTGAGTGGGACATATTGAAAAGGCCTGCCAATTTGAATTAATCCTTATTTTCCTATTTCCCTGCAAGTAGATTTGTTTCTTAACATAACTCTAGGATTTGCTTTGGGCAGCAACCAATTACGGTTTTCATTATCAACTCGATCATTAATTTGTTTACAGTATTTATCAGTCAATTGTTTAGTTTATATACATTTCAGAAAAATGCCCATCTTAAGTTTCGAGCCCATAGTGAAGCCTTCAAGTTATTTGTTTACCGTTTACTGTTTGTTGACCGAAAATACAGTATCTTTTTTTTGAAATATCAGTGAATTCCCCTCACGATCCACTACCTGTACATAGGGCCTACTGTGTGCCCTTAAAAAAATCCAATATTAATACACAGTCTAGGCCCTGTTAACTGTGATGTAAACAAAGGTGTAGAAACGAACACTGCAGTTTGCAACATTGTTACACAAAATAAGCAACAAATCTCAGAAGCTATCAACGGTTTTGCATTTTCTCTCACTAAATGACTGAACAATAACTTAGCTATCATGTTTTTATTAATTATATTTCTGTAAATCAATTTATAGATGAACCAACTAGTAATTTGAGTTCTAGATGATTGACCTGAAAAAAGCCTTGGTGTTTTTTGCGAAAGGCCACACCTGACTGCTTTCCCTCCCAGTTTTAATAGGTTTGCCAGTACGTTTCGTCCGCTGTACAAGCAGAACCCTCAGAGGATGGAGAACATCCACAAGCAGTTCATAGAGGAGCTGAGGAGGACCGTACAGGTGTGCACCTCACAATAATAATAACATGTGTGGAGATAAATTACAAATGGAAGCTCTACTGCCTTGTTGTTTGTGTACAGAGTATGCAGTCACTGGTCTAGCTTCCATTATTTTCCCTTGTTTAAATGAATGCTTTTGTGTCTGTGTATGTTAAGGGAGACATCAGCAAACTGATTGAAGAGGGCCGGTTAGAGTTCAAACTGAATGAGCTGGACAAACTGGAGAGGGCTGCCAAGAACAAGAAAGGCCCTGCATGGTCAGTAATCTTGATTCTGATATCCATCTGTTCTGTTTACCATCACTCACTCAAACAAATAAATTAAGTTAATTTTCTTACCAAGAATATAGCAAATCTTAACCTTCTGACCGACATTTGAAACCTAATGTGTTTTCATGTGTTTCTGAAAGCAACATGTTTTTATCAACTAAATAATCAGAGTTGTATAGAATATTTGAGTTTTAAAAATGACTCATCATGGGCATTTTCCCAGTTCTTTAAAAGCATGCTATGCAACATTTTAATGAAAAAAAAAAAAAAAAAAATCCTTCTCAATGATCACTTCTGCCTCACTATACTATTTGGTGGTGTGTTTATCTGCACAGTCCTCCTCTCTTGCTGTATTTTACATAGTTGCATTTGTTGGTATTGTTTTGTAAACGGTGCCCTCGCAATGTTATTGGTTGAGGGTTCAACACTCTCCAGATCTTATTGGTTGAGGGTTCTACACTCTCTACGTGCACTAATCAATTGATTTATAGAAACGCCCGAGATAACAAAATAAACCAAAACAAAGCAAATACAGCCAGTGGGGGGAGGGGGGGTTTATGTAAACACACCACAACACATTGTAGTGAGGCAGAATTGATAATTGACACGGATTACTTTTGTGTCACTATAATTTTATTTCTAATGACAATGTTGCAGTAGATGCGTAAAGATGGATAGACATGGGCAACTGTGTAGCAAATAGTTTCTAAACCGTAACAATAATTTACACCATCTTTGTTTTGTTAATCACAAAGGGACATCTTATTGTCTGAACACTTGTTTACACTGCATTCTTTCTTAGTTGCACTGCATATCACCACTATAATATTTTTCCAATATTTTGTAACCCTTTACCATATGACTTGTTCTGTTAGGCGACCTATTGGGGTTCCTGAGCAGGACCTATGCAGTTATTTGATGCCATTCTATCAGAAGCAGGAGGCCTACATGCGGCTGGAGCTGAAAAAGATTCGAGCAGAGAATGCAGCCCTTGCACAGAAGGTTCAGGCCGGGAGAGAGAATATCGCTCTGACTGAAGAGCGAATTTCAACTGTTGTTGATGAGTGGAAGGTGAGAGAGAAACGATCAATAACACATGTTCAACATGTGTATTTTTACATTCTTAAAGTGTGACAACGTTTTAAGGTATGCCAAAGTTGTTATGCATAACGCATAGAAAGCATTTTGTAATTTTAGTCTTCAAAATAATTTTAAAATGGAAGTTTGCCTTGAGTTGTCAGCTTTTGCATGTCTTTTTTTCTTCTCCTCCTCCTACCTTTAGGCATCGGTCACAAAGTTTGAAAGGCTGGCATCTTCTCTCTCTCCCACCAATCTCCTTGATGGGTGATTGTTAGTGAAATTCAAATAGCTCATGTATTAAAACCCAAGTGTTTCAATAAAGACATCTGAGTCACGCATCTTCAAAGTCTGGTAGAGTTTTACTTGCGAGCAAAGCAAGGGAATCAACATGCATCACAAGTGTTACATGATCGAGACAAAGAATGAACAGAAGAACACAAGCTTATATGCCCAAGAAGTGTGTGTGTTAAATTTTGGAAAACCAACTGTGTGTACGTGTTTCACAAAAGATGTTCTCACAGGACACGGGTGTAATAATTCATAGATTATCCAATCAAGCAATGCAATGGGAGTTTTAGGGAGTTTTCCTCCATTTGTTCTCCATGAATCTTTAACCATGTGAACATGAACATGTCATATCTGTGTAGAGCCAACATCTTTGGAGCTCTTAAGTTTACCGGGATAAAGTTTACAGCAAACGGTATGAATGTTTTAGCATTAAAATGTTATACAATCATAGGAAATAAAATTATGTTAACAGTGATCTTCAAAGTATTTTTACCTGCAGATGTATCATCTAATTTTAACTGTACATATTGATTTAAAATGTTTTACTATTTCTTTAAAAAAAATATGAATGCCCATTTACGTCAGTAAAAGAAAGATGAAAACTGCCTTGATAGTAAAAACATCCCCATGGTAATTCATAACTAAGAAATAAAAATGTATTGATTTATTATCTTGTAATTGTCACTTTTTAACTCATGATAGTGACTTTTAAACTTATCATCATGAATTGCCATTGGGGAAAATTGTAATATCAAGGCTTTGTTAAAAAAAAATTCTCTACCTGGCGTAAATCATGGACATATAAAGAAAAATAGGTCCGCATAATGAGCTTGTAATAAAAATTATTACGACCTCAGTTATTGTATCTGTGTGCGTGTGGGGCCAGTGTACAGCAGTCATTACGGTAACTTGCGTGTTGTTTTGGCTTGGTATTACGGTAAGTGAAATGAGTAGTCGCGTAGCTGTCGTCTCTCGGGTGGATTCGTGCTGAACCTCAGCCACACAAGCAGCAGGCCTAATACGACTCAAGAAATTGGCTTGTTTTCTTTCTATATCAATGCATTATTCGCGATAGACATGACGGAAATGTTTTCAACCCTGTACGGGCAAAATGAAGCTCAGGGACCGCCCGGCTCTTCGTCTCTTGGTTTCGGACCGGGAAAACCTCCGCCGCCTATGCCTCAAAATCAAGTCTCCATGTTGGGGCAGATGCCACCGCAGCTCGGGGATGAGGGGCCTACTCTGCGGAAGCCCGGAGCCATGAATGAACCTTTCTATTTACTACGGGAGCTTCCTGGTACTGTCTACCTGTTTTTATTGCTCTGTACTTTGTGTGCTATTTATCTTGTATAGAAAGAGTTGAGCTGATATCACTCAGTTTGAAAACATTGAGTAAGCTAATTGCCGCTAATCGCTCACCTATTATTATCATAGCATAGGATTGGTTGTTGTGATGCCTGTGACCAAAACGTTTTCAACAGACTTCCTTGTGTTTGAACTATTTTGTGTTTTACTAAGTCAAATGTTATGTAACTTTTGGAATGACAGTTATGAGCATCCATTAATTAACATTAGCTCCGATTGGAGCAGGTTTCCTGCAGACCTTTGAAAAATCTTAAAAGGCTTTGAAATTATTCATTAAAAAATAAGGACTTCATTGGAATTTAAATGTATTGGATAAATGTTTCAAAAGTCTTAACATGCTAAGACGTGAACATGTTATGCTAAGTTGTCCCTTATCCCACATAATCGATTTCATTGTTTTCTTCAATTCAGTTTATTGTAAAATGTAAAATTGGTCTTTATTTTTAATTTGAGTGTCATTAAAAAAATCTTTAAACGTCCTAAATCTTCTTTGCCCTAAACTGTAGGAATCCTGTGGAAATTGTCAGAGGACGATATTTTTTGCAGAATAAATCTGATTTGATAGATATATAAATAAGTTACACATAACATGATTTGTGTTGTTTGCATTAGCTAAACTGATGTGTAAACCTGTTTGTTTAGTGGGGAACGAATTAACCGGCAACACCAACCTCATCACGCATTACAACCTGGAGCACGCCTACAACAAATTCTGCGGGAAGAAGGTGAAGGAGAAGCTCAGCAACTTTCTGCCAGAGTTACCAGGTGGGTTATGGGTAGGAAAAAAATGCAGCCCACGAGCTGCACATGCTTTTTTATTTTGAAAAGAAAATGTAGTTAAGATTGTGATTCATCCCCACTCTGGGAATTAAACTGTTATCTCAAAGAATCAAAACTCCCCAAGAGACACAAGGAAGGACCACTGCATTTAGAAACTGCAATTATATATCACTTTTCTACCACAACAGCCAAAGTGCTTTAAAAGTGTGTTCTCATTCACACACACACACACAGATAGCGGGGGAGCTGCCTGCTTATCAGTAGCAACTTGCGGTTCAATGTAAGGCCATTTGGAGATCTTAAGGACTGAGTTGCCAAATCTCATATTAATCGCTCACCATCTTCATGCCTGATGATTGTTTATTTATTTGTGACCACAGCTAAACACTTATTCAGCATATTCATTGTTGTGTGTTTAATGTTCACCACCTTGCTGTTTCATTGCTCATATTTTGATCTACTTCACTTTCCTCCACCTCATTCCAACTTGTCCTCTCTTCCCCCCTCCCTCCTCTGTGCTGCAGGTATGATCGACTGTCCGGGCACTCAGGACGGCAGCTCGTTGCGCTCTCTGATTGATAAGCCTCCAGTGTGTGGGAACTCATTCAGCCCACTGACGGGTGCTCTGCTCACAGGCTTCAGGCTACACACAGGACCGGTACTAACTGCATTCACCAATCACAACACTTGCACACCCACTACCAAGATCTATTCTGATTACTGATCAGATTACTCAAATGTTTACCAGTATTATGGGACATTCTCTTTAGTAAGAACATTATAATCTACTAGAAACGGGTATGCTTAATTTCTCAATGTTACTTTTCAGTTCAATACTTACACACTTTTGTGTCGGCTTTTTCCCCCAGCTGCCAGAACAGTGCAGACTGATGCACATACAGCCTCCAAAGAAAAAGAGCAAACATAAGCACAAACACCATCGACCACAGGACCCATTACCACAAGGTATGATGACATGAACTGTACATGTACACAAATGCAAAGGAACACAACATGTGTCCAGGCCTCTGACCCGCTTCTTGTTGACGTCACAGAAACTCCATCAGACTCTGATCCCAAGAAGAAGAAGAAAAAGAGGGATGACGATCCCGACCGCAAGAAAAAGAAGAAAGACAAGAAAAAGAAGAAGGTAAGGAAATTTGTCCAGACCACAGTGACTCATGCGGTGTCCAGCCAAGACACTTATCTCGACATTAGCCACACCAAAGTTATTCCTAAACTTTATATTCTTAAAAAGGGATTAAAGAAAGTTAACGCTAGGGGGGGCGCTTGTGGTGTAGTGGTTAGAGCCCTCCCCCTTTCTTGGTATGTCACTCCCCTCTCTGCCCCATTTAATCTCTGTCAATCTGCACTATCAATAAAGCATTGAAAATGCCAAAAAATTATCTTAAAAAAAAAGAAACAACGTTCATGCTTTATTATTGCTTTATAAAAAAAGCTGCTGGTCACAGATTTGAGAATAACAGCCGAACAACACAGTGAATATGTGAGGCGTAATGAAAAGCTGCTTGCTAAAAGAAGCCATGAACCTCCAGATATGTATATTTGTTAAATATGTTGTATATAAACCAGTGTGGTACTGCTCTCTGTCTCCGCTCCAGAACCGCCACAGTCCTGACCACCCCGGCCTCCCCGGATCACAACCTAACAGCAACAGCCTCAGATAGACAGGAGTTGTGTGTGTGTGTGTGTGTGTGTGTGTGTGTGTGTGTGAGACTGCGACTGCATTTTGTAAGGGGATGGGTGTGTGCGTTTTACAGATAATTGTATTATTGGCAGTATGTTCAATGAGTGAATCAGATCATGCGAATGGTGTGTATAATGTGTGTGAGTGAAAGGAGCGGCTACACGGTGGAAACAAAATGTTACGCAACAGTGTCGAAGGCAGAAAAAAGCCGATGGTGAGTGTGTGGAGTTATGAATGACCGAGCAGGCACTGTATGTATGTATGACCCTCTTTTTGATTTTGTTGTGATATCTTTTGACCATAATGCCAAAATCAAATAAACTTTGGTTATTAATCTTTGCTCTTTCTCCTTGTTATAACAACAGTTTCTAAGACATATATGCACAGTGTAGAAACTGCACCAAAAATGGACCAACATAGCTGATGCTGAGGTACTTTATAGCTGTGAAACTCATTTAAATAAAATGGCAACAAGATACAATTTAGACAATATGTTCACATTCACAAATTTATTTAACAAATGCACAATATTGATTGTAGGCAGGAGAGAGGGCACACGTTTTGCAAGACATACCAACACTGCAACCCCAAGTGTAAAGAGACATGATACGATTAGCAACTGTAGATGATAGTCTTAAAATACAGATACAATGACATGTATGTCTTGTTAAGATGCTGTCAGAGGTGTTGATTCAACTTAATACAGCAACAAATCAGGCAGCATCTACTTAAAAACCCAATTACAAAGGCACAAGGGAGTCACATTAACTTGAACGCCACATTTGTCAGCTTTGATAACTTAGGTCTGACAGCCACTTATTTTATTAGGGACTTAAAAGGCACCTTACAGAATTCAGATCATTGTCTGAAATCTCTGGTACATTGGTTTCAAACATTACAACATATTTGACAGAGGCAAGAAGAAAGTAAGGAAGACCTCACAAACACTGATTGAAATGCACTTTATACACAACGACACAAAGTAGGACAGCCTCTAAAGTGACCAAGCTGAATATAACACCCGTGACTAACTCAACAAAAACCAAACAATATCACCAAACTACAGTTTGCTGAAGGACTAATGCACTGTGTTGTACGGCATTCCTGTTATGTTGCTCCTGAGGAAAAGTGCTCCGCTATCGTCTAGCTCACAGTCCCTATGCATGGCTTTGGTTTACAGAGAAAGACATTTGGCAAGAGGCATTATTCATACATATATCTATTGCAAAAAGCCGCAAAAGGCACATACTTGAAATAAAACATAGGCTATTTTAAAGCTGAACACAGAGAAAAAAAATCTACTAAAGCTGTATTGACACTGACATGGATTGAGTCAAAACAAAATTAAAGTTCCACAACTGATTCCATAAATCTACATGATACTGATGCTGGGTGCAGAACAAAACTGTGCTCTGAAAGAGTGCACTTTCATGTTTTGATCTGCAGCTGGCTGAAATTTTGTAGAGGTAAAAATCCCATTAAAAACCAAGGCCAGTTTCACCTCAGCCAACAGTCAAAATGAAATAATATACTATACAAACCCATATGTAGTTAAGCAAGCAAAATATGTAATAAAGACATTTCTATTTACAGAAAAAATAAGAAATAAAAGACAATTTTGATTGTTTCTTCAAAAAAATTGGGAAGGACGGGAGGTCAAAATGCAAAAGAAGAATACACAGTTAATGATCTGGGCTTCATTTATAATTAGCACACTACAAAATGATATTTGCAGATACTGAAAAAAACGCTTCCCTTTTTAATGCAGCTAGATCATAAAAATACACTTCAATACATATTTTACACACACACTAGTTCATTACTGTGCATAAATCAGTACAAAGCGTTTCATAACGTTGACACACATTGTGTCACATGTTTAAAAACAAATATCAGTCATATCTTTCCTCATGAATTTTTTTCCCTATGTATCAACAATTCCAGAAATGCAAGGGTCTGACAATGTGAATACACAATGAGAAACTCTGTACTGATTGTATTTGAAAAAAATAATACATGTAAATATTTATTTTTACTAATGGACAGAAATAGGAGTCGGTTGCAGAGAGACAGTACAAAAAAAGGACACAGGAGGTAGATATGGTGTCTCGACTACAACCAGCCTATCTGTGCCTGTACATGTGTGTCCATGTGATTACTAGACCGAAAAGATTTACTTCATGCGTATCAGATGATTTACAATTTCATTGACATGTGAGTATACTTTTAAAAGTACACTTAAGATATATTTATAGCTTTCACTGAGGAGGGGATTGCAGTAGAAACAGCACTGTGTATTCAAAGTTTGCTTCAACAAGCACACTTTTAAAACAATACTGTAGAAGTAAGTAAGTAGAAAGTATAACTTTCCTCATATCTTTAAGCTGTTCTTTGGTGTAAGCAAGGATTGTGACGATTATCAGGCGTCTTTGAAATCTACTTTACAGTATTTCAAGTAACTGTGATACCCGTGGTCTGACCATACCAGACCACACCAGGATGGTGCATGTACCTGTATCTTAGTGTGTGCTTTTGAGTGAAAATCCATGGCTTTAAATCACACTTATTTGGCTCTTTGACTCAAACCCAAATAAATAAAACTGCAACAAATGATAACGACACTTCATCTCCCCTTAAATCACAGTGGACCCAAAAGTCTGACTCTGAGTCACAGCAAAACACAGGGGATTATATTTGCTCTGTGATGTGGATGATGGTGAGCAAAATGTGAACCAGCAATGACCAAAAGAAAAACACAGGAAATATCAAAAACAATATACGCATATATTGATAAGTATATTGCTGGTACTCATTTTGAAGGCACGTACAAAAATAAAATCTTACAGTTCCCACAATCTTCTAGGCTTCCACGGCAGCATGGCCGTTGGTGTGAGGTTTGCAACCGTTGGTCTCGGTGTGGTTGAGCATGTGCATCTCCTGCTCGGAGGCCCGCTTGTCTCTGGCCTCTTTTTGCTTCACCAGCTGATGGCGGTGGTAGAACAGGTAACCTGGCAACAGGAAGCCACCCAACGAGAGGATCAGCAGGCCCAGGTTGATCTGAGGGACAGTGGGACGACAGAGGTGAAAAGTTACAGTCACGGCCATGTTGTTAATCCCTGTCAGTGAAGGCAATGTCACATACAGACTACCTCGTATATACCCCATGTTGTTCATGTTGTTTTGTCAGAATCCAAAGCATAGAACCGATTTGACCTGACGATGGCGCTAGATGAATGGCATGAGGATCACCAAAACATTTGCTATTCATCGCTGAGAAGGACATGAATGGGTGTGAGTGTACTGTGTATGGACTGTGAAGCCTACTGAGCCAAACGGCTATTTGCGATGGTAAATAAAACTGATTCGATTCGATTTGAATGTTTGTGCCACATTTTATGTCAATGCCTTCCAATAGTTAAGTCATTTCACTAAAAAGATATATTTGTTGCTACAGGAGAAATCAGGTAAAATGTAAATCAAATAAAATTATTATTTGCACTATAGTCACTTTGCTACTTAGTGTTATTTATTTGTTGGCTAACTCTTTCTTTGCACTTCAAAATGTCTCATTTTGCCCCTCATGAATTCAGACACAAAGGTAACTCAGAGTTGGAGATAAGTGTCTGTCCTCACCCAGTAGGGGTCTGCTTTCAAATGTCCGACCATGGCGATGAAGAGTGGCTGCTGCAGCAGAGCGAACAAAGCGCTGATCATGGACTGAAGGCCTGTCAGGGTGCCGAAGTGGTTGGACGGGTAGCTGATGGGAGACATACAGGTTGTAACCAATAGTGTGCACATTTATTTGCTGTGGTGAGGCGTACACTCTTGTGTGATGACCACAGACATTTTTCCTCTAAGATGTGAATCAATGTAAAATTTGCAGCACTCACACAGCAGCATAAAGGCCTCCGCAGCAGGAGTGGATGAAGCCTCGGACCATTGTGTGGAGGATGAACGTCAAGATCTGAGACAAGGAGAAGAGTAAAGAAGAAACACAATCAATCAATTGTCAATGTCTAGGTCTGGAGAGTGTGTATGTGTGTGTTAATATTTTTCTTGCTTAATTGTTCTCGCCTTAACGTGTGTGTGTGTGTGTGCGTGTGCATGTGCGCTACCTGTAGAGGCATGTTGTCTATAAGACAGCAGACTCCGAAAATGAACAACAGCAGGTTGGTGAGAATGAAGGCTCTCATGGCGTTGGTCAATTTCTGGATCTTGCGGTCTCTCGTGGGTCCGTCTGTCTGTCTGATGGGGCACACACACACACACATACACACACAGGTATTTTAATGGTCAATGGTACACTGCTGGACTACACTCATTATAATGCCACCATGTAAAGCACACATTTCTGTGTGTCATACCTTTATTCAAGGCAAAACTAGGAATTTAGAGAACACAAGTTTTTTATGATTTGGATCTATTTCATCAATATTTTCTTCAACTTTCTCATATAACTCCACCTACCTCTGCTCTGCGGTCAGGGGGCCGGCCTTCTCGTCAACGCACTCCTTCATCCTCCAATCCATGATGTATCCAATCAGAGGACACGTGAGCAGACACAACAGCTGCAGTGTGCCAAAGATAGACGAGTAGAAACTCACTGAAGGGAGAACAAGTTCAATCAAATGAATAAGAAAGAAAACAAAACACCGGACAAGATATGTAAAGCATAAATAATATGAGGCCCAGGTATTATTACACTACTCACCTTTATCTGCCGCCTCGTTCACCAGCTCCTCTGATGCTGAAATATAAAAAAACAAAAGACCCACTCCGTCAGTGACTCTTTTTTGATTGTATACGATACACAATTTATATACTATATATATATATATATATATATATAATTAGTAATTGTTGCAGGGGAATGTGGTTGAGGGTTCAACACTCACGATGATCTGCGCCTTTTGTGACCATAAACTCCAGCATCTTGTTCATCGCTCCCATGTAGAAGATTATCCTCAACTGGGACATCCCCATTGTAATCAGACTCCACAGGAAGATAGGTGAGAACACGGAGCGACGGAAGGGAACAGTATCTGAGAGAGGAGGTGGAGAAACACAAGGGCATTTATGTACTTTTTATATACACATATATAAGAGGAGTTTGGGAAAGGTGGTTAGGATTTCTTATCAGAGTTTACCTGTAACAGCTGTGGGACATTCAGTCAGTAGGCTTTTCATTACAGGTCATATGTCATATGATATAAATCAGTGGTTCCCAAACCCACAAAGGTTATAGGACTTCATGTGTTTTTAAGGCTCCTAAAACTATCTAAGAAAACACTTTGAGAAGAAATAATCACTTTTTGTTTGAATTAGTTCAATTACCATCCGGTTGACTTATGCAGTCTGTGATGAGTCATCCAGGACACAAGTCAAAAATAAAGGGAGACGCTGGCCTGTGTGTGTGTGTGTGTGTGTGTGTCTTGACTTACTAGGGCCAGCATCAGTTCCATTAGGAAGTTTCTCTGTGGGGAGTCGGACGTCTCCATTTGTATGGCTCATCCTCTCTCCAACACCCTTCTGGTCTTCTTTCAGCGTAAGGATCGTACTATTTTATACAAACACATACACACTCAAGCATTGAAGTTGCAGTGAAGTAAGTCTGATTTCCACAACAATTTTGGGACTCTACTTGAGAAAATAGAAAAGTGCATTAGACGGTGCGGCGACACTGACCTGTAGTCCACCTCGTCTGGTGTTGGGAAGCCTTCTGCGGGCCAGTTGAAGAAACAGTTGAAAAAGACACACCCAGCAACACCCGTCCATGTCCACAAGATCACCTGGAAGGAAACGCCTGCATCGTAGATCAGCTAGGAGGAAGAGAGAGGGGGGGGAGGAAGAGAGAGGGGGGGAGGAAGGGGTTTGATTAAAATGTTTAGCACTGGCATTCATTCTTTTTTCTTTTTTTATTCACCACATGGGGCAACAGTAGAATCAGAATACTAATGTATTGATTGAGGTAGTCATTATTGTGAACATGTTAGCAAATATTCGCCTGTGTATGTGGCCAGCAGACACAAATGCATATATTTGAGAGTGCACCTGTAAAGTTTAACGCTTGAATGCATAGCGATTTGGAGCACAACTTGTTCTGGGCTCTCGTTCAAATGAAAAGAGGCAATATGATGCGTCATTGGAGTATTTTTCTAAATGGACTGATCCCATGCTGCTTAGCTCACATCATTCAAGAGGAACAGGTTGTCAGCTATGAAGAATGTAAAAAACAATTGGCAAAACTGTTGTTTCAAAAATCGAGATGAGATTGCTTTCAGAGAATTGATAAATCAATATATTTATTTTACCTTTCGAGGCACTCTGAGTGTGTAGCCTACTTAACGAGAATACATTATATAAATTAAACAGTATCTCCTATAAATACCAATAGACCAATTCATTTCAAGGTCTGTGCAAGAATGTCAATTCTACTGTGCAGCAGCTTTAGTTTACCTGCAGCGATACCCGTATGTGACATCTAACAAAAATCATTCCTAACTAGTTTGACCTTTACATTGTAGCTGTGAATTTATTTGAATTAACGACATCGCCCTCATGTTCCCCTGAGGCTCCTGTGATGGTATTTGAAGTATTCTATTAAACCTTCAAAAGGTTTCCTTCAGTTCATTAACATACAGAAGTTATGAGACATAACGTGTTCCCTCAGTTGACAATGTATTGCTCAGACAAGGAGTCGATTAATAAAAGCATTGCACTTTTTAAGCCGATTTCAATCTTAAACTCTTACCATAACCTAAAAGTTACCATGGTAAATCAGAGTTACCTTTGGGACTCTGGCTTTAGGCTCAACATACCTCCCTTACCCGTCACTATCATTACGTAGTACACCCCACGTGTGGCTGCAATGAAAACCACTTGATGTTAAAACTTGACCACAACCCTTCTGGGATGTTAACACAAGACCATAACGTACAGCATAAAACCTCTTGTTCATCAAAAGATTATGTGATATTTGCCTAAGAAATCCAATCATGCTCTCTGATTTGACCCATAGAATATATTGTGTATCCCGACTATAGCTGTATATTTAGTGAAGAATTACAGGAATGAAAGATGTACCTTGACTCCGGGGAAGGTGACAGCAGAGGAGGCATAGGAGCCAATCATCAGGGACATGATGGTGGAGCTGAAAGCACCAAACATGTTGGGGAGCTGCAGGGACAAAGGAGAAGAGACATAAGAAACAAATTATACAAACAGACACCACTCAAACATGCTCTTCTAGACATCAGCAGAATGAAGTACATTGAGCCTGTCTGTGATGGGCTTCCACAAGTCCAAAAATGTCAGTTTTATCGAGGTGCAGTGTGTTATTTTGACCAGCAGAGGGCAGACCAGCGCTACATGTGAGCAGACCGGTAAAGTTCCTCTACATCCAGACTGTGACTGTGAACTGAAGCTGCCTATCAGTTTGCACCCAGTAACACTTCCCTGTCCCCACAGAGCAGACTCATTAAAAAAATATTAGTTTCCACGTCCTGAAGAAACAAGAAACAAAGTCATGACCCAATTTGGGTCCTGACAGCACAGTTCAAACACAGACTAAGCTACACTTAGACATACAGTATATCCAACGCCTTTATTCTTGCCATTTGGACACATTCTTTTGATTTAGGATTTGTCAATCTATAGCCAGCTCTCCCTGAACTTCAGAGGGCTCGGCGAACTCAGCATCGGGGGCACGCATGACACATGGTAAACGGGACAAGGTGGCAGGCACCAGGCATTAACCATGGCACTAACACATCATATATTCTGTCGACCTATTTACAGTAGTAAGAAGCTTAGCTTAACAAAACAATGACCTATTGTGCAACCACAACCTTTGATTAGAGTTTCAAATGGGTCAATCGTGATTATCAAATCACAAGGGTGGGATTTTAGGTGTGCTGCATGACAAGCTTACTATTCTCCCTCAACACTGAGAGCGTGGCGTAAGCCTTTCCACGCCTGACCAGCGATCTCACTCAGGCTGACAGATGCATTGGCACTTGTGTGTTAAAACTTCTAGCGATTAATAAACCAATCGATTCAGAAATGTATTTATTATATATAAATGACTGACAGCGAAGATACAAACAGAAAATGTGGTAATGCAGTGCTATGGTAGGGTAAGGCATCTCAACTACTGTACTATGCCGCCAGGACACCAGATGCAGATGATTCATAGAGAATATATACACACGATGTAGAGTGATGACAATTACTAATCTACAAACATTGCTTACATTCACCGTAAATGAAAAATGTTCATTTTATAAACAGTGTTTGGGGGCAGCACAAGAGTCTGAAAAAAAATGACATATTCTCACATTGTGAAGTTGATAGAGCCAATGCTGTTTGTGGTCACCTAAATAAATGAAAGAGGCTTCAAAGCCGATGGGAGCTGCAGAGTAAAGTAATATTTATCCATGAATGTGTTACTTCAAGAGAGCCCTCTCACATAGGAGTAATCATTTGAGACATTGCTAATATATAATATTGATTATATGCACTTTAAGTATAGTTTATATTTTCATTCGGCTATTATCTGTTTTTGATTACCATAGGACTTGTGTTTTTGACTCAAATGACTATTTAGAAGCTTTTAAAATGTCATATCATGCTTTACGTAAAAGGATGCAGTGGCACTCTTTAACAGATTTGACACATTTAATTCTTGGTGGTTCAGAAACAACGGAAACAACTTCCAAGAAAATTGTTTCCAGGAATTTCTAACCCCATGAGGACATTCTTAGAGCCGAGGCGTAAATATGGAAGGCGAAGATAGGAAGTTACATGTGTGCTTTCCTGTGATAGGTATGTATGTGTTTGTGTTTGCACCTCTATGTGTGTGTGTGTGTGTTGCAAAGGGGTCACTTGAGGAACTGACACATCAAAGAGGTTAGCAGGTAAGCACGGAAATACAAAAATAAGTAAGCTTTCATAAGGATGTTCGAGGGAGAGGCCCAAATGTCTGAGTGAGTCTCAGAGTACACCCGTCCTCATTTAGTGCTTCTAAGAATCTGTCTGCAGAGATTTGTGGTATAAAGTTGAGAAGGCCCTCTGAATCTACAGGGGAGTTTGCATATCTCTTTTACGATGTTAAAGCAAGATATTGAAGCTATGTCAAATGTTAGCCAACTGATGTTTCCTTTCAGTAATGTGCGAGCAAGATTTGTTTAAGTGAGTGTTTGAACGTGTGTGTGTGTGTGCCAGCAGGCGGGATTCCCATAGCTTGGTTCTGGCAGTTCTCATACAATAGATTTTTTCCCACAGGGCCCTTGCACGCAGCACATGTCCTGCACAGGGGAGATGTGGACAGAACCACGTGAACGTACGGGGGCCCACCAGGCTCAGCTCGTGTCAGAAAGTCACAGACAAACTTGTCGGGACCATTGGGTTCAGGCCCCCATTCCTGCTGTGCTCATTCACTTGGGTATTGTAAGACTTTGGCACCGACCTCAAAGTAAAGTGCCAGGGAGAGTGGGGCCAAATAGTTTAATATCGCTTAATGAGCAGTGAAAGTTGGACACAGCTATAGTAGAGCGGTCAAACACGGCAGGGAGGAGGAGTTGGAATAAATGTAACGGGGGAGGAATAACCAAGGCATCTGAATCTGAAAGCAAATGGGATGTAAATGAAAGAAAAAGAAAGGTAGAAATAGAAAGTGGGGTGTTTGACTGATCTCCCTACAGCGGTGTGCCACAGCTGCAGCCCCTCTCTCTGTGGAGGTCACAGCGGGAAACACTAAACCACAGCTGATTAGCACCAGCTTCTTCGCCGCCCTTTCTTATTGGTTGGTTCAAAAAGCTGACTTCCCTCACAGCTTTGGCACAGCTGCACTTCACTTATATAACAAAGAGAAGAAGTGTAATGTCAAGAGGGTGGTCAGGCCTGCCCTCTGTGATAGCCCTCTAACCACGCTGTGTGACTCTCTCTTTTGAGGTTTTATTAGTATTTTGACCTAAAGCATCTGTCTAAGAGTCATCCCCAATTCCCCCCGCAAAGGCCTCTCTTTGTTGAGTAGATCTAAAATAAGCTCAGTCTCTATCTATCTCTCTCCAATTCTCTCTCTCTCTCTCTCTGTCTCTGTCTCTCTCTCTCTCTCCCTCTGTAGCTGAGACCGACGTCAACCCGTGAAAGACTGACAGCACTCATAACTGTCAAAAGCACGTTTTAACGGAGGGCGTGTTATCATGTGTTAGACAGGCCCCCTGGATGCAGCCACTGCTGGTGAAGGGCAATCCCACGCCCATAACAGTCAAAGCAAACAGACCATCTCTATTCCTGCCAATGGACACAGGTTAATGACATAGGGTAAACTGTTAACATATCCCATCAATGCTTGGTGACGTGCCATTCTGACGCAGAAAATAATTTGAAGGCGTGAATCACCTCAATACCTTCATATGATCTTTTACAAGGGTGTGTTCATACAGGTATAATGAGGATAATTAAGAAAAAACGTTATGTTGCAAGATTTGGACATTTTCCAAAGATTTTTTTCTTTGGAAAAGCAAACTTAACACCTGTTACAGTTGAATGGAAAATCAATCTAGTCTGCTTCACAGGTTCTAATCATAAAAATCATCTAATGAAAAATATTTTTCATTTCCCTTTGCAAAATCATAGATTTCATATTGTGTTATATTTTTGACTGTTATATTTTTGACTTTCTTTCGTTGTTTGTAATACATTTATGTTCTATTCATCCATGCACACACGCACGTAAACACCAGGTATTTATTGTGTTCACACTGTGCTGTGTCAGTCAGTTTGTGTCAAACTATTCAAAAACAGCAACAAAAAGGACATTTATCAGAAAGGATTTGACACAAACCATGCAACAATGTCCTCAATGTAATAAAACAGACACACGCTGCACATTTACAAGAATTCAAGAAGGGCCGTTTGAGCCGTCTTCAGAAATGTCGTTTTGTTACATTAAATTACTCAGCTGAACTGTGCTGTGTGACACACAGACTATTATTTATCAATTTATCTTAGATTGCCACATGTAATTATATCAAGTGATATGACAGACCCTCTCTATCAGGCATCATGTCCCCCGCTTTGGCTAACTGACTCAAAAAAAGAACACGTGTTCTTTCCTTATTCAATAACTGGGAAGAACACAGATGTTCAGTTGTTTTATAATCCATTTTCAGCTATTACTGCCAAGCACATGGTTTATATCAAGGGTGCATGTGTGCGTATGTCTCAGGGTCCTTGTGCTCTGTCGTCACTCACTCAAACACAACAACAACACTGTAGCGGTCAGTCGGAGCTGGTACACCCCAGTCATTGGAGCACGAAGGAGGGAGGGAAAGAAAGAAACGACACAGAGGTCAGACAGGGATAAAGAGAAGAGGGGGGGGGGTGTTCCACGTACTCAAGTATTTGTGTGATTAATGGAATAGAAAGCACAGAGCCATCCCTTGTGAGAGATATGAGCTCGTCTGTTAAAGCAGGACATGTTCTTGTTGATGTTGATGATAAAATAATAATCAATATTTTAGTGCCAGGATTCTTCAGTGTGTGTGTGTGTGTGTGTGTGTGTGTGTGTGTGTGTGTGTGAGACTCAGGCTGACTCTGCATGTCATGTTAACACTGCATGTTAACACTGTCCCTCGTGAACATATCTTTCCAGGGAATGCAAATAAAGCAGCTTGAATCACATGTGATGGATTCATTCCTCCTTATTTTAACATTAACTCAGTGTCGTTTGTGTGTGCCTCTTGTCCAACATTATTCCACTGTGGAAGAACTTCAACAACAAGTTTTATCTTTGTGGAGAGAGCACTGACTGAAATGTATGAGTCAGTATCTATAAACCAAATGACCTAGTGTTTTGCCACTATAATTAACTAAACCCCTTAAGACGCCATTGCCCACCCTCTGTTTCCCCATGAGCTTTACACTGAAAAGCTTTCGTCACAGTTTCCTTTAGCTCACGGTGACGCCATCTCATGCCTGGTTTTGTCAGACCAAAAGTCCAAAACCCAAATATCTTCAATGTGCCATGATGTCAGACAAGGGAAATCAGAAAAATCTCAAATTGGAGACATGAAAATCAAATATTTGGCATTTTTTGCTTTAAAAAATTAAACATTTCATGTCATAAAAATGGTTGCTGGTTAATTTCCCCTGATGGCCAGTCGACCAATGATTCATCTATAAATGGTCTCTACAATGGAAATATTGTCGAGGTCTTGTGCACTATTTCATAAACTTTTTCCCCAAATTCCAACATTGTTGGTCTCTATTGGCCCATCTGGGATTGCTACCAGAATTAGAGTTTTTGGTGGTACAGAGTGAGTTTGATATCTTTTATTGCTTCCTGTCCTTTAACCCTATGTGTAAACAATCACCGTGACCCGGATTGACCTCACATCCCTTGTGTTGAAGACATTTTAATATTGAAAAATCTATGTTTTCCTTCCGATAAAGCCGTGTCAGCTGTTTGGTCACATTGCACAGTTGACTGTGAAGGCGCAGACTGCTAGAGCCAAGCTACAGGCAACATACAGTGGGAGAGATCAGAGGAGAGGTTCAGCTTGGACCTTCATTATCTAAACATCTGTTTCATGTTCTTCACCCTGTGTGTACATAACCATGTGCACACATTTGTACAGCCACACGTGTGCACAGTCATGCAGAGTTGAGGACGCTCCGCAATGATATTCTGCTGACTGCTGGGCAGAGGACAGAAACAGGGGAGAGCTAGGATGACAAGAACAAAGGGAAAGAAGCGAGAGGGAAGAAAAGAGAGACAAGATAAAACGTGGCCTTGACTGTTGAAACAGAGGTGAGTGGGCCGAGCTTTCCAGGGGAGGGTGTGTGGCCAAGCGGAGGCAGCTATTGGCCCCAGAAATAAATGGGAGAGTTTCCATCTGTGAAATGTGATGTGTGACTTGGGACAGGAAACACTGTTGACACACACGCACACGCTGTACCAACGCACAGCACACAACGCAAATACTTGCCACAGGACACTGGGGGCCGCGGCATTAATAAAAACACACTCGATAATGCTGGTACCAGCTGATACATCACACGCAAATACACATGCCCTGACGCCAGCGTAAGCAAACACGGCTCCCAGTCACAACACACATTTGTTTCCTCAGCTGACACAAATAGAGGCTCCGACCCAGCTGTGAGCTCTCAGCTACCAAAGACCCCTCTCTGCTCATCTTTTCCAGGAACACAAACCTACAGTAGGAGTGCTTTCCTAGAATATGAGTTTTAAATGGGCCTACAGGAGCTTCTTTGTAGCCGAGTGGTTACAGTGCATGCCACATTATCGCAATGTCGCCGGTTAGACCCCAGCTTGCAATTTTTGTTGCAAATCGTTCCCTCCCAACATTTCCTGTCAACTCTACAGCTATCCATTAAAGGCAAAAATGCCAAAAAGTATCTTTAAAAAAAAGATCCGTAATACTTAAAGGTGCACTGTGTAACTTTGGGTGTGTCAGAGAAGTACAAAATGTCTTAGGAATATTCTCATGACTGAATAAACAAACTTTACTTACAGGAAAATTTGATCCCTGGAACACTGTTTGAAGTTAGAAAGCTTCCTGAAAAGTTACTGTTTCACCGTTGTTGTTGACAGCAGCAGGGCCCACCGTTTTGTTTGCAAAAATATTATAGTCTTACAGTTGGTTCCAGGTGCCTCAAACTACTTTAGTTTTGATTTATGATGATATAATTATTCAGTACTAGGAATGACATGTACAGTAAATACGTTTTGTAAACTAACTGCAGGCTCTGCAAATGTAAACAAATCCCACCTCCCCTGAAATTACATAGTGCAACTTAACAGTATGCTGCAGAATGAAATAGCTCAAGAGAACACATTCTGTCCTGGGAGTCCTTGTCCTACTTAGACGGCTTTAAATATACTCTAACACATACTGACAATGATTTTTAAGAGGGGTTCACACACAACAACACATAGAGTGCAAAGCAAAGGCAGCCTCCGACACACCCGACGACCAAAGCTCATAAACAGCTCTTTTCTTTTTTTCCCCCCTCCTTCTCATTTATTTCTTTATCTACCTGTTCTGAACAGCTCTTGTGTGTCAGAAGTTGTGGACAAGACAATATAGCCATCAAAATATGGATGTTGCTGCTGAGCACGTGGCTGACATGTCCTCGCCCAACCAAAACAACGAGAGCTGGCACAGAGTCAAGTGATCGTGTCCTTAGGTGCACTGATAACAGATCAGTTGACCATTGAAACCCAAAACAAGACATCATGATACCACTCCTGTTGTAAGGAAGACACTGGCTTTTCCTGACAGTTTGAAAACAACTACACTCGCATCAGTTTTGAGCAATTAAGCAACCACCATATTAATTGAAGGAGCAGATCAACTATAAGATTATCTGCTTGACATGTATAATACAGTATTTACATATTCTAATCCGTTTATTCAGTCAAAATCAGTTTTTTTTTCTGTGTCCTGTGGGTCGTGTGTCTCACCGTGAGCGAGGTGAAAGTCAGGCAGATTCCTCCGAAGCCGTTCAGGGAGAGAGCCAAGAAAATGAGCGCCGAAAGAACTGCAGAGAGAAAGAGACACAAGCAACGAAAACAGAGTTTCATTCAGAGTTCAGCGACTACACTTGAAGATGTAACTGATTGTCAAATAGCAGGGTGTTTTAAAACATGACATCTAAATTTATTTGAAGCATATTTTTGGCCTTTATAAAATGCAAGTAGGAGTTGGTGCAATAAGAGCCCTATAAACAGAGTCAAGGTTGTTGCATTTACAGCTAGATGTATTTGTTGAGATCGTGGAGGAATGCTGAGAGCATCACTTGTGGTTTGTGGTTTGATTCTGCCAATTTTTTTCCTTCACCTTTGCACACCCATCTAATTACACCAGTTGTAACTGCTAAAATTGTCTGTGTCCAGATAAACAGGTATGTACATAGTCATACAGAAATATTGATGTAAGACCATACAAAGCATTATTAAATACGTATGGAACCACATGTTAGTAAATATTCAAAACCTGGTCCTTCCTGTCATACAGCTGTGAGCGGTTTGTTACATAATACAGGTGAAATGAACTGATCCTCAGTTCTTACAGACAAACAGCAGGCTATGTGCTCGTTAAGTTATTCATGACCTTATGGGGTTTTGTCTTCAAGCTGTCACTCACATATTACATGACATCGTATAGACGTTTAGTAAGTACTTGAGCACATGCACTTACCATGAGGGTCGTAGGCAGACAGGGCTATCATGGCACAGGACAGACCAAAACAGGCACTGCAACACAAACACAAGGACATCTTTATTTCCTGCAAACACTATATGTATCTTCTTTTTCAGCATATATGCAATAGTGTTAGTACATATGAGACAATAATTATAAAATCTCCTACAGAGCCATCGACTAGAGAAATACCACATATAGTGACTCACTGCAGGTGACTCAGGAATCTTTGTAGTTGTAATTGTCTGAGTCATACAACTGCCTCCTTAAAAAGTGATAGTGTGCCGCAAATGAGACTGTTTAGTACAGCAGGCAGATGTGGACGCATCCGCGCTGATTAAACAATATTGTCATCAATAGATAACATTTAAAGTGCAGTTCACAGAGCACCATTACAGTCTTTGGCTGAAACAGTTAGTGCTTTAACAGCCTGTTAATCTCCAGATAAACTTCTAATTCTCCAGGAGGGACTGAAAGAAAAAGCGACCCAGAGGTCAGACCGAGGGGGGCTGTTGAACGTTACTCGAGAGTATTTGTGTGATTAATGGAAAGGAAAGCACAGTGCGACCCCGTGTGAGAGATATGAGTGCGTCTGTCAAAGCATGTTCTTGTTGATGCCGATGAAAGAATATCTCGTCAGATTTATGATGCATTTAGTGGCAAGATTCTTCAGAGTGTGTGTGTGTGTGTGTGTGTGTGTGTGTGTAGTCGGTTGTTAATGTTTTACCGCTCATTTGCATGTTTGTGAAGATGCTGCTGACAGGTTTAAAAATGGGTACAGTTGTGTTTGAATGTGTCCACACCCAATGAAGAAGAAGAAAAATGCCCTTACTATAGACACACACTTTAGCGCCCCACCTACATTCGTTGATTCACACTTGACTGACACACAATGCCCTTCCTCCTACTTTGGGTATGTGAACTTTCTGCTTTATGTTCCTTTTACTGTAACCTCACTAATAGGCGAGGACATGAGAAGTACCGGTAGATAGCCTACACAAATGTCCACATGACACATTTGTATCATAAAATCAAGCATGGCACAAATTTGGCGCTAAAGAAAAAAAGGACACTTGAAACACGTCAACCCCCTTTACTAATGTGACGTGCCTGGGACTAATACCATATAATCCTTACCTTCCCACCAGGCGAAGGGGGCGTGGGCCATACTTGTCCATCAGTATGCCCAGGGGCAGGGTGGCCGCGCTGAGCAGGAAGGAGCCGATGGTGAAGCCCAGGTTCAGCATCTCCTCCTGGTCCACACAAGTCAACCACTCCTCCTCCTCACCACCACCGGAAGAGTTCATATGCACCACCACCGACTCATTCTCTGTGTGGAGGATTGACCGAGGGGAAAAAAATAAAGAGTTTTCTCTAATCACTCATTAAGCAAATTTTCGGAAAATGGTCCATCTCGTGCATCTAAAAACAAATGTTATTACAGCTGGTTTGATATATACAAACTGCGACAAGTAGTCTGTAAATAGGGGCCTATGGTAGAAACCATTGTCAATGTCAGACCCTTGCTTTCTGTTCACATTGGCCTTGCTTCCTCATTATTCAGGGGCTTGCCTGCTCTGCTCTAGGTTAAAGGTGCAGTCAGAGTTTCTGGAAAATGCTTGTTGTCAAAATCCTTTTTTGTCAAAATCAGTGAACCTCTTCTCAAGATTCGCTACCTCTCCGTACTGTTAGTCCACAAAAGAAATTCAGTGTTAATGCCTATAGGCTTTGTGAACAAGCGTGCCCCCCCCCCCCCCATGCTCACATAGCCTTTGTTTACATACCAGTTTACAGAGCCAAGGCTGTGTATTGACGCCAGATTTTTTTTCAGTGTGCACATACATGAAGCGGATAGTTAGGAGATATTATCATATGTACAGTGTATATGGACGAAAAGTGATTTTGACAACAAGCGTTGGTGTCAGTTGGAGCTGCTGATGTTTACCTGTGCACAGGTGGGAGTAGAAGCCTTCCCTTTTCAGCATGATGAGCAGGGAGCCCCAGCCAAGCAGCACAGCAGAACACAGCAGGTTCTCTATCACCGCCGTCACCGCCATCCACCAGCGCCTCCTGTAGGCCTGGATGAGAGAGGGCGCCATCGCTGCTGCTCTGTGAAGGGAGGGGGAAAAAAACATTTAAATGACTGACATGGGCTTTGAGTAAATAGTAAGTGGCAACAACTATAACACAATAAAGGGATAATTGAAAAAGTGCGAAGGCCACAGGTAGTTTGCCTGTCCCTAACTCAGCCTTTATACAAAACACAAAACTCCAGAGAATATTTTTCTTTTTCTTGAAGAAGAAGATAAGGAAAACCTTCACATTTGCTCCAATTTTAAGCAGTACAAAACACAAATAATGATGCATAAAATGATATCATGTTTTCTTATGGGCTCTGTGGGTAAGGAGTTCCATATTGACCTCTTACAAAAGGACACCTGATGGAGTCCCTCGAGACGAAACATGTTTCCCCTCAGTTTACCTAACCAGCAGTGCCCATGTGACCAGTCATTGTTTTTCAAATCTCACTTGGGTGCCGGCTGACACCTAGTACTGCATTGTCCTCTGAAAAACCTTCCCACTGTGCTGCCAACAGAATAGCTATTTAATCCCTGATTGTGAACAATGCTGAGCACTCCTACTGTCAGCTTTTGTAGAGGAAATAGGGGGGGTAACACCTTTAAGAGAGGGTGACATTTCCATCTGAAAGCACAGCGCACGGTTTGGATTCCTCGAATCCTTCGACAGCACTAAACCATTTGCAGAGAGACTGATGGGTCACAAGCCTTTGTTTAAACATCCACGCGCACAAACAGGACAGGAGCTGATGATGTGGCTCAACAAACAAAGTCAGGTTAGTCATGACCGCCTAGAAATTACACACACACACACACACACACACACAGACAAATACACACACAGGACAGGTCACTGGTCAATGTAACCTTCGACTGTGACCGGAATCCAGTCATGGCCATCTTAACATCGCGCGCACACACACACACACACACACACACACACACACACAGTTAAAAAACATCTTAGCGAGAAACAATCATCCAAGTCTAAACATCTTTTCCATTTGGTGGCGAACCAGAAAAGAAATGGAAAGAGTCAGGCACTCAGGTTAGGATACACTTTCAGTCGCTCCTAATGAGGGCATCTCTTCTGCCTGTGTGTGTGTGTGTGTGTGTGTGTGTGTGTGTGTGTGTGTGTGTGTGTGTGTGTGTGTGTTGTATGGGAGAAAGACAGAGGATCTAAGGATCTAGGGACAGTTTTGTCTCTCTGAGTATGTGCTCATGATCCGGCCATGTAATGTGATTATCCATAACCCAGTGAACTGGCTTTGTGCTGTAAAGAAAGTTTGAAAAGGGGGGATTTCTCTGTAACCGACACCCCATTCAGCACACAGAAACGACAGAGCAAATCAGGGGATGTCTATAAATGACAGATCAGGACTGCAAGTAACTGATGGGTGTTATCATAATGAATTAAGCTGCAAATTAGCCCCAAGGTGACCTTATATTTCTGTGAACCTGATCTCTAGCTAGATGTCCAGGTTACATTTTCTTATTCTACATAATGCTAAGGATAGCATACCAATGGCAGATGTGTCCAAGCTAAAGGCAAAACAAAGATGCTGTCAAGATTCAAAAAGTGCAGTAAAGTGGACCTGCCTTTTAATTATTTTAATGAATAAGAACTGCCACTACTAGGTTAGGCGTTAACAACTTGCTCACTTTCTTAACACCATTGGTCCATTCCTATGTTCCCCCTGTCTGACCAAACACACTTTAAGATATCTTTGTGACTCTGTTTAACATTTTCAGACCCATGTTTAAGTGCAGAAGTAGTATCAGAACAGTTATGAAGTATTTGTTTATGTGTTGATGGAGCGAATGGGTCTACCAACACAGAGCGAGTGTCTGGGAGAATAGAGAAGGTATCGGTTTTCAGCCAAGTACAGTTTTTTTTGTGACCACGTGTGACTAACGCAAGACACACATGTCATACAAGTTCAAGACAACAATCGGGCATGTTCTGCTTCCTCCTCCACTACTTATCCATTTCACACATTCCTCTTCTCAGTTTCCCGCCTATTCTGTGCCATTGTGGCTGCGGTCACCAGGGAACTACACAGTGTAGGCTATTTATTGAGGACAGGTTGAGGCTGTGAGAAAAATAAGGAGTGTCCTAATGTTTCTGACGCGGGCAGGTCCAAACACAGAGTAATGACAAGCAAACAAGCTAAAACAATGAAAAGGAAAGGTCTTTTTTGGGTTTGCAGGCATATGCAAATCCTTGTCATGACACTGTGAAGTGTGTGTGTGTGTGTGTGTGTGTGTGTGTGTGTAGGGACAGCAGGTCAAGTCTGCGCTTGAGAGCGACACCATATAAGGGAGCTACTTCCTGAAATACCTGAACACCAGCAGCTGACTGATGCAATGTTGCCATGACCAAATCACTTTTAAGGCCATGGAGAATTTTGATATTTATAGGCAGAGCACAGTTCAAATTACAGTTTTGTTACATTGTTTTGAACTTTTTTTTAAAACTTTGTAGCATCCTACTTTATCCTTCAAGTTTGAGGTTTTACATTCAAATCATCACGTGTCTTTGGTTCAAGCCCTTCTGCTCCCATCCAGCCCTGCTCTTTCTTTTCCCTGTGGGGATGTTTCTGACCTTGACCAGCCGTGTTTATCAACCTGCAGGACATAAAGGGCCGCAGGGCAAACTATTTATCCTCACAAGTTTCCAAGAAAATAAACTACTCGCCCTAGGAGCCTCTGTTCCCCTATGAGTCCAAGAAAAACCGCAACCCCGGCCGGTCAGCAGCTGTCTCTGCGTGGGCATGACCTCACACCCGGCCCTGGGGTCTGGTTACCGGCAAGGCCGGGAGAAAAGAGCCGTCTGCTGCACCGTTCACGTGCTGTCCGAAATGTCGCGATTGTTGAGCTCAACACGCACTGACGACCTGAAAAAAAGTGGTGAATGGAATAACCACTTTTTTTCGCGACATAAAACACAGGTGACACAGCGAAGGAGGCAGAAACAGGCATGTGCTACAACCGATTTATAAATTAACATTTAATCAATCATGAATGAGCAGAAAATTGATCGCCATCGATTTAAATAATTCATCAACCATTTCTTTTAGTTTGTCTTTTGTTATCGACATGTCCTTTAATCCCAATTTATACATTTTTGATAGGCCTATAGACCTAGAAACATGACAACCTCTTCACTAAACACGTAGCCTAATTGTATAGTTGGTAGCCTATTAATTAAAGGTTTCTATAACATGTGACTTTTATGGGTGTGCATGAAGGCAACACATGCTCGATTTGTATCTAGGCCTACTTCGAGCATCGTTTCTGGCTTAACAATGACATTTAAATGACAGTTCAGTGTGTGTGTGTGTGTGTGTGTGTGTGTGTGTGTGTGTGTGTGTGTGTGTGTGTGTGTGTGTGTGTGAGATCGAGCTAGCCTTTGTGTTTATAGTCTTAATTATTAGCCTACACATGAATGCCATCACAGAGTTTAACACTCAATAATAACATTATATCAAAACTTTCAGTCGCTTCTGAAAATTTCAGCTCAACCACTCACTCCATATCCTGTGTTTTTTCTCCTCTCTCTCTTTTAGAGAAACTTTCTGGTCTGTGGTCTTTTTTCTCTCCCTGTCACACATTATAGTCCCCTCTTTAATAGGCTGCAGACTACAGCCACACACTGCCTCTTTAACGTAAAAGTTGTCACTTAACGCCACGTGTATCCACTGCCACCGCTTCATGCCACCACTTTTACGCACGTCACTACAGTTAATACTACACTTACTTACACATAAAAGCGACATAGTCAACAATTTATTTTAAAAAATCCATTAACTCACTTGAGGTATGTGTCTTCTCTCAATGATGAAAGGAAAGACTTGTGTGGCGCTCTGATCAAAGATTAACAAAAAGTCTCAATGACTGAGAGCCTGAATGAAATCGTTTTCCTCCCTCTGCTTCCTTTTCTCGTAGTGAGGCTCCACGCTTCTTTTCTCTCCTCTGGTTTCATGACAGACTCCCCCTTCTTTTCCTCCTAATTTGACTTCTAATTCCCTCCCTCTTTCGGTGACTTTCTAAGCCACCCCCCTGCTGCCTTCTTCACCTAATAAAGTAGCCTACAGTAAAACATCCCTTCACGTACGGGCTGGGGCTGGGGACACCAACACACTTCAGATACCCCAAAAAGTCACATAGAATAAGTTAAACAACGCCATAGCTATACTATTTCTCAAAAGGCAATTATTACAGAAAAAAACTTTACTTGCTTTCGTCATGTCCTTTCAGAACAGAGACATCTAGGATACATATTTGTATATATCACTATATGCAACATGTATATACCATTGTCTATGTTAATTTTCACAGCAACTGATAAGGGCAAACGTCTGAGCTCATTAAACAAATATTGTTCAAAGCCTTACTCAAGCTAATTATTGCAGTGATGCCAACACAAGAAGCTCGGATGTTTTGTGTGTGTGTGTGTGTGTGTGTGTGTGTGTGTGTGTGTGTGTGTGTGTGTGTGTGTGTGTGTGTGTGTGTGTGTTTTAAAGTAATTAACACACCTTTTGTTCAGTGAAAGTCATGTTTAATAGATTTAAATATAACTGTCAGTGTGACCTGTAGTTTGTGTCCCTTGATCTGTTCCTAACAAACAATATTTTTTTTAAGTCAAAGTACAGTGCCTTGACGTTTACCTTCTCTACAATATTAATGTGTCTGCACTATTACTGACATTTGACACCATCAGACAGGTGACATAAGTGTACCAAAACAAAAGGCAGCCATGGCAACAATGATTTGTTATTTTCAGGCTTATATTTATATCTTGTATGGCAACCAATATAAATCATCCCATATCACTGAACAGTTGACTATAAATTATATAAAAGTACTCAGGAAAATTATATTTTTGTTACTGTATTTTTTGTTTGTATTATGGCATTCAGCAGACAGGTGCCCCAGGGGAGTTTTCTTGTAAATAAACAAACATTTCTGTTTAAAGTGAGTGTAACCCACCAAAGTGTGTCTTGTTTACATCAATGTTTCCTTGCTAGCTCTGTCTTCTCCGTCTGTTGTTGTCTGTGGCATTGGAGGAAGTGGGTAACCATGTTTAAAAACTAACTACAAATGTGATTTGAAATTAGTCTTTTATCTTTTTTGACTTGATTAACTTATGTTCTTTTTCTAACCTGATGACACTTTGTTATATTCAATTGTTGAACTTTTGCTAATTCGTTTTTTTACATTATTTTTGTTGTGTTTTTTGTGTGAATCCATTTATTCGCCTTGTTTCGAGAACTACATAAATTAAGTTTGTTGTTATTATCATAAACCATTGGTAGGAATGTGTATTGCATCACAAAAAACCTAATAAAATGGGAACGTACTGATAAAAACACATTGCTTCTAGTGGTCAAAAACTCTACAGGGTATCTTTAAACTTTTTCACACAAAGTCAGTAAAAAGAAGCAATGCTAATGCTAATGAACCTCAAGAGACAGAGACAAGATGAAAAGGTAGAGGAGACTAGACAGAAATAACAAAAATAAATGAACTGGAGTCAGGTGAGTGGCTTTTAAGCAATGCAGCTGCTTTGCTTTACACCTTCAGACATATTCGGCATTAAAGGGTCTCTGGCCTACAAAATATCCCATTCAAGACGCAAATGATTGAGGCCAATGTTTTTTCTTTTAAATTTGTATTTTTTTCCAGGTATTTTATTTATTGTGTGAGTGTTGTGTGAGCATTGTTTTTTGAGGCTGCAAAGGCAAATTTCATTGTATGGTTCTACTGCACAATGACAAATAAAGTATATTCTATATTCCATTGGAAATAAAAGCACAAAATATCTAAATTGAAAATTTGTATTCAACATAGTGTAGATCATTAGTTTATATTGTTTTCAAACATTCAGCTTTCATCTTAATTACTTACTTGGCTCAACAGCTGAGCTCTTCAGTAATCCTGGTTCCCATACAGAAAGGCATTTCTCCTGCTAACAATCATCCCAGCCTCCCAAGGTGCTTACCCCCACAAAGGGAAATCTGCACCCTGCTGGTCTCTCCAGGGAAGTGTCCAAGGGGGAAGTTTTCCATTTCAAACATACTGTATATAGCAATTTGTCAAGAGTTGGTTCCTGACAGTCTCTCAGCTTTACAGTTGGTCATCAAACATTTCTTCCAGCTGCTAAATCTAGGAACTCTGGGCCCCAAAACTTTCTTAATAAAATAATCCGTCTGGAATTTCAGTGAGCTCTCTCCAGCTGTGGACACCTGGAAATGTCCCCTTTAACCCCACCTGCAAAACCACTGTGGCAAATGAGAACAGCGGCATGAAGTCAGCTCAATTTATACTCAGGTTGACAGTGTGATACTGGACCCACCTCACAGCCTGACAAAAAGTCAAAAGCTGCTGGGCGAAAAAAAGAAAAAACACCTTCCCAGTAGAAGCCCTCTATTCATTAGTACAATAACTTGATGACCACTTTTTTTTTTTTTTTTTGGGACTGTTTTGAAAACAATTGGCTGCCACCATAGCTAAAACCTAAGGAAAATAAAGGACAAACCATTGTTTAAGGGGTTATAACCAGTGCATACATCACTGAAGAAATAAAATAAAGCCACTTATGACATTATAAATGAAGATGTCTATCCCCGATACTTTGCGTGCAATTCTGTTGGCTCCGAACATCTTATCTCCAGTAAGATCTATCAATGAGTGAGTGAGTGAGTGAGTGAATGAGGGTGTGTGTGAATGAATGAATGCTACATTTCAAACATGTGAAACTAGTACAATTAAAGCTAATAAACAAAACAAAACAAAAAAAATATTAACTTAACATATCTATTAGAAATAGGAAGAAGCATAATATTATTTAATCCTAGCCCTTCAAATTTGCAATTCTGTTGGCTCATCTTATCTCTTTATTCAACAAGGTCAAAAGCTTCTCTTGAAATAACAAGTCTCACTTCCCCTCATGATATTGTCTCAGGGGCACATACTGTACTTCTAATATCCGTCTTTCTGTCAATCAACCTGGCACACTCAGCAGTGATAAATGCTGATTTCTTATCATCTTCAAACAGGCATCCCCGGCCTTTACCCAAATTTTGGTTTGCGAGTCTTACTACAAAATTGGAAGCGAGAAGTGAAAACTGAAATCCAAGCTGCAGAGACTCTCAGGTTATGTTACAAATGCTGAATATTTCAAGAGGCTGAGGTCAGAAAGATCATTTTTGAGTCCTCGCTGTGATGTGTATGCTGTGTCCTTTATGTATTCAGGTGCCAAAACTGATATCATCTATAACTTACCTTTATATCAAAGCATACGTTTGAGAGGTGCACAGTCATTCAATAGTCATTCAATATTACATACTCCGCATTGAAAAGAGCAAAGGTTGCACATTTTAGACTCCTGATAGAGGGCTCCACCTGCTGGAAAGACAGCCATAATGACGAGTGATTCAGGAAACGAATGTGACAACCATCAAACGTGCAGTCTCATGCAGGCCCTCCACAAAGACCTCATAGATCCAAAAGCACCTTTTTAATTTCATCTTGAATTGTTTGCAAGTCAGAACATACAGTCAAAAAAGTTGCTGTTTTATTAAGTAATATTCATGATGGTTTTCAACTATTATGAAAGCGACTCATTGAAATATAATCATGTTCGTGGTCGCCATTTTTGTTTTGACAATAAAACATTTTCCATCTCTATCAGTTAGGATCAATAAATGTGTGTCTGTACATCCTGTTTCCATTACATTTTTATAATCCAATCCTGAAGTTGGATACCAAAGCCACTAATTCACTGCTCATTGTTTGTATCACCATGCGCATGGTCATTATGGAGCAGATGACGGCATCATATTAGCTTTGTGTCGACTCTTTTGGCGATGGCTTCAATGTAATTGAGTCATGAAAAAGCACTATAGCTTTAAAATAAAATAAGATAAAATGTAAATTGGAGGATTACTTATTATGGCTCTTAGTATGATACTCATACTAATAATAATAATATGTTTATTTAGTAAAGCACCTTTCACAGACTTAAAATTTAAAGACTCCTTCACAAGAATAAAAGTTAAAGACCATAAACACAAACAATTAAAAACAAAGGACAAAGATAAAAACACATGACAGAAAAGACCATAAACAACAACCAAACAGGCAACTAAAGAACATTCAATTGACACATCTGTAAAACAAAAACCCATGAGCCAAACCCCAGCCAACATATTATTCCCTAACAATGATAAACAAGATTCCAAAATGTTGAAAACTTTATCTCAACCAGTTCTGTCAGGATGTTTCAAACATGTTTCTCATCCAGCCCAGAAAATAAGTTGTTTTTCAGAAATTGTATGCTTGAGTAGTTGAGGGACAGAATGAGCTTTAGAATTTTTTTTATTACACTGTGAAATCAACATAATTAATTCAGTTCATCGTCATTCAAGTATCCTTCTTATTGTATGCTAATTTTCCAACCACAATCTTCTCTCCACAGATTTGTGAGTTGTATGAAAACTTTTGAGATGTACTTCTTATTGAGAACCTCTGCAACATGGCATCCTAAACGCTGTTTTTCTTTTAGAAGTCACATTTTCTTGGGTAAAAAGACCCAAAAAATGAAAAATAGTTTACATTAAGAAAGGAGTTTTGAAACTAAATACATCACACATGAGTGAGCATTCTTCTCACTGAGGCACATTGACCTATACTCTTAAAGTCAGGATTAATTCAATTCAATCCGAGAGATGTTTGTGGTTTTCGGTGAATGAAGTCGGCCTTTTTTCACGGCACATCATTTTGTTAACTTGCCATTGCTGGAAAAAAAAGCATAGGTGGAACATCATCTAGTGTCAGGCGGCAGGCATGAGACCAGGAACCTGAAACTTGCTGAAGAGAATGAAGTTGGTTTTAATTATCTTTGACAACATTGGTTGCGTGAGAGAGAAAATACTGTGCATTGGCCATGTGAATTAATTTGAGTTTTCTCGCATTGGGATGTGAAGCCTATATTTATTGTTCTGTATTGGAGAGTGCCAAGTCGGATATATTGCAGCTTTCAGCAAAAATCTGAATTCCTCTGTCCTTAATATGACTTGGAAATTGACATAAATATTTTTACAAGTCAAAAACATCTTACCTTAACTCCAGTTCCACTCAAATTCAGCAATTTCTTGCCATGAGAGTTGAAAAGATTTTTTTGTGAATTCTAGCTTAAAACTTGCAGCTTTGATAATGGTAATTTGCAGAATTTTGGTTTAGCTATTTGTACGGAAAAACGTGATCAAAGCCTGATGAATCCGGAAAATAATAATGATAAGACAACTTATACCATGATTGACAGCAAATACAATATATATATATATGTCTCAATACAAATACATGCAACATTTGTTTTTCTGGCACGGAAAGCAGGTCTTTTTGTAATCACGCTTCAATGTATGTATGTTTGCCAAGAGGTTTACTCATACGGATTACCAAGGTGCTCTTTGGCAAACTTTAGAGCCAAGCGTTCATTTTTCTGTTTTGGTGCGCTGCCATGAATATCATGTTTCTGGAGTTTATTTTTGATGGTGGACTCATGAAAGTAGAGCAAAAAAGCCAAGAACAAAAGAAGGCAGCAGACCCCCTGGATGTTAAAACCACTTTCTTTTTTTTTACTTCAGTTGGATTTTCATACTTTGTTGTTGGAAAGATTTTGGCAGGAGGATGATGACTTGGAAGATCTGCTATGGTCTCAGGGTTTCTCCATTTGTACAGCATGCACTTGGATGGGAATCAGGGGAGCCCTGGAGCTTTTGGCATGACTTTGGAAGATTTTTTCCAGACTGACAGGCATCAACAGCGTCCCTCAGGAGAGCTTGAGGGATTGCATTTGATAGTGGGGTGACATGGTTCTCAAACCAGTGTGCTGATGACGGCTTTTCTCTCATGGTTAAGGCCAAGGTTTCTCAGATGTTTAACAGTCCGTCAAGATAGAGTTTAGGAACAAGATAGGACATTAACAATTTAAGGAAAGAGGAGCTAAACAATGTAATATTTTCTCCCACTGATTCTTGTCTGTTAAACATAAGGTTGTAGTAAGTAAACATGTAGCATAGCTTATCATGTAAACAAGGGCTAACAGTGAGCATTGCTCCCACTGAAACATAGGAATGAACTCAATGAACTATGAATTATATAGCCAATTGTTTGATTAATCTGTACAAAAACCAAAGACTCAAAATTAAAACAACTTATTTGTGTGATTATTTCTTTACTAAGCATCAAAGGTTGAGTCAGCGATCCTAACCCCAAAAAGTTGTCAAAATCAGTGATAATCTAGGCCTACTTACCGTCCATTACCTGTTCGTACTGTGTGTGTGATGAATACAAAAAAGGCTGGTGTTTATACACAGCCCAGGCTCTGTAAATGGGTATACACAGGGAGTTGAAGCGAGCCCATCAACACTTATCCAGCCAATCAGCTACAGGCAGCGTTTGTGACATTAGTAACAACAATGGTGGACAGGTAGTTGGTGGTCAGTTCAAATATCATCAAGCTTTCTCTGGTATGGCCTATTCCACCTTTTACTTTGACTCTGCCACAAAGTAATCCCCCATGAAAAAGCAAATTGTAGTATTTGTACAGATTTTAGAAGATATAACATAAGCGATAAATAGCTCACACCCAGATTTATTCTAATGCTAAACTAAGCTAACCGCTGTGGCCTTATGTTAACTGTATACATGAGAGCCATATTGATATTCTTACTACTGACAATAAATTGAATATGAAATAAATTGTTTCTCATTATGTACTTAAATTAGCATACACTGAATCTCTATCAGACCCATTCCCCATGTAAATTCAAGCTGTGCAGATAACGGCAGGTCGAGTTATCACAGGCCTCATATTACCTTTGGTACGCATGTGTGTGTACGTGTGAGTGTATGTGTTTCCAATTGACCTGAAGCCCCCTTTAAAAGCAGCCCGGTGATGCGGCTGCTGTTTGACATTGTTAAGGAAATTCCATCTTATTAGACCTAATTATCATTCTTCAATCTGTTCCTACTTAGGTCCAGACAGCAATCAGTGAACGCACACACACACACACACACACACACACACACACACACACACACACACACACACACACACACACACACAGTCAAACTCAATGTGGTCTTAATTTTCATTAATGTGAGGACGCTCGGTGGGTTGGCAGGGGGAGCGGGCGAGTCTCACGGTACCTGCAACATAAAACATATCTAATCCCATGATTCCATTAGCAGAAGACCCTAACACATCATTCTTCGGGGCTCAAAACTACACACAGGTGGTCAAACCGTGCTCACTCACAGCTCAGGAGAAGTCATGACCCTCTTATAGTTACCCTTCACTGCTCGCCACAGGAGGGCAACAGAGGCCCATGAAAGCAGCATGGTGCTGTTTTTTTTACAAGAGGAGTCTATTTAACCTCCCTAACTACTGGCCAATCATTTAGGAAGCAGTACTGTGTGCTGAAACAAAACAGTTTCCATTGGGGTTATTTGCCCCCTGGCAACATTTGGAGCATGGAGCTTTCTCCTTAATGTAATCCAGCGCTCTTCTCAACAACACAAAAAAGCAAACACAAAGCATGAATACATCTTTGCAACACATCTCCTTGGTTCTGGACTTTCTCCACCACTTGTCCAGAGACTTGGAAGTTTTTCTATTGATTCTCTATCCTAAAGTCACATCACTCTTTATTCAACCTGGAACATATTCACCCATTAGTCTCCGTTTGACAGATTCTGACCAATATCTCAGATGTATAAAGTTTCATACATCTTACTTGTGCAAGTGCGGTCCATCAATCCTGAAGGCAAGCAGAAACAGAATGGGGATTTCAACAGCTCAATGTATCATTTATTTAGACAATAATCGCCAAGGTAACAACAACACTCCAAAGGAACATTTTCTGAAGTGATTCAATGTGATAGGAAATTAGTTTTCTTTTTTACTTGAGAGTATTCATTTGATAAAAAATAATCAGTAAACTTTTTTTATATGTTGCGATTGCACCCCCAACATTATTGTTTTTAAGTCAGTTTGAAAATGTGCTAACTGGCAGTGATTGTTGGTGCTATAGCGATTTGATTGGAACAGTTTCTGAGTGTCGACTCCAACAGCGAAACAGGCAGTTAAACCAGACAACTTTGTTGCCAAAATTCAATTACATCACATCATAAACTGTGAATTTCTGAATCTCACACAAAACAAAGTGTAAGCAAACTGTCGACATGGCTGCGGCGCCACCATCACACCAATCAAATATGACCTCTTACAAAGCCATTTAAGATGATTCAAAAGGAGCTTTATCCCTGTTTTACCTTCTAACGAACCACCATATATATGACTTAGCTAATTTAGCCTATTTATTTGGTGTCTGTGAGGCTTTCAGTGACCTTTACACTCTGCCTGTTTCACAGGTAAACATATGAAGTGCTGAGGGATGTCTATGCTGTAGGTTTGGCCACCACATGAAAGAGAGACAGCCAAGACCTCCTGCTTTTCATTATATGGGCGACACATAACACCTAGTGAACAGGAACTTGACAAATGGAACCAATAACATGAACAAAATGTATGAATGTGTACAAGCTAGTTAGTGAAATAGAACCTTGGTCCCTACAAATGTTGAATGATATTGTAAATCACGAACATGCCCAATGAAGGTCTAGCACCTAGACATTGTCACAGAATAAATATATTTTTGCAACTAAGACAGTGTGCGGGAATACACCTTTCTTTTGAATTTACTCTTCCCTCTCCTACGCACCTGCCTTTAGTTAAGTTGTAAAGTATCCTTTTGTTTTTAAATTGTGAATATAACATCTTGTATCAATGTTCATATCCTATACAGGCCTGTGACGTGCTCCAGTCAGTAGCACACCATATTGACAACATGGCTATAGGCAATGGTGGCCGTAGGATATCAGTCAGTTGCTGCTATCAACAGGTATGTCCAAAAACAGTTTTATTCTCTTGATAAATGTCCACCATAGTTGCATTATAGTTTTCTCTGCACAGAAAGTCAAGTCAAATGTTCCGAAGACCTATTTTTTATCATCCATCACTGCAGATAACGCAGAACTTATGATGTTGTTTTTACAGAGGGAGCGGCCAGGCATGCTGGCAGAGAGAGATGTACAGAGATTTATTTTAACCAAATAAGACTTTGGTCAGAATTGAAAGAAGATGTGAAAATGGAACCCAGGTTGAACGTGGCCTGAGATATATTTTCTAAGGGGCATTTTGGACCTTGGGGGCAATCGAGTGTAGGCCGCGATTAACCCTCCCTGCTGTTTCTCCGCACGCTCCCTCTCTGAAGCTCAATGGGCAGAGCATGGCACCAGCCGTGCTGTGGTTAGGGGGGTTAGACTCCCACTGTGGCTCCTCAAATTGAAACTGTATGTTTGCACAGTATCAAAAGAACCAATAATAAAACGTATCCTCCAAATTGCTTATGTTGCATTTGTACACTGTGAGGTGAAGAGAGGGCGCTTAAATGGAATTAACACATTCATCTTTCATTTTTTGGATGTTTGTTTTTTTCTGCAAATGACAGGCACAACTGAGAAGCGGTGAGAAATCAAAGAGATCCCGCAGTGCTGTTGGGCCTGTGTGGGCCAATCAGACGTCTACTTCTGGCTTGAATTATGACATAAAGCTTGGAGCATAGAGTCAAAGGAACCCTGAATGAATGCGCAATAAACGAAGGCGGCACTAATCCAGGACAAGCATATTCGCATAAATATGAGATAATTACACGACAGCGCCATAACCCCCCGGCGACAGCACATGATGGATGAGCAAGGGAAAAAAATTGGGGAGCAAGGCGAGAGGAGAAAGAAAAACTATATAGGGCTATATACCGTTGTAACACAAACTGTGTACGGAGGGATGAGAGTGAAAGGCGAAACAAAAGAAGGATTGAAGGAGGAGGAGAGAATGGTGGAGGTCTTATAGTGTCTCAGTCAGGCCTCAAGTATTACCCCCTTCTCCCCTCGCCCTTCTTCGATTTCTGCCTTTTAAGGAACTCCATAACTTCAAGTAGATAATGAGTGCCTCGAAGCAGGCTGGGTAAATCATACAGAGAACGACGGAGGGAAAGAGCGAAAAGGTGTGTGTGTGTGTGTGTGTGTGTGTGTGTGTGTGTGTGTTTGTATGTGTATGGAGGGGGCTTTGTGTGAGGGTGGACTGAGCGAGACACTGGGAAACCGTGGTACGAGGAAGAAGATTAGAAGTGATAACAAATGAAGCTAGAGAGGTAGAGAGAGAGGGAGGGAGAGAGAGAGAGAGAGAGAGGAGCTGAGTTGGGCTGAGTGGAGGTGAGTGAGAAAGATCTTGCATTAACTTAAAAGCACACTTTAATGAAACTCTGCTCAGAGCTTTAGAGAGTTTATAGCAAAAGATGGGTCCCACGCAGGTTAGCAAAAAACATGTCCTTGGTGGATTTGTTTTTGGTTCATGATTTACCCAGAATCCACTTCTCACCATTCCTCACACTGGTCATATTTTACACTGCAATCTGATTCCCATCTTCCTTTACTGCTCTTTTCTCAATGTGCAGCAGGGGGGGGGGGGGGGTAAAGAAAACAGATACAGAACAGCAATGTTGAAGAAATGTTGTAATATCAAAGCACCCTATGGCACAGCAAATCCTGGATTTAGGAAGAGCGCAGCCTCAACACTGGCTGGGTTTAATTAAACAGTGATTGAGAAACTTTTATGTATCATATTGAGTATGATTTGAGGGCCTAGGTATATGCTTCAAACACAGTTCTTCATCAGGTTGTCTTTATGTATCCATCCCACAAGTCGAGTAAAGTGAGTTTTATACAGCCCCAAGACCCAATTTACAATTTTGCTTCAAAAGAATAAACAATACCGGACTTTATCTGCCATCAGATTCTCTGTTCAGATAATGAAAAACTCTGCGAAAGAAGCCCTTCAATGGGGAATAAAGGAGAAAACAACAGAGGAGGAATCGCTCTCCCAGTAAGAATTAGCATACAGAAATACCAAGATGTCTTGGGTGTACTGAATGTAAAACAATGAAAGGCCTTTGAGAAACATATCAAAACCTGTGTCTACAGACTTGGTTGAGTGGCATATTGCGCAACTCCTTTGTTTGAACCCTTAAAGCTGCTATAATCATTATTTTCATACTGACAATGGGTCAGATGACTATGTGTTATGTGAAAGTGGTCGTCTCAAAGTGATGAGCCCACAGACAATTTTCCAACTCTCCATTCTCCTCAGCTCTACTGAGTGTTCCAGCATCTTCCAGCTTGTCATACTGTATTTGGGGCCTGCAACGTTAGCATTTTGACCCACTTTGTCCGCTTCCATAGAGTCCTCTTTAGCCGAAGCAGGCAGAATTCAGGCAAAAGGATACAGTTAACGACTATCCGAGTCCTATATTTGCCTCAGGAGCTGGGGCTAAAAACAGAGCAGAAAGGAGAGGGAATATTGGGTGTATGAGGACCAGAAAAACAACTTCAAATCAATGCAATTATTGTTCTGTGTCTTGGGTGTCTAAGGCAACTGTTTGCTTACAGTACATGTTCACTAAATAACTGTACAGGGTATTAAAATGTCAGAGTTGTATTTTCAGTTTGAGGTGGCCACAAAAACAAATCAATACATTTAAAAAAATCTCACCCAAAGGATGTTTAAAGCTTGAAGCTTGATCACAACTTGTTATACATCCGTGTTGAAATAATGATAAAACAATCAAATTGCTGTCTTGCTGACTCTGCTGTCTGTAGACAATGAAACAGCTATATGTGAGCATCTCTGTGGCACAGTTCAATTTCCTACTATCCCATCACCCAATCTGAAATGACAAGAGTCTGGCTAATAGAAAAACAAATAGGTCCCAAGCTCCTCCATATAATAACCTAGTGATGACGTCAAGAAGGGAAAACAAAAAGTCCCATTCGTTGCCCTTTGTCTCCGTTTTACTGTGTTTCTCTGTATTTTTCTTTCCCATTTCGTTGCGTTCTCAGTCTCCAAAACCACAACAGTTGAGGGAAATCAGTCCCAGCTGTCAGCACTTTGATTTGATTGTAGAATGTGTCAATCAAGCCCGGGCTACGTTGGGCAACATTTTCTAATTCACTCGTTATTTCAGCTCTCACTGAGCTCTTTGCCGACGAATTAACTCTGACTGTCACATGGAACCAAAGGAACCCAGGGGCGAAACTGACCAGCGCATTTGATCTTTGTTCAATCCACCATCCACCCGAAAACATGAAAGAGAAAAAGCTTGATTAAAACCAACTTGTTCTGGATCCCTTTGAATGTTTCTTGCTCCTAGGCAGTACATACTTGAATGGCAGGGTTGCATGGCAGCTGTTAGATTATTCTTTTTCTTTTTCTCTTTTTTCCCCCCTAAACATTCAAGATGTGAAACCTTTCTGGATTCAAACTGCCAGCAGTGACAGAAAAAGACAGTCTCACGCCTTGTTACCACACACTGTAGGAATCTGGATAGAATCTGGATAGTGGTGTGGTGGATCTGCAGGTTTGAGATGAAGAGTTCACATATCTGTCAAGCATCAAACCGGTGTCTCACAAATAGGATGTGAATTTAATAGCTCGCTCTGGCTCATTCGTACGTCTGGACAAATAGAGAGAAAAACGCTCAATCAAGATCCTCTATCTAAAACCTTTCTTTCTTGCTCATCCCTGTCCGTTCCTTTTCATAGGCATGCCTTGCTTGAGTTTGTTTTGGTCCGGTCTTGTCCTATTGTGCTCAAATAGTTGAAGACCAAAAAGGAATTAAAGAAAAGACAACTCAGACAGCGTGACGGAATGAAGAAATAGCATCATATTACCGTGGGCTTCTTTAGGGAGGACAGTATAAAGATGTGCTCTGTGTACTTTCCACGCCTGGAACGGGGAAACATATTTGGTTCTGCCTTTCCTCCTGCACTCTTGAAATGGTGCACTGTGGGAGAAATAAAAAGAAAATGGGTCCAGTGTTTGTGAGACTTTTGGAAAAGCAAAAAAGAGAATAAAACAAGTGTGTCTGAGGAAATGTGTGGTGTGTCTGTGCAGGTAGGGATGTGAGAATGAAGTGGTCTGCTAATGAATTACTTGGTGTATCTGTGTGTGTCTGTGTTGTACTGTTATAAATTATGTACAGATCCCCACAAGGTATGCCATTGAACTGTATTGTTTTTGGTTGAAGTTATGTTAGAAGAGAAGAATTTATGTATAAAATATATTGTCTACAAGTCTCATGAAAAGACCAAAACCCACAAGGAGCTAATCTCTCTAAATATTTAAAAACTCATCACAAATATATTATTTGATTCTTTAAATAAAGAGGCTTCAGAAATTGTTCTTTGTTGGTGACTATTTTCGGCTGTGGACTAACATAAATTTGATGTTATTTTCAGCTTTTGAACAATGGAAGTCTATGAAAAAGAGAATTAAGCTTAACCAGACTCTGACTGCACAGACAATTTCTAGAATTTCATTACATTCGTTTTTTTTTGAGTGAAGGTAGGGTTGTCGTGGCATGCAGTTGTTAGAGTTAGGATTAGGGTAGGCCTCCAGGGAATGACTCTTAGTGTAACGTCTCCCCCTAAGTGACAAAAACAAGTGTGTGGCTGTGAGTGAGTGAGTGTGTGTGTGTGTGTGTGTGTGTGTGTGTGTGTGTGAGGGAGTCTGTAGTTCTTCCATAATCTCCCGTCTTTGTGTGTCTTGCAGACAGTTTAAAAGCTTTCTATTTACCTTTCGCACCATTCTCCCATTGTAAGGTCACAGAGCAGGATGGAGGTGTGTGTGTGTGTGTGTGCGCGTGTGCGTGCATGTGTGTGTCTGTGTGTGTCTGTGAGAAACAAAGAGAGATAGAGAGACAGCGAGCACTGTAAGTCCTCCTAGTGTGGGTGGACAGCTGGTCCGAAACAGGCATTTTAGTCTCTAACAAACCGTGACACGTCAAACATTTAACGTGGACCGCGACACAGCAACGCGTAAAATGCCTCATTGACTTCAACCCAAGGCAAGGCCTGAGGGAGAAGAATAGGGGGGAGAAAAAAATAAGTTTTTGCTCACACACAAAACTACAGCCATCAATCAAACATTTTACAACAGAGATTGTCACAAAATTATTTAAACAAATGCGCATTGGGAACTTCCTGATTTTAGCTGGAATGACCGCATATGGGCTCTGAGAATGAAAGGTGCAGAGATGATTTTGTTTATCTGGCTCTGTTCTGCTGCTTTCCCCCCTCTGTTTTGAATTTGGGCCTCTGCGCTCTCGCCAGGATGCATGTCAGCTTATCAGACTTATTAGCCGCCATCAAACGTCTCCTCCATCATCTGCCTGCCGTCTGGCTGGGTTCTCTCGCTCTCTCTATCGTCTCTTTTCTCCCTCCTCTGAAGTAGCTCTTGCTTGTTGTCTCTTTTCATCACTCTCTCGCCACGTACACGAACAGCACAGAGACATTCATTAAACGCAAAGACAGCCAAGAAGGGTGAAAGAGACGAATGGAGAGAGAGAGAAAAGCTAAATCCCAGCAAACACACCAAACCGCATGAAAACAGATGCTTCCCCGAAGCTGAAGCACCTGACTTTCAAAGTTACAGAGTCTGAACTGTTCTTTAAAAAAATCACAAAGAGTTTAAACTATTCAACATATAATATTCAGCGATTTTATATTTGAGTCTCGTGCCTCCCGCTGAAGTCTGAGCCTAATCCTGTTTGGTTTTTACTGGACTTGAAGCTTGACAATATTATCCATATCTTGGTGCGCCCTTAGCTCAGTTGGTAGAGCGTCCCCCCCGGGCCGGGCCCAGCAGCAGACCCGGGTTCGATTCCCGCCTGCGGTCGTTCTCTGCATGTCACTCCCCTCTCTGCCCCATTTCACTTCTGTCTCTCTGCACTATCAATAAAGCATAAAAATGCCCAAAAAATATATATAATTTAAAAAAAATAAAAAATAACTTAATATTACCCATATCAGTTAGTAAGACATAGTTATCAAGACGTGTGTTGTGTCCGAAATCTATATTGAGTGCACTTTATTATCCCTACAGTACACTTACTTATAGGATCAGTGTCTGTCAATACTGCTGTCGTGCACCCACCGGAAATTACTTTGCATTTCCCGGTGGTATTTTTTTCTGCTTCATCATTTCCATAAAATGTTGTGGTTGTACGTAAAAACAAAACAAATATGTGTGATTTTACTTACATTTGTAGAGCGCTTCGGTCTCCACAGTTGCTTCAACCTCCGCCATTTCGAATTGAATGTCCCGCCTTTTCCACTAAGTAGGCAAGATGGCGACCGTTGAGTGTGAAAAGTGTCCATCGTTCCACACTCAAGTTTTAGACCGTTTTGAGTGCACCACCGACGTACTTACAAGGCATTGCGTTTTGACACACTCCGGTATCGCGCAAGCACTCAAAAAAGTAAATGTAATAGAAGTGCGTGATTTCGGCCACAGCACTGTTTCTGTCAGTTTGTTTTAAAGGCCCAAACTGACCTTGTGTATATGTTTGATGCCATTGTACAGAAGACAATTAGGGCTTTGGGGAAAAAAAATTACTTTGAGCATAATGACCAAATGTCGAGAACAATGGAAATTTCGAGAATAATGAAGAAACACAATGTAGAGAATAAAGATGAAATACCATGTTGAAACTAAACTCGACGGTTCAAGACTGCCATAATGTTGGAAATATGTGACTTCAGGGATCAATAAACGATACAAACAATGGATTTTTGCTACAACCTAATTTTCCCCCAAAATAGACGTCCAAAAAGCTTGACTAATAACTGCACTGCACTGTATATGTAGCCTATGTGAATTTTATCAAAAAATTTCGCTTCAATGTTGCACTTGTTAGACATAAGTCAATGTTCTCATGTCTGCACAGATAGAGATCAATATATTAGACTATTAGAAGGTCTTAGGGGAAGTCACATTTTGGTAAAAATTTGGTTTTAGCCCATCTGCCTTGCAACGATAGCAAAGATGCATTATTTGCGTGTTAATAAAGTCTTAAGTACTTACTTACTTGATCACTTTCCAATTTTACCGTAGTCTTTATCTGACCTGTTTTTTCTCTACATTGTATTTTGTCTTTATTCATGAAATTGTATTTCTCCCTAATTGCTTTTTTGAAAACATGTCGAGGAGCAGAGCAGCAACACGGGGGGATCGACAGACAGCTCCTGGTGTTTTCCTTATAGGGACTAAGTCAACAAGCAAAGACATGCGACGTGAAAAGAGCTCACACACCTTTGGGGTTGGCTGCTCGCTCACACGGACTACCAATTGATTAACTCATAAATCAATCTCATCCTAGTCCCCTGGGGGCCCATGGTGCGCTCCCCCGCTCCACACCTCCACCAAGCACCATAAAGCCCAGCCCTGAGCCCTCCAGCTAAGTAGGTAAGTAAGTGGGGGCGGGACGTTGATGGCAGAAACCCAGCAGGAGGGAGAGGCCAGGTGGGGCAGGTATGGTGGGTGCTGTTAGGGTGTGGTCATGGAAACGATAGGTATAGGATTAGTGTGTGTCATTGTAGAGACGGGGAGAGATGGAGAGACAAAAACACAGAGGGATAGAAATGTGTTAAAAAGACAAAAGGGGAAGATGAGGCCCGAGCCAAAGGACTGTGTAGTGCTGCCAAAACGGAGTGAAACAAGGGGGGAGAAAGATACGGAGAGAGAGAGAAAGAGAGAGAGAGAGAGAAAACATAGAGGAATGCAGTAAATCCCTGAGCGACTGGAGCTATCCTCTGGAGAAAGAAAAGAGGAATTTTTATGTGCTGCAGGTGAGCAGAACAAGAGAGGGAGGGAGAGAGAGGAGACGGAGGGGAAGACGAGAGAAGGAGATAGACAGATGGGAAAGAAAGAGAGAGAGGAAGAGCGGGGGTGGCCCAGGGAATTTTAGGAGAAGCGTGAAAGGGTTTGATTGTAGCAAAAGAAAATAAAGGGCGCACATGGGGTGAAAATGAAGCAGAAAATGACACAAAATGACAAGAAAAGGGGTCTACTAATGGGGTAAGAGATGGATGGCATTATACGGAGGAGGACACCGTAAAGGAAAGGCAGAGAGACATATGGAAAAAAGATTGGGAGACAGAGTGTGACAGGATAAAGAGCAAACAGAGGAAAGAGAGAGAGAAAGGCAGACAGACAGGGAGGAAGAGGAGGTCCGAGAAAGGCCCGAAGAGCTCATCTGTGGATCTTAAAGACAAACAGTTTTATTTTTTTATTTTAGGAGATTGTTCTTATTGGTCAACTCCAAGCATGAGATCACACTCACCAAAATCCTCACGTGACACATAAATCATGTTGAAAGCTATCTGGATAAAAGATGAGATTTAATAGACGACGGAGTCTTCTTTGCACGGCCTATTGACCGAACTATCATCACCTCAGTAGTTCACTCATCTTTCACTCAAACCGTGATAATGCTCTCTGACCATTTTAATATGTTCTCATTTTCTAAAATGATAGTGTTTTTCCCACCGTTAATTCCCATTCTAAAGTTTTCTCTTAATGATATCTGAGAGTGTTCCCCCACCTTTAAAAAAAGGTGAGGTAAGTGAGTCTCCTGTTTATATCAATGATTATTATAATAAAGGCTTACATCATAGCCATAATTAATCAATTATTAATTATTTTAACTTTGGAAGAAAACACTTAGTTTTTTTTGGAGGATTGCTATACATACTGTGATATTACACTTTGGAAGAAAAAGCCGTTCAGTGGCATGAATCCGAGGTGTCACAAATGCAAAAAAAAAATCTTTTTCTTTTCATTCTTTTTTTTCCATAGCATCTGTATGGAAACATTCATCCAAGTTCATCCAGAATTGAAAATGCCAGCCTTAGAGCTTTGAGGATTCTATGCACTCATTTGGACTCAGGGGAGCATCACCAATTGTACACATCAAAGTCTGCTAACAGGTCTTGGGGAGTAGCTACATAGGGGAGAGTGGCCTAAGTTGTGCAACTTTTCACTCAAAGTGACTTTAAAGTAAGGCCTTGACAGTAAAGTCTCCAACTCAAATATGTACATATATTTCAGGGTGTTGTGCATCCCTGGCAATAAAAACTTTGGATCTGGAATAAACTGTTGAAGAAATATAGCTTTCGGAAAAAAAGTTGTCTTGATGCACAACTTGCCCCCGGTGTGGTGTAAGTTGTGCGGTTGGAGAGAATACCATGGGGTGAATTGTGCCATTGCTATATATCTCATAAACTGTAATGCAAGACAAATCCATTAGACAATTACTTATTTAAGGTTTATTTAAAGTAAATAGTTGACAAAGATTGAAGGACAATTTTCTTAAACAAGGCCTAGCAGATCTAATGGTTTTACCTGCAAAGCTCACAATGACAAAGTCACCATCATCATCTTTCTGGCCATCTGAACTCTCATCAGTGGTGTCGTTAAGTGGAATTGAGATGTCACTCTCTTCTGAGCTACTGTAGACAATCACTTTCTTTTAGTGACCAGCGTATACAGCCATGCCACTGGCACAACTCTCAGAAATGTACTTTGCACTAGTTGCTCCGTGCTTGTGGAACCAACTGCCACCTGACAAATGTGATTCCCCTACATTTCTGCCTTTAAATCAAGTCTCAAAACCCATATGTACACCCTGGTGTTTCCTCCCCATTAACTATCTTACCTCTGCACTACTATCTGTGTTTATGTGGATGTATGGGCTTTACGTCTTTTATTTTGGTTATTGTTATTTTACCTTCATTGTTTACCTACTGAATGCACTATGTACAGCACTTTGGACAGTGCAAACTGTCATACATGTGCTTTTATAAATACATTTTACTTACTTACTTACTTATAACTCACCCAGGCCCTTAGGCACAAATCACCCCATCCCCAGAATTTTGGATAATAAGCATGATGCAGCAGTTTAGGGCTGACATCATGCTAACTGTATAGACTCAAAATGTAGCATACCAAAGCACTAAAACATGTGTCAAATGTTTTCAAACTTGTCTATAATTGTTCAGACACAATAATCAAAAAACCTTGATCATGGAAATTTTACTTTGAAAGGCAAAACACAGTTTTTTGAGCTTAAATGTGCTTATATCTTATTCCTTGTGTCTCCCTTCTTTACAGGATGAGTCAAATGGATGGCTCTTCTTAAATATGTGGTCACATTTCCAATTTCTTCCACGGTTTTCTAGAAACAAGGGGTGGAACAACTTCCAAAATGCACAACTTAGGCCACTCTATGTATTCATAACAACAGTCGTATAAAGCTTTTTGTTGCCCTGGGGGAAGCAGTGTGAAAACTCATAAATTTCCTCATATAATGTTGCTGGTCGAGTTGCGTTGAAGGTGCCGTAGGTGGGAGAAGAATGGTTTACTCTGGTTATGCTGATCACACTTTTTTGTTTAGACTGTCCATTGTGAATCTGACAATATTAAAGGACTGCAATGCTAAATTGGTGCAGTACTCTTTATTAGTCTTTTGAGGCTAGACACAGCAAGCAAAAACATTTTCAAGCACTGGTAACCTTTTTCCGATTTTTGGTTATTTGTTATTTTTTTAAACTCTTTATCCAAAATCCAGATGGTTGCCTTGTCAATGCAACGTTATGTGGCTTGTAGCCTACATACATAGTGCAAATGTACGCATAATTAATTAAATAATACCACATTTGCAAATTGATTGAAACATTTCTGAGAAATTGTAATACAAAAAAAGTAATGTTTACATTTTTTTTAATACATTTTGAGATAATGTCAGTAGCTTGCATTTATTTAATGTACAGTATGTACGAGACCACTTGATGCACTTGACCTCCATAGAAGGACACAGAGGAATTTCCAAATCTCGTGTGTGTTTGCTCGGTGAGGAGTGAAAGAACCAGGAAAAAGAAAGAGAAGAGATTTTGAGCAAATCAAAGTTCTTCAATGACACGGTCGGCACATTAACTCCTCATTAGGTCATGAGTTCTATGTAGATCAGTGGCCCGCTGGTCAGACGGACAGGGACACACAATAGCGTCAACGCCTTGTTGCTCACAGTTTCTGCTCATATCCAAAAGCACTTTGGCAGCTGAGTCATATGAACGGGGGCTCAGCTATCCTGTTACGTATTAGTTACAGTAATTTGTCTATGCTTCGCTGACAGACACAGACACACACAGCAAAAGAGAAGGACGACGGTGAGTGATGGCTGTTAGATCGCTATGCATGACATGCCTCATTCCGGCAGAGATCTGACACATAGAGATAATGATTCACACACGTGCTGCACTTGCAAGCCCACACACTGCAAACAATACACACAAACACACTCACACAGAGATAAACACACACACATACACACACACACACACACACAACCCATACAAAGCTGCTTTTGTTGCCTACTGGCGGCCCCTCAGTCATTGCTGAATGTAATAACACAGTTTCTCGTGCGTGTGTGTGTTTATGTGTGTGTGTATACATATCTGTAATGTCTCAGTCAACGTTAACCCTTTCCCCTACTAAAACCGTGACTGTGTTTGATAATGTGTCAGCGATGACGCAGCAACCTCCCATAGAAGTCACTTCCTGCTCCACTAATGCTGCTGTTTCAAAGTTCATGTGTGCACTTGTTTGTCAGCACAAGGCCCACTTGAGTGTGTGGCAGCAACTATATGTTGTATGTGTGTGTGTGTGTGTGAGTGTGTGTGTGTGTGGGGGGGGGAGGGGTGAGTGTGAGTGTGTGCGTGTGTGTGTGTGTGTGTGTGTGTGTGTGTGTGTGTGTGTGTGTGTGTTAACAGGGCGGGTGTGCGCAGTCGTTCACAGGTGTGTACCTCGGAGGGTGATGGAAGGGGGATTCTTATTGATCCTTTAATGTCTGGCCTGGGGGCAAGGGAGCGGGAGTAGGCCTTTATACTGCAACAGAGCATGTGGGAAAAAAGAGTTGTCGAGAGCAATAAAGATGAACGAGAATGGAAAGAGAAAAGAGGGAGATAACAGGTGAGGAAGTGATAAAAGAGTGGGTGTGAAAAAGGCAAGGAGGACGTGCAAAATAAAGAAGATGATAAGAGGCAGAGGCGGTGGGAGAGACAGGGAGAACGACGGCATTGAAACGCAGACACAACAAGAAAGCCAGGTGTGTTTGTACCTGTGCCTTTTGCTGCTCATGTAAATCCCTCACTGTCACAGGTCACAGGGATGTTTTTTGTTTTTTTCCCTTCACATCTTCGTGAGATGGTGTGATGTGAAAAGAAAGCAAAGTGGGAGGAGGGATGATGCCGTGGGAGGTGGAAAGAGAGATGAAAGGGGTAGAAAAAAGAGAGATCGTAAATTTTCACCCGGACAGACAAATAAAAACTCTCTCATACCCCGTCTCTCTCTCTCTCTCTCTATTTTTTTGTCATGAATGTGAGCCGGCCTTTGTTTTCCAGAAAACGCCCCGACCCCAAACTCCTCTCCCCTTGTGCCAATCATTCGAAACCATCCCTATAAAACACAAACCATTGCAAACAAAAAATACATAAGCATTTATTTATTTTTTCGCTCCCCTCCACCCAACGGGTTCCCAAATGACCAGTAACACCGCCGCTGCTCTGTACAAAAGCTCATATTTATTCTCTCTTGAGTTACAATACAGAATTTTCACACTGGAGAAAAAAATAAATAAACATCTTGTTCAATAAATATCATAGAGATACGATCCGTAACCCTTTAGCCACATGTCATTCAAGGCACATTACGAAGACATAACAATAGATTTGTTTTGGAAAAGAAAAGTAAGCCGTCTGTTAAGTTGCAAAGGGAAAACGTTTCTGATTTCATGTTTTCACAAGTTATGAAAAATCCCCCTCAATGTGTTAAAATGTGTTTGTTTAAGATTGTGAAGTTACTTGAAGGAAAGGTTTCACATTTTGGGAAATAGGCTTATTTGTTATTATTTCTGAGAGGCACATGAGAAGATCCGCAGCACGTTTGTAGAAAGTTAAGTTAGTTTAACATAAAGAATAAAGCTGGATTGATAGTCAAAGGGTTCAAAATGACCCATCTTAGTTCCTAAGGTTGTCATTTGTGATAGTTTATTTGTTGTCAAACTTCAAGACAGCATTTCAGAGAACATATATGCAGGCATAAGAGTGGCGTGTGGTGGACTTTTCATCCAGACCATGAAGGATAATAAAAGACAATCTGTGTTACTGAAGTATTTTGGTTTAGTTTTGGTTCATGTAAAGCTAACATCCGTTTCTTGTTGTTGGCAATCAACACATTCAGTGTTTGCTGACGCCTGTTTGTAGCTGGTATGGCCAGAAGGCTTATTGGTAATCAAAGCCCTAGCACTAACTAATCATTTAACTTCAAACGCAGGTTTTGCTTTGTAGTTCGGTGTTGGATTTCTCCTGTCATTAGCATCGTGGCTACACCAGATGGATGTACTATATGTAATGGGACAGGATTGTATCTTATTGTATTGTATTTTAAAAAAATGCATTTAGTTTGACTAACCATCAGTGAATATAATATGAATATAGTTGGTGCACTTATTTTTGGTTTCCAATGGTGTACTGTATTCTCATAGCTACCTTGGGTTGAAGTTGTAAAAACTAAATGTTGACATTTCTAGACCTGTCTGGTTTGAACAAACAAGATTCTACGTGTTAATCAATTAGCTTGGAGTGTGCCACTGTTTCCAGTCTTTGCTAACCAAAGCTAACATAGCTACATATTAGGTGCACACAATTGAGGTTTTGATGTTCTCATCTTACACTCAGCAAAAAAAGAAAAATAAGCTTATTTCCCAAAATGTTGAACACGTTGTTGTTTTTTTAAGGGGAAATTATTCTATTCTAATTCATGCCAAGATTGTGTTAAATATCTCTTGCTATGGAGTGGAATCTTTAAAAGTGGTACAAGTGAGCATAGAGGTGGATGATATGTTAAGGCAACCAATACCACAATAAGTGTGTGTGTGTGTGTGTGTGTGTGTGTGTGTGTGTGTGTGTGTGTGTGTGTGTGTGTGCGTGTCCATGTGTGTGTCCATTTGTGTGTGAGTGTCCATGTGTCCGTGTGTGTGTGCGCGCGCACGTTTTTTCACCTCTATGTGTAGTGCTGTTGTAGTGTTACTGTAACTGACCAGTTGACCTCTGGTTACTCAGCGAAACCCCTCTGCCCGTTATCTCCTCATGGCCCTGACTCACGCCTCATCCCATCTTCCTCTCCTTTTCTGCCTCTTCCTCTTCATCCCCCCGGCTATTTCCTCATGGCCTTTTGTCTGCTAGCCATTCAGAAAATCTGCTGTCTTTCCTTTAGAGAAAATGAATGTTTGCTGATTCACACATCTTGGGTCATTGAATCAGCGTTTTAGTCAATGGCTGCACTGTCTGTTTCTGCCTGTCACCCCAACGCGTGTGGTGTGTGTGTGTGCCTGTTTGTGTCTAAATACCTACAGTGGTATTTCTGTTGATCTATGAGCCGTTAAGTCCGGTAACTCAGCCCGGTCTCAGTGAGTCTCGCTGAATGAGCTGCTATGTGCATCATGGCGGGTGACAGTGCTGGTAATGTGTTGGCTTTGTGTGTGTGTGTGTGTGTGTGTGTGTGTGTGTGTGTGTGTGTGTGTGTGTTTGTGTGTGTGCTATATTCCATTAAGCGCTGCTGGTGACCTACCAAATGGTCTGTCATTCACTCGTTTCCAGTACGGTATGAATGAACGTACAATGCATGACTGTGTCTTGGTGCCTTTTTAACTGTGAAAGGTCTCGATTAGTTTTTTTCCCGCCCAGATTTTGTGCAAACAATAGATTTCCCCGATAAATACATGTATTTGTGTATGTTGCATTGTCAGTGTCTCATTGTCTCTCAGCCTCTGAGTCTCTTCTTGAGGCGATCAAAGTCCCTCGCCGATCGCCATAGCCAAATCTGCAGCTCTCGCAATATCCAAAATCCCTCCACCTTCCGGGAGAAATCGTTCATGGTCGGCCGCACCGACAGCAGTGAAGAGGGTGAGGAGGATGAAAGTAATGGTGTGAGGGGGGGTGAAAGTAGGGGGGTGCCCCTTTGCAGAGACAGAGGCATTGGCCGAGAAAGGATTGTGTGCTCCTCGCCAGCGCCCCCAAACTGGTAGAGGAGGGAGAGGGTGGACGGAGGAGGCTGCAGGGTGGGGGAGAGGAGGGAGCGAGGAGGCCGACGCTGGCCATGTAAGCCAGCAGCTCCTGTGTCCGTTTGCTTCTCCTCCTCCACCATTAACCCTCGGCTTCTCCCAACAATGAAGCCGTCTTCTTCTCTGAGTGTGTCTGGGTGGACCGAGTTCAGATTGTAGCTGTACTGATTGTTGTTGTTGTTGTTGTCGTTGTTGTTGTTGTTGTTGTTTTGGACGTAGCTGGAGCCTTCTGTACCCGGGTATGTGACGTCTAACCCGGGTTCAGGCCGTCGCTCCTTCTCCTCTGCGTCCTCGTCCACGCTCAACAACCTTCTGGTCCTCCCCCATCTCTCCACTCCTCCCTCTCCAAATTCCTCCTCCTCTCCCTCCTCCCTTACCTCTTCGCTGGCGGACCACATCCTGCTCTCAGGCTCCTCCCTCCTGCCTCTCCTTCCCTTTTCTCTTCTTCCCTTCTCCCTCGATCCACCGCTACTCCTCCCCTCTTTCGCTCTTCTTTTTTCCACTGGATCTACCACGCCATCTTCCCTATCTCCCCTGACCGACCCCGCCACCGCCCCATTTCTCCTTTGGTGGTTGCCACGGTGACCGCCGGACTCCACCCGCGTCGCGACCCTGGACCTGTAAAGGCTCTGGCTCAGGAGCGGTGCGGGTCGTTCGCCGCCGCCCGCTAACCCCCTCTGAGGGTACTGCAGCTCCCCCGTGTTCCCCAATGGAGGAGGGGGGAGCGGGTAACCCAGGGTGGTCATCAGGGCGGATATGGAGCCCAGCAGCCCGTCCAGGCCCGTGCAGAAGTGCAGCAGGGAGGTCTTGAGGGAGGGGCAGAGGGTGGAGCGCGCCAGCTCCCTGACGGCCGCCAGCAGCACAGAGTAGGCCTTCTGGTTCTGGGCTAGGCGCGCTTGGTTCTCCAGCCCGCGCCACACGTCGGGCCGGGTGGCTGCACTGGGCAGCAGCAGAGCCGTGCTGTTGGGCCTTGGAGGGGAGAAGTCTTTCTCGTTGAACGGAGGGCCCAGATAGGTCAGCTGGAAGGAGACAGATAAACGAGAAGGAAACGATGAGCAGGTTTTGACAGATAGAAGAGTTATTGTTTTTGGGCCTTCATTTCACTTCACAACTCTTTACAAGGCTTCATCGCCCACATGAGCTGAAACTGGCTAAAAGGCTCCATAAAGACGAGGGGAGCATCAGATTCAGGTCACAATTCTCTGTGGGGTTCAAAGCGACAACTTTCACATTGCCACATTGTCAATGATACAACACACTTTATGCAATAACTTGGGCAATCAACATTAACATTCGCAGATGAGGAGGTGGATTATTTTGTTTCTGGTTGGCTTTGATTAAATCAACACAAAGAAGTTACTCACATATATGTCTTTGATTTCCTTGAGCTGATACTCCAGGTATTTGGTCAGCTCGTACGTGCTTTCTATCGAACTCTTCTCACTGGCCAGGTTGTGTGAAGAATCCAGGGCCGTTGCCATGGCAGCAGCCAAAAGCAAGACGAGCTGGTGTTGATGGACTGTTGGACAATTATTAAAAAAAAAAAAAAAAAAAAAGAGATGATTAAATGTCATACAGACATTGCGTGTGATGTTTCTATAAAGACACTCGATTCACAGGTGTCCATGCGAAAATTAACACACACTGCGGAGGTATTTGTAATCATAACAATGAGAGGGAAATTGATCTCAGCCATTATTTTCTCAGACATTTTTACGATTATTTAACTTGGGTGCTCGGGTTTTTTTAATGAATTGATGATTTGAGAGCTTAACAATCAAACAAAAAAATCACCTCCGGCAAAAATGTCCCAAGCTTCGCTCCATGCACCCGCTGCACCGTCACACACACTGTTTATAGCCATTCTTTTTACAATATTCTGGTTTATTTCTTTATGTCTCTATGGCGATGGCCTCGTCTGTTTACACATTGCCAGGTCAGAGTCATCTGACACTGCCAATAAAGCTTTTTCCGTTTCCAATCTAACTTTAGAGGTTCTGGCTGTCCGAGGTTTACTCTGGCTTCAAATAAAACCTCTCTTAATAGCTTCAGACAGTCAGACAAATGGCTCCTATGTTCAATGCACCAGACACACATGCACGCACACACACGCACGCACACACGCACACACACGCACACACACACACACACACACACACACACACACACACACACACACACACACACACACACACACACACACACACATTCATTCCTTACTGATATACCCGAAAACAAAGACATGTGGCTTTCTTTACAATCACAAACATTAATGTGTTTGCATATATGGCTGCTGACTTCTTATTTAGGTTTCCGACTGTTTGTGTGGGTGTTTGTGAGAATGGCTGTAGCCGTAATTTTATATGTGGATTATTTACGCTGTTTGTGTATACAATGCTTTTGACTGTGTGTGTTGGTGCAGTGTGTGTGTGTGTGTGTGTGTTTCAGTGAGAGGGGGGGGGGGCTTTCAGTGCCCAAGTCTCTGGTTTCAAACAGAGAAAATTGGAGCTGAAAGGTGGTTTTCAACAATAAGGGGAACTTCATGTACATACACTTCTCTCCCTCTGCTTTCTGTCTCTTTCTCTCTCTCTCTCTCTCTCTCTCTCTCTCAACGCTTTTCCTTGGCCCTTGTTTTGAGCGTGTCAAACATCTTTCACATGTCATCCCCTGCTCATGCTCTCAATCTCTCTCTTTCTCTCATTCCCTGACACCCCCACGGTAGGCAGTGATTCATGCTTGTAATTATGTGCAAAACATGCTGCTGGCTGTTAAACAAGTGTGAAATATGGATTGCGCAAAGTTGTTTGACCCTGTCGGCTTTCTCTCCCTTTTGCTTCCCACTCTGTCTCCTCCTGACTCACCTTGGTACGTCCTGTTGCTTTTGGCCAATTGAAATTCTCTCAAGCTCCTGACACTGCACTCACTGAAACTCTCCTTTCTTTCCACTCTACCAATTTTCCTTCCCCCTCCCCTCTTCTCCTCTCTTATCTCTTTTCAGCCTCGGGTCAAAATAACAGCAGCCAATTAACCTCAATTAGTCCTCCCACACTCCCTCTATTGCCCCAGCCCTTTTTCTTTTCATCTGTCCATTACGCCGGGCCCCACAGGAGGAAAAAGTGCTTTTAAGTGCATGGCTTCGGCACTCGCTAAACATTTACCTTCGACACGTTCTCCGTGGTTACTAAGTCTAAAAAGTCCTGACCTCAAACAGTCGACACGTTTTATCTTCTGACTCAACCGCTTACATTAGACGTATTGGTATGCACTCCAAAACAGGGTTGGGTAGAAACGTAATCATGGTATGTAGTCTGTACGCCATACTTAATAGAGTAAGAAATATTGTGTTTATAGAATGTGAAGAAAATATTCGGTCTAGAGATAGAAAGAATCTAAAGGTTTTTGTTTTTTCGTTTCCTGTGTCTCATACCCATGCATGTGTGAAGTCACCAGAATGAAAGCAAATCATCAAAATACATTCATCAATTTGATTATGATACAAATTGCAATGATTACATGGTAATAACCAGCAATTGTTGATGACATGTGATTGTCAATGTCAAGTACACTATTATGCTTCCAAACTAGCTTGACAAGCTCAAACTCCGTGAAAAAAGGTTGTGTGCATTCAAATAGTTTTAATGACAGATTGAGTGACATTGGCAGTTTCAAATTAAAATGGAATTAACAGCGCTTGTCATCGGAATTGTCACGGACAAAACTTAAGCAAACAACTCCTCAGCTGTTTGATTAAAAAGGGAAAAAATCAAAACATGACTTCATAGTCGGAAACTCTTGCACTACCTGGTTGACCCCGAGTTGTCGGCTTCATCAAAGCATCCTCCCAGATTTTTTTTCTTCTCAAAACCCTGTGGTTGGGAGCAGGCAACTCCCACATGCTCCCACACACACCTTGAAATCAGTCAACTTGGACAGCCCCCGTCAGCCAAGCCTTCTTCTCATCTGCACAAAAACAAGCCTCATCACCTGTCAGAAGCAATAAGCATCTCTGGCGAACATTTGGAGCTCATCAAGCCACGGGCTCGTCCCGCCGAACATCCTCCATTAGCATCAAAACCCCCTCCAAATCAACACGACACGGTTGACTCCCAGAGTAAACATCCCTCCAGGAAAAGGACACACAGCGTGCACAAAAAGAGTCGCACTCAGAAGGAATACACAGGTAATAAAAATAAACAAATATACAAAGGATGCAGAAAAAAATTCTCCCTGGCAAACCATTCCCTTTTGTCTGGAGCAGCCGATGATTGCCAGACGTTAAAAGTCTCTTGTTGCTTTGATTGAGCCCTGACATGCCTAAAAGCATCCTGCCCCGCGGCTCGAAAACAACCACTCTTTTGTACGAGTAAATTGAGATAACTCCAATCCAGGGCCGTGTTGTGTTAAATGTTATATTGAGTAACTACACTAGAGTCGGCATATAGCCTGACTTCAAAGGGGAGCCCTGCAGGCATTGGGGCTGTGACTGTGTAGTACCTGGCAGTGGAAGCACACTCCGCGGGGCAGGGTTGAAACCAGAACATTCTCCGCGGGAGGATTGCATTACAGCACGCAACACAGGGGTTCCCTAGAACGGCTGACCGTGACCTGCCTCTGTGCACATTCTGGCACAGATAGCCTACCTATTAGGGTTACACACATACGCCACACAGGGGAGCCCCATTATTCACAACAGATCATATAGTTATCCACTGTTTGTTCGATGATGTAAAGCCCTGATCCGGCACTCGGGGAGTCTGGCTGCCATCTGCAATACAGAGTTTAAAATGTGAGGTACGCACGCCAGAGCATCTGAGCTCCAAATAGGTCAGGGTTAAACTTCAGCACTGGGTCAGGGTTGAATTTTAGGGCGCAAAGCTTGTAACACACATGACATTTTACACTCCAGGCAGTGTTTTGCTAAACCAGTGACCCCAGTGTTAGTGGGTGTCTTACCGCTTCCATCCAAGAGAGGACTAGTATTTCATATTTCCCAACGTGCACCACCATTTGAGGTTTTAAACAAGCACTTAAACAGAATTTGGTATTGTGGGAAAACCATGTGCGAGTTAATCTCTCCGTTCTGGTCCAGGAAAAAACTAACTCCGGTGCCAGTAGAGGTTGCCCTCCACGGCTCTAACCAGGGGCGTAGCACCAAATTCTGGGCCCCTATAAAAAAAGTCCTGATGGGCCCCCTAAAAAGCGGTCTTACAATACACATGGCTCTCTGAGCCAGACAACTCCACAATATTTCATCTGATGAATGAGCAAATCATTACTTTTACTGGTGTTTCCCCCATAATATGTGTATTCATTCATAATATGTGTATTCATTCAGGAGGCGCGGCGCTGGCGCCGCGGCGAAAATTTTGGGGGTGTTTTGCTCAAAGATGCCAATGCGCACTATAGAAATAAACAACTGCTTATTTGAATACAGTTGTGCAATTTTGTTTGCTATGTGCAGGTATAATTTTACAGAGAGTACAAAACACAATTAAAGAAAACTTCTACTGTTTTGGTGCAATACTATGCAGACACACTAAATACAAATAATAGACCATACACTTGTGTAGGCACATCAAGTGCAAATTCAACTTTTTAAAGTTCCTTTATGGATGGGGGGCTGTGGTTATTGTGGACAATAGGCCTACTGTGATGCGATAGCCTATAATTCATTAATGGTTATTATTAGCCTACTTGCTTGATTTCTTTTTAAATACAGACGTTATTGGTCGTTTTGGAATATGTCTTTCCCAATTTAAAACATAAAACTAAAGCAGCATTGAAAATTCAGAAAATAAATCTTGTTGGCCTACACTAGCATGCTGTTCTACAAATAACTCAATAGTTGAAATAATAAATACAATGTGTTTCCCCTTAAAATGTCTAAATGCATTTCAAAGACAGTAACAGTGTGGCACTTCTTTAAACTTACTGAAACTTGCAGGGGCCATCACTCTCATGTATTCATCAGATTTTTCTTTGCGCTGTCTGAGCTGATAGATAGTTTGTGTTGCCACAGTGATGTGGAGTCTTAAACTGTTCTAGCTTTGCCAGCACTTATTTCTGTACAGCTAAATATCCCCATAGAAACATCGCTGCGTTTGTTTTCGCCACCAGTTCAATTCAATGTTGGCTTGCTCCTGCTTACTCTCTCGCACACATGCCTTAGTCATGCGCAGGCCCCTGATCTCCTTGCAAGGGTCAGGGGCCTATCACGAGCCAGTCAATTATTTCTTTTTTTGGAATGGCATTGTTCAGGGCCTTCGAAGATCGGGGCCCCACATTTAGCTTGTTAAAAAAAAAAAAAAAAAAAAAAAATATATATATATTTTTTTTTTATGGGCCCCCCTCTGCCTTGGGCCACCCCACGACTGTATCACTTTTCTACCCAGTCCGTCGGCCCTGGCTCTAACCACTTGGAAGAGGGTATTGAACGGAGAGGAGGAATAATCAGCATGTTAGAAGATGTAATGAATCCGCTCCAAACAAGATGTTTGTCATTTCCAGCGCAGCGTTCATTTCGGATGACTACGGTAAATTGTAGTGGCATTTTGGTTTGGGAATACATTCTAAAACTTCGAAAAGATTTAACATTAATCAAACAATGTGGGCTTTTAAGGGGGGTTGGAAAATAGGTTGAAACATCATCCTTGGTGTGTGTTTGAAAACAAAATGCTGCATACCACGTCCTCTTACTCCTCTCACTTTAGCACGATCAAGTCTCTGTGCAGAACTTAATGCTGTATAGCCCCTGTAACAGATATTTGAATTATACTGTATAATGTGAGTGATTAAAAAGATATATTTCAATCCAGTCTTTGAATCTGCAGACACACCTCCAATAATCAATATTTATATATCAGATTAATCAGATTTAAATGAATTATTATTATTATCATTATTTTTATTTTTTATTTTTTTTCCTGCTGACAATTTGAGTAGGGCTCAAATTCTGACCCCACTCTCAGTTCGATATGAAACATTAGTTAATCTCGTAACTGCCACACAAGCATAAGAAGAAAAAGTTCTTGTGATAATCAAATTCTGATGCCCGATTCATACAGCAGAGAGGCAGCAAAACAGTCCTCATATTTGTAACTGTAAGTTGGATATATCCGAGCTTTATTAACACGAAAATAATTGATTTTGGCTCATTTTGAATAAAATTAGCTATTTCAGCATTAATTCAAGGTTATCATGTGTTGCTCGTCTTTGTCTTGCATATTTGTTGACAGAAAAGACCAATCAGAGCCAAACTCTGCTGTTTGTTCTTTGAGTAATCATTTTTTATTCATCATTGTTATTATTCTGCTGAACTGAACCTGGTGGCAATTTTTATCCTTCACATCATAACCCCCCACCACAAAAATAAACACTCCTGTGCAAGATGCTATAGGGGCAAAAACACACACACACACACACACAACAAAATGGACCGAGGTGATGTGCGGGACAGAGACCGCGTTAGGATGTTTGCAAGGTGAGTGCAGGTGTGCAGGTGTGTGTGTGTGTGTGTGTGGTGGTGGTGGGGGGGGGGTCAGACATTCCGGGGTCAGGGTCCATCCATGTTGTGTGTCTGTGCACAGTTGAAGTCCAGATTTATGTGCACAGTCTGTGCTCAATCAAAAGTGCATTCCTTCACTAACTTAACCCACACACATGCACACACATATGCACCCAGATTGTGCACTGGAGTCGATTTCATGTACGCGCAGCATAGCGCTGAATTATACATACAAACAAAACCAAAGTCAACTCAACACACACACACACACACACACACACACACACACACACACACACACACACACAGATACACTTTTCCCATCTCTCCTCCCGTGAGATCCCTTTTTCCTCTGGAATTCATTCATACGGGATTTCAAATTGATCCTCTTGGCACTGGACATAAGCTGGGGTTGCCAAACAACACGAATGACCCAAAAACAAAGGCTAAAGAAAACACACACAAACACAAACACACACACACACACACACACACACACACACACACACACACACACACATGAATCCAATAAAAGCATGTTTTTTCCCAATAACTCCCCTTGCGACCATTTCTCGCTACTCGTAAACCCGACGTCCTCTGATGCGTTCCCCTCTTCACCTTATAAGCCAATCCACCCATGTCTTTTTTTAAATCTAGCGGATTCCACTCGCTCCACACTTTATCGCCATGTTTGGCTTCAATTTCTTTGTCGCTTCATCTGTCTCCCCCTCCCTCCTTCTCTCCCTAAATCTTCTTGAAACATCAAACTTCCATTTTAAAGTCTCCTTCCTTTCTTTCTCTAATTACCAAAGCCTTCTCTTCCTTTCACTAATTGGCTCCCCTCTTTCCAGATATCTCATACCCCTGTTCCACTTTTTCCAGACATTCAGTTTTTAATTTAACCCCCCCCCCTCCACGTCTCCTCCTCCCCTGCTACTCTTACTCCGGCTGTACCCCCCCCCCCCCCCCATCTCCACCTCATTGTGTTCTCTTATAAAAATAACTTAAAAACAGAAACAGACCAGAATGCTTTGTTGAATGTCAAAGTCTCTGTAAGCCGTGGTGGGAAGTGGCTGAGTAATGTATGAAGTGCAGCTTTGATAGTTCTTAGGTTGCACTTTATACAATGAATAGCCAATCAACAGAAAATGTATCAGTATCTTTTCTGAAAATGGAATCATCTTTTAACCCTCATCCTACCAAGTGGGGTCATATCTCACTGGTATTTTATTCTATCATTCCAATTTTTTTACGACTTTGTCAATCAATTTGTTCCTCATGACTTGTTTTCCGATTCTCTTCTAATTTCTGCTTTTTAAAAATACCCTCTGCCCATTGCGCCACAAGTGCCCCCGTTTTATCTCTCCTTTTAATCTCAGTTGACATTATTTATATAACTTATAATGTTTATAGAAGACAAATAATGTTTTATTGTGTATAAAAAGAAACCGGCAAATGAAATATTAATTAAAATGTTTTGTTATTTGCAGCCCCATTGAAAGGATAAATTATATTTGCCTCTGTTAATTGTTCAGTTAAATATTTTCTTTCAGATGTATGGCCTATTTTACAGTCATCTTTTTATTCATAAATCAATTGACTGTGTTAATATACTGTCTTTTAATGTAGTATCTAAGTTCTGCCTTATTTTGATAAGAGTAACTTAATGTGTAAATGTTTAGTTGTGTTTGACTTAAAATGTTTTTTAACACAAGCCACTTCACATTTCAGCTCCACATTTTAGAAGTAAATATTTTTTTTACATATGTTTACTCCACTACATTTAGTTCACAGCTATATCTAGTTACTTTGCAGATTAAGATTTTTATCAATCTAACATTTTAAACACACACATCATTGTCATATAGACTTTTAAACTACCCATAGTATATACAAAAATGTAGGTTAGCCCCAAAACATTACAAGACAGCTTACATATGAGTCCATCAGTCATACTAATATAATCAAACAACGGGCAGGAGCCATTCTTCATGCATAATGTATTCTGCATAAGTAGTTTTACAATGTGCTGTTATTAACTGATCTCAATCCAAACCTGAGAAGTGAGGAAAGATATGTTGGGGTCTTGAAAGATTGAGACAGAGTAGAGGAGGAGGATTTGAAAGGAAGGAGGGAGAGGAGAGGAGGGCAGAGGTAGAGAAAGAGAGAGAGAAAGAGAAAGAGAGAGAGAGAGCCGGTGAGGGAGAGTTTTCTGAAGCGAGGGGCCATGTTAATTTGGGAAAAATGTAAACAGCATGTGTAACTGTTCAAAGCGTGACCGACTCATTTTATATCATTCCCCCTTTCTCTCTCTCTCTCTCTCTCTCTCTTCCCCTCTAGGTGCTGCTAACTTCTGTCAATCGGGAATCTGCACTGCATTAACCCCTCTACCGCCAGTTCCTCTCTCCTTCTCCCTCCCTCTCTCTCTAATTCTTTCTCTTTTCACTTTTATCTGTCTCTACCTCTCCTTTACCCCCCCCCCACTACACAGACACAACCTCCACACATCCTCTTAACATCCATATATATACCGTGAAGAATTGAGGATGGCGCTGAGCGAATGAAAAGATGTGGAAGGTTCACTTTTTCTTCACTTTCCCTGTATGTGTGTGTGTGTGTGTGTGTGTGTGTGTGTGTGTGTGTGTGTGTGTGTGTGTGTGTGTGTGTGTGGGGGGGGGGGGGGGCATCATGTTCTGTTCATGAATTTGAGTGTCAGAGAGGGAGCAGCAGAGTTTGTTTTGCGCCCAGGGTTCTTTATTTATTGTCCTTCTAGAGTAACACCACATTTTTGCAGATGGCCAGTCTACTTTTACATGAAGGTTTGGGAGATGGAGGGAGAGAAAGAAAGACAGAGAGGAACTTGTGGATATTTTGTTCGGTGCAGTTCATTTCATCACACATGCCATCCCTCTGTTCTGTCTTCCCCTTCTTCCTTTCACCTCCTTTCACAGACAAGACAAGGAGCAGCAGCCGCACCAATCGTCCCAGGGGGAACAGTGTGTGTTTAAATGTGTGTGTGTGTGTGTGTGTGTGTGTGTGTGTGTGTGTGTGTGTGTGTGTGTGTGTGTGTGTGTGTGTGTGTGTGTGTGTGTGTGCGTAAGTGTGTGTGTGTGTGTTAAGTGTGTGTGTCCTCTCACACCCTGACTAACGTGAATCATGTACTTTCTCATATCGGTGACAGCTAACTAGACAGGGGCTTTAGCTGCCTCTGACCCCCTCAACCCCTGTCATTTTTTACTGTGAATAAAAGCCACCCCCATCTCTCTCCCTCAGTCTATTTTATATACACACACACACACACAAACATTTTCAGCTCTATTAATCTCACATAGCCTTCACATTTAAAGAACATATATAAAAACCTGTTGCAATTATTTCCCATCTATTATTGCATTGATGTTTGCTGATGAGCCACCCAAAACCAAAACTGTTTATCCATCACACATTGAACATGTAATGTGAATACATTTTACATAACCCCCTTGAAATCAACAAAATATGGAGCCTATAAATAAAAATTGAATGTTTAGGCCTATGTAATACAGGAGCTGTTTGTATTAGGCCTAAACGAATTAAAACCCTCCGACAGGGTCATAGAAAGTTGGCAAAAACTGAGAAAACACACGCCTGAATATCTATACTGCACCCAACTTTGAAAATTTCACATAGGCCTATAAGCTTAATGTAATTGTAATTGCAAGAAAAATAAAATTCTCCACTTGGACGAACTGAATTGCAGGGACATTTAAACTACATAACAACAGCGCAATTATAACTGATATGCTCTCGCCTAGTCAAGAGTTTTTAAAAACTTCCATAAAAAGTATATGACTGCACTCACCTCCGAGACACCTTTTCATTTTCCAAAAATCCTTCTTATTCCGAAATACGCGATCTCAGAAGTTCATCCACTGACTGGCAAATTCCACAACTGTGTTAAACCGACAATGATGTCCTCGGGCTCTTCTTCTATCCTCGTGAAGATGAAACTTTCGCTCTCTTTAAAATAATAAATAGGCTAAATAGAAAAAAAATCTCCCCCCACCCCCAAAAAAAACTTCTCATCAGTCGCCGACTCAATTAAATCAGATCTGCTCCCTCAGAACAACTCTGGATTTGGATGAGTGAAGACACGCGCAGGTGATGTCGCTTCGTTTAAAAAAAAGAGAAGGAAAAAGTCCTATAGATGGATGTAGGTTAGCTGTTGGAATATAATGGAGATGGTCACAGCAGGATGGAGTTTAAATCATGACGGTCCGCTGACTTGGTGGTCTCTGTGATAGAATGACTGACGGCGGAGGCTTTTTGTAGTACCTCCTCTCTTTCCTCCCCTCCTTGCCATCCCCGTGCATGTCTCCTTCTCGTCTCGTTCTCCTCCTCCTCCTTCAGCGGCGGTGTGCGGGTGATTCACCGGGGGTTGACGCATCACAACTTTGACGGGATCTGAACCACGGGACTTGTCACAACTCATTTTCTGTCTCCATGCCCTCGTCATCATCCTGGACACAATCCGACATGCGGCCGTTTGATCTCTAATCTGCTCCTCTATAGAGCTAATAAGGTGATGGGTCGGTTCACTGCTGCAGGCCAGGAAGGACCCATGAGACCTTCAAGTCCTCCAAGAAAAACCCAATAAATTACACTTGCTCTCTCTACTTTTTGTAGATCTTTGTTGTTTTAGCCTCGGACTATATCGAGTTCAATAATAGGCTACTTAATTATTCACGGGGCCTTTCTCTAGTCTAAATAAAACAATGTAATTAAAATTAAGGAACAATAGGCCTATGCTACATGTTTGTTTGTTTTACCCTCGCATTTTATTTAGCGTTAAAGCAGGCCCACATTATTCTTAAAATAATATAGACATGAATACTTAAACTTTAAAATATCACGGGAAAAGTAACTAGCTTAACAATCACATAGGCTTAAATCGAATAGGCCTAGCCTACATAATAAAAAAAGCGAGTAGGCTACAGGAACATAAAGGCCTATAGGGTTTACATTTAGAGGCCTCCAATTAACTGCGAAAACGTTTCGTTAAATGGTCCATGTTGAATCCCAATAAGGTAGGCCTGGACTACTTTTTTGTTTTATTTTTCTGTCCGTTTTTCTTGAAAGGATGTGAACAAGTGTTTGCCTGCTCCTCGGCGTGTCTGTCTTCTCCCTACATTCCTCGGGTTTCAGCGTTTATTGACAGCGGGATTAGGGTGATCTTCTTCTCTCACCTCCAGCTGTCACTCAGCATAGCCTACCTGCAGCGGCCAACAAAGTGGCGCGCGCATGTCTGTGCCCGTGCACGACACGAGAGATTCGGGTAGAAGCATCAATGCTGATGTTTTGTAGTTTTAATGTTTTTTATTTACCTCTCTCTCTCTCTCTCTCTCTCTCTCTCTCTCTCTCTCTCTCTCTCTCTCTCTCTCTCTCTCTCTCTGTGTTCCCCCAGGGGAGTCTCCATAATCACTGCGGATCCCCAAACCGGTTAATATCGCGCTGCGAGCGCATAACGATTTAACTCCAAGGTAACTGACTACTGGTTTTGTCTGGTTCAAATTGAAGATGTGTTCACACCAATAACGCCTTAGGTCCCATATCTACTGACGACCTATATTGAGGTCCCGCTTTGAAGAGGCTCCATTTGTTTATTTCAGTTTTGTGCTTTTGCTGTAGCCGGCTATGTTGCATTTCTTAATTAATTTGTGTACTCAAATTACTGCACAGAAAACATGGCCGAGAGGAAAAAAATGTTAACACTACACAGAGAGTGAGAGAAACTGGTGGGGTAATAGGGGTCCCTAAAGCTCCCTGGCAGGTTAATCTGGCCTGGTTTTATTTGATCCAGGGCCTCCAGTCACATGTCTGGTTTATATAATGTAGCTACACTCTGAATAGACTGTGACGAAATTATATAATATCCACCTTTCTTTCTTATTACTTTACTATAGACGTACTGCTCCACTCTGTATCCTGCATTACTGTTTTAGAATAGAATAGAATAGAATAGAATAGAATAGAATAGAATAGAATAGAATAGAATAGAGCTATAGGCCTACCGGTCCCTTTTTAGATGTGTTGGGCGCCATCCAGTGGTGATGAAAGGTCACAGCAGCCTTCTCCTCCGCGCGTGCTCTTTGGGGACTGTCCGTTCTCAAACAGGAGTTTCCGTGACCGACTTGTTAGTTCAAGTGAAACCCAAACTTCTGCGTCCGAATTTCAGAGCATGTTTGCCTCACGTTAAAGGCGTTTAAAAGTACAACAAAAACTCCCCGTCAAACCGGAAGTAAATACGGACCCCCCCCCCCCCCCCGAGTCTTTCCTGTGACGTAGCGCTAGCTCCTGATGCTACACGCGGGAAACAGGCGAAGCTGCTCTCCACACTGACAGTAAGCCATGAAGTTTTAAAATGATATTCTATCGTTCGTTCAATAACTCTGTTTGGTATATTTGCAAGAAAATGTTAGAAGTGTCGCCGACATGCTTTATTTGCAACCAGTACGTTTGCAAAAATGAAGTCTGAACATCACTTGATTTCTTTATCATCGGCCTAGCTCTGCAGGAGCGTTCGATGCGTTGCACGGTGTGTCCCTACCGGTCGACATTGTAGCGAGTGCTCTCAGTAAATGTTTAATAACCCAGAGTCAGCGTAACGTCGTTCAGTAAAAGAAGCGCACCCGGCGCAGTTCAAGTTAGCCTAGCTATTGTTAGTGGCGCAGCATGGACGTAAGTTATCATTTATATAACATTAAAACACCGAAGACTTATGGTGACTTAACGATGTTTCTATGAAATAGTTTATAATCCATGACACTTCTCTGTAAGGACTTAATTGCCTACAGACAACAACGTAAAGCCCAAGCTTGCTAGCTCACATCTCTTTAAACTGTGGAAATTGCTCAAAGAAAACGAAAAGCTATAAGTACAAATACTGTATTTAGTATTGACTAAATCCCATGATGGCACGATTTTATATCTCTCCACTCAAGAGCCAATGGCTCAGTCCCTTTGTCTCTATGACCATGTTTTTATCAACATCACATCATTTCCAGGAGATTGGACGAGAAGCAATAATTATAAAAATAAATACCCTAATTAAGTTATCTTTTACGCATGTATGTACTGTGACAAGTGTGTTTTTGTGATTCAGTGGATTGGAGCCTAATACCTATTTCCCTATACGGGATAATAAAGTATATCATATCTTTATCTTCTGCATGTTTGGCTCTATCTAATGAATTTCCCGTTTCTGTCTCTCTGTCTGCAGAGCATCAGTCACTGCGTGCAGCTGAGATGGGAGACACACTGGAGTTCAACGAGATTTACCAGGAGGTCAAAGGCTCCTGGGTTAGTATCCCCAGCAGCTCTCTAAACTGATGTGCAGATAGTAACCACACTGTAAATCAGTTAAAAAAAGTATCAATACACAGACTAATATCTCATTTAGGAAGCCATGATGCCAGTCATGCAATATTTAAAAAATAATTAATAATAAAAACACCATGATGTTGAAAAAAAGGGGACCTTACAACTGCAGTATAATGGAGCTGAGTTTGAAACGGCTCACCTGCTTTGTGTTAACTGAGATTTACTAATATATCAGTGGCAGTGCATCCAAGACCAGTATTAAATTGAAGTAAAATAAGAGAGTTGAGTTCAATGCTTGGTGTCATGAAAGTTAATTTATATTTATCAGCTTTGGGGCACTGTGGGTTTTGTATTGTTAATTGGGATGAGCAATAAGGTAATTACTTACTTAATTTCTTCCTAAATTAACGATAGTTAAAAGTTATCCATATGAACGAGTGCAGCAATGGCATTATTAAAAGAGAATCTACACATTATTTAAAGTATTCTAAGGGTTTATATGGTCTATAAAATATCAGCAAAGGGGAAATTCCTATTTTCATCGAGCACAAGTTGACCTATTCATTTTATAAATTTGTACTATTATTCCTTTTTTGCTTAAAAAGAAAGAGACTTAAACAATACATCTTTCAAGTTGACTATTCCGTTCTTCGACCTCTACTTTCAGCCATAATTTAAACAAACCCTTGGGTTTAAACACAGGTCCTGTGTCTCTATGTATTTGTATTTAACTTTCCTCTGTCGCTGCAGAATGACGGACGGTTGCGTTTCGGCAAGCAAAACGTGGTTTATAAGAGCACCAAGACGGGGAAGGTGGACAACATCACTGCCAGTGAGATCAATCTGGCCCAGTGGAGACGAGTGTGCTTAGGCCATGGCATCAAGCTGGGAACCAACTCAGGACAGTTCTACAAATATGACGGCTTCAGGGACACTGTAAGTCTATTTTTATTTTTATTAATTTTCATACCTACAGATTACAACACGTTTCTCCTGTTTTGGTACCTAAACAGACTCGACATCTTTTCTCACTGGGTGCATTTTTCTGCTCCTTGGAAGTACAGTAATTGTTACCTTATTATTCAGAGGAGAACAAGACAACAATAGAATATTACAGTTTGTGGTTCGTTCATCACTGTCTTTATTACGAGGGATATAACAAAAGCAGGAGGTCCTCCGATAAACAACTTCCACCAGCATCTTAACAATACCACAGATATACCACCACCATCTTGCGAAAAAGGCCACCACTTAAGTGTGTGTTTGTGTGTTGCTGAAAGTATGTGATTGAGTCAGCTCTTCTCTCCAAAGCTCCTAATGGGATTAATGAGGGAAAGCAGCGCTAGCATGTGTGTTCCATAAACAGTGTAATCATCGGCTCATGTGAGCCAGTGTTTGTATCAACCCACTGAAACATTTTGGCTCAGAAGAAAGACAGGGGGAAAGAAATTGTAGTTGTGTTTGTGTTTTATCACCCTATTTTTTTTCTTTGTCCCCCTGATGGTCTGAGTGTATGGGGAATGTCAGCACGCTAGTTTAAAAACCTGGGATTTAGTAGTATCCTACAGTCTGTGAGCAGCGGCGTCTCCTGGGGTTAATCAGCCTTTTTTTTGTGGAGATGGATCCTCTCGTAGCACAAGGCGTGATGTAATTGTTTATTATCCCTCAGCCAGTGTCAGTAATCGGGAGTTGGCTGGAGGTTTAGCCGCTGGCGAGCTTTACAGAAGCTTTGAGGAGTCTTTCTGGGGTGTCCCTGACTAAGACAACGAGTTTCGGCATTTAAGGCTGTTAAGAAGCTGACCTGCTAGAAGAGCCTAGGGTTTAGAGGCATGTACATTAATTGTAGTTTGCGATTTGTTTTAAGATGGCATTTTGCGCAGGTGTCAGCTGTGGTTGCATTTTGTTTTTAGAAAGCTAATTATCAAACCTCAAAACTTTGGTATGTAGCTAAATGTTCCTGCAGCCACAGTATCAAATTGTGAAGAACCATCATCTGATATATAGTGCAGCAACATTAATTGACAATAATTAGTCATGATCATGGGAAGAGAAATACAACTTCTTTTCCAAATGTGAGCATCTGCTGTTTTCATATTATTTCAAATTGAGTATCTTTTTTTCTTTAAGACTGTTTGTTTATTTGAAAACTAGAAATCTGCAAAGGGCACTGGTCACTTTTTTCTCAGATTTCACAGCCCAAGCATCAAATCAATCGACCAATAAACAATAATTATGACATTTGAGAAAGCTGGCTTCTTTAAGTGAAATAGAGGCTTTTGTAGGGAAAATTTGCTTATATTCCTCAAAGTAAAATATGTCAACCCTTGATCCTAGTCTTGAAGAGCCTAACTTATTTAGGAAGTTAGCCTATTCTATGGGCCCGACAATGTGGAAACAGGAATGTTTTGTTCAGTTTCTCCTAATACATGCATCATGGTTTTGAACAAATGAGAGCTTGAAGGTTGTTTGGAGAGCAGGGTTGAAACAATGTAATAGACGTACAGGGGTTGGGGGGGTTATGTGATTGTGTTTGGTTAAGAATGAGTGTCTGTGGGGGGCAGCTTGGCAACAACAAATCTGCCAAACCTGTAATGAGGAGTAAAGAACCAGTCCACAGCAGGCCTGATGAGGACACACATGTCAACACAAACAGGCCCCTTCTGCACAAACTCCTTGATTTTCATGCATTTACACATCTGCTAACACATGCTCTCTCGTCTAAACAAAGCCTAAATCCAGGCAAACAAACATGCTGATGAACTTTAGCGTGCACATACACACACTAACACACTGACTGACTCTGTGGGCTCTAATTGGCTGTAATAACCTTATAGACAGGCAGATATCCAGGTGCGTAAACTCTGTTTCCCATAGAGTCTCCTTCTCTACTCTGCACACACACTCACACACCGCAATCACTTCCACATGTGTGTGTACTACGAGGACAGTGCCTGTATGTGTTTGTCACTGTGTGTGTGTCAGAGTGTGTGTCCTTTTCGTGTTGTAAGCAGGCCTGCAGGATAAATAAACAGACTGATTGTCAAGCGGCGGTGTGTAGGGGAGGAGGACAGCGAGGGCGGATGGATTACGTTCACCTCCCGTGTTCCCAAGTGGCCTCAGTGGCGGGCGGGGTTATAATTGCATCGTGATTAATTGGCCCTCCCATCTCCTCACCCCCTTTTCTTTGGAGGGTGTTTTTCTAAGCGTTGGCCCATGCGGTGCCAGTGTGTTACGGGCCTCACTCACTTGAAGCCTTTCCCTTTTTAAATGTTTTATTGTTTCCTCCCATGCTCCCCCCCCTCCCCCTCTTACAATGTGTCCATCAGGACTTGGAGAAGATCTCTGAGTTTTTCAAGGCTAACTACAAGGTGGAGGTGACGGAGAAGGACATGTGTGTGAAGGGATGGAACTGGGGAACAGCCAAGTTCTCAGGTAAACAGTTCACACTTGGAGAAACCAAAACCTCCTAACTACGTACACAATGTATTTTTATGAACTGAAATGTTCTATAAAGAACAGATGTACAGAACATGTTATCATGCCTGGCTGTCCTGAACTTCGCCTCTTAACAACATAATGGTCTATTGATTATGTAGAAAATGATAAAAGAAGCATTTAGTTTAAATATTTATATCTGTACTAAGTAACTATGCAACGGGAATTTGTGGTGTCTTTATTGTCTGCTCTGCCATGTCTAAATAATTAGCCAAATAGCTATCCCAAGTTTTTTTTTTTGTCGCTTGTTATACATTTACGATTTCATGTCACTCCGGAGTGCCTGCTTGATTCTAGCGCGAATGTAGGGGGCAGACTGAAAATAGTATTTAGAGAAGAAGTCTAGTTTAGTCACAGTCAAATTTGAGTGAAATGGTTAGTGTGGACAAAATGCTATTTAAAAATAATATATTAAAAAAAATCTATATAAGCTGCACCTTAAATGAGGTTCTGCCATATCTCCCTCCCTCCGCAGGGCCTCTTTTATCATTTGATATCAACGACAACTCTGCGTTTGAGATCCCGCTGTCCAACGTGTCCCAGTGCGCCACGGGGAAGAACGAAGTCACTCTGGAGTTTCACCAGAACGACGACACCGAGGTCTCCCTCATGGAGGTGCGCTTCTACGTCCCGCCGAGCCAGACGGATGAACGGCAAGACCCTGTCGAGGTGAGGATAGGATGGGCGGATTCTGTTTGTTTTTTCATCAATGAAAAGCTATGTGTTTTTGTTTGTTTGTTTTGACGGTGATATTGATGTCAAAATGTTTTTTTTTTTTTGTCCTACAGGCGTTTGCCCAGAATGTGTTAACTAAGGCTGATGTGATCCAGGCCACAGGCGACGCAGTGTGTGTCTTCAAAGAGCTGCAGTGTCTCACGCCCAGAGGAAGGTAAGACCATCAACACTCAAGCACAGAACAAAGTCACAGATTTCCTCCACAAATGAAAGATTTCCTCATTGGAGGACTAACCCTGAGATCCATAGTTGTAGTTAAATGTCTGAAAACAATAGGATCAGTGCTCAACTCCCTCCACTAGTACTGGTGATTACACCATTCACAGGGTTCCCACGGAATCCCATGAAATTCCTGAGAAAGTTATGAGATTTGAAGGAAAAAAAAAACAGTTTTCCAGGCCTGGAAATGGTTTGGAATTGACTGAATGTTTTGGAAAAGTTTTGAATTTACAATTAATTTTCACTGGTGTTTTAAAACATGATCATAAAAATTCCAAGACACCCTCTAACGTTATGCAAAATAGTTATTTGAATTACCAGTTCTATTGTTTAAAATCTTCCATGCTTAACATTTTACGGCTTTCTAACGACAAATATAACACATGGCTCAAGAGAGACCTTGAGCCAAATGATTGTGATACATGCCGACCTTAAGTAAGGTTGTGGAATTTTGATAAAGGTTTTGAAAATCTATTTGTAAAAATGTTTGGGAACCCCACATTGTCAGTTTAGCTCGACTGCTCTCTCATCCCTCTCTTTTTTTTTCATAACTCAGATATGACATCCGTATCTACCCCTCTTTCCTCCACCTCCACGGTAAGACGTTTGACTACAAGATTCCCTACACCACCGTCCTCCGCCTCTTCCTTCTGCCACACAAAGACCAGAGGCAGATGTTCTTTGTTGTAAGTGGACATTGTTACCTTTTTCTCTCACACTTGAACCCTTAGGAGTCGAAGGCTATTTTTACCGTTTTTGCATACTTTTGATTCTGACTTCCTTAATCACATTCAGAAATAGTTAGCATGCATTGTTTGGTATCCTTTTCATCAGCACTACCTCCCTTATTTGACCCAATAGATATCCTTTTAATTTTTAAATATTATACAAACATATTGGACCCAAAACCACAAACAAATCGAAAAACTTATTTCTACTATGGGTTACACAAACATTCCCAATTAAATATTTTGAAAGCTGAAATTAAGGTAATAATGATGATGTAAAAGTTTGATTGAGGTGGCATCAACCTAAATACACATTATATGAACAAATAGCAGGTGAGTACATAGGCATTTTCCCCAAATTCCTCAAAGTTCTGTCAAACATGACACAGAGGGCTCATCAAAAAATGTTGACTCCTAAGGGTTGAATAAACAAGCATTTTGTCCCCTTTTTTGTTTTCTCTCGTTCCTTCTGACACTCTCTCTATCTCCGCTTGTCATTCTCTGTTGTTTTAATAGATCAGTCTGGATCCTCCCATCAAGCAGGGTCAGACGCGTTATCACTTCCTCATCCTGCTCTTCTCCAAGGAAGAGGAACTCAGCATCACACTCAATATGAGCGAGTACGTAAAGGACATTTCACAGGCTGCATGTAGGCAAAGTGCAACATTAGCTATAGATGTGTTAACAAAAACAAAACCTGATGGTGACACAACCTGTGTGTGTGTGTGTTTTACAACACACTCTCTGATGTTGTAAAGTGTTCCACTAGGGGGGAGCAGAGGGTAAGGACAACTTCTGTTCTTGTTGCTAACAAATTCTAGAGAGGTTCAAGGTTGATTTGTTTGTAAATTTCTTGTGCACCTGCGTACATTGCACGGCATGTTAAAGTGCAAAAGTCGGATAAATAGCTGTACAAGTGTAAAAGTGTTTCTGCTGTTAAGACCGGTGGCGACAGAAGAATATATTAAAGTACTACAATAGTGCTGAATAGTGCATGTCGTAGCTGCCTTTAGTGTCTGATTTCAAGATGGCAAACCTGTCTTTACCTCTGTGTCTGTCCACCAGGGAGGACGTGGAGCGCCGCTTCGAGGGCAAACTCAGTAAGAACATGTCAGGCTCTCTGTATGAGATGGTCAGCAGGGTGATGAAGTCCCTCGTCAACCGCAAGATCACTGTGCCCGGAAACTTCCAGGGGTGAGCACATAACGGACAACACTGAACACGGATTGACTTTTTTTTTATCGTTCCATTTGATCCTATTAAAGGGTTTGCCTTGTCGTGTCCACAGTCACTCTGGCGCCCAGTGCATCACCTGCTCCTACAAGGCGTCGTCAGGCCTCCTCTACCCGCTGGAGAGGGGCTTCATCTACGTCCACAAGCCCCCCGTGCACCTGCGCTTTGAGGAGATCTCCTGCGTCAACTTCGCCAGAGGCACCACCACCACGCGATCCTTTGACTTTGAGATCGAGACCAAGCAGGGCAATCAGTACACCTTCAGCAGCATCGAGAGGTGACCACGCCGCACACTGTCAAACTGGCTTTACTTTTCCACACACAGCTACATCACAGCTATGACTCTTCCTGGATATGTTTACATGGATTAGAGGAACCAAGTATTATTCATACTCTCGTCAATATGAATCTAGCATTATCCAGGTTTCTTATTGTCTCCATAAATATAGGCTCGATGTCTTGATTGAAGAATTCAGTAGAAAGTGACAATATAAATACTTGTATACTTACTGTGCAACCAAAGATAAGTTTGAATGATTTTTTTTTCATCTATAAATATATAACGACATTACAGTAGGCTATTTAAATGAAGGAATACTTTATTTTTTCAAATTAACCATTATTTGTCCAAGGCCCTCCTTGTTTCTGAACCTTCGTCTTTTCTCCTTTCCTTCAGAGAAGAGTATGGAAAACTGTTTGACTTTGTCAACGCCAAGAAGCTCAACATCAAGAACAGAGGATTCAAAGAGGTAAATAATGTTCTTATTTAAACATTTCACAGTTTGCAAGTAAAGGTATTACACGAGTTCTGTGAGACTTCCATCCCATATATTGATGCCTGTTGCCTTTCTCTTATGTGTCTGTCTGTACCTCTGTAGAAGAAGGTGGGTATGGTTATGGGCATCCTGTATGGACTACTCGCTTGATCTTATCCGTGTGGAGTGATTTCTGCTTGCATGGTGTGCTGCTGCGTGTGTGTGTTACCAAAGATTGTGTCCTTTTAATCTTGATTTTGGTTGGTCGTTACCAATGCGATTGATTCATGACTAATCAAGGGAAATGGGGGTTAAGGAGTTTGTGACTCTTGACGTGTGTGTGTGTGTGTGTGTGTGTGTGTGTGTGTGTGTGTGTTTGCATCGTGCTGACTAATGTGTGGCCCTGGGGCTTTTGGTGTGCTTTAACACTCAGTAAAGCTGTCATCAGGACTACTGCCTGACATGGGGCGTGCTGATTGCATCAGCCTTAATGCAGTCTCCGGACTTATACAAGTTTCTGGTCTCACTGACGACACTGTCAAAGCACCAACTCGGTTCCACTTATAACAGGGCCATCTGTTGCCATGGTGACGGGGTCAGAGGGGTAGGCCAATGAAAATGAATGGGCCTGCTCTCCATTTCCTGTATGGTGTTTTTAGTAGGAGTTGACGGGACAGCAAACGTTCTTTTAACCACAAATAAAGGGGAACATGTACTTGTATTTATGGAGGCCAACTGACATCAAATCAGATTTAATTCATCAAGGAGCTATGAGTAACTTCCTCAAGGTGGTGCAGTTCAGAGAGATATGCTAAATCTGACTAATAAAAATGCTTAGGAATACGGAGATGGTCTTGCATGAGGCCAGTTGGGTTGATTAATCATTCAGTCAATCAAAAGAAACAATAATCGTCCATGATATTGATGATCAATTAATCGTTTCAGTCCTATATTTATGTACATTGCTTGGGCAAAGAAAGCATTTAAAAAAAATTTGATTTTACATTTCATGGACTAAATGATTAATATATTATGAAAGCAATTCTAACTTGCTCCTGATGATCTCTGCCTGACCCTTGTTATGTCATGGAGGACTGTATTGTCGGCAGTATTGTCTGTATGGGGGTTCTGACGGCGTGGTCTATTTTTCAGGGCATGAAGGGTAAAATCGACGAGTACAGCGACTCGGACGAAGACAAGCACGACGCCTACCTGGAGAGGATGAAGGCCGAGGGCAAGATCAGAGAGGAGGGCAACGACAGCGACGAATCGGGCGGAAGCGAAAGCGGTGAGTGGGAAGGGCCTTGGTGTGACGGAGAGAGGCAACACATGATGCCTTCAGAAGATCAGTGCGTTTTGATTGGTGGGCTTTCTTTTTTGTCCCCCTTTCTTTTTAGATGAGTCGTTTAATCCGGGAGAAGAGGATGATGACATTGCAGAAGAGTGAGTGACTTTCTCTTTTATTATGTGCTTTAAGTCCACTCTGAATTGGGGAGAGACTGCGTTAAGCTTCAGTGCTCCTCCTGACTCCTGGAACAACTTACACAGCGACCAATTCAAATCAATACCATCATGCTCTTTAAACAATTCAGACATGTGATCTTAAACCTGCCAAACACTACTTGCTATTGTTTTAATTAACTATACTATATTTTCATTCACGTCATTTTAATTGCAGCCATTCTACATCACTGTCTCCTATTGTATTATCTGATGGGCTTTTTAGTAATCTGAATGTCATTTAACAAACCATTTTACTATTTTTTTTTGTCTACTATTTAAAGTTTCAATAGTTTTGGCTCTTTTTAATGGGCTTTTTGTGGGCCTTTACTTTATTTATACTTCTCTTTTATTGTTTGTTTTCACTTTTCGTTGTTTTTTGCTGTATTTACTTCGATTTGTTTTATAAATGAGGGTCTCACCCCTAAATGATCTCTGGAGCAGAAAGGTTGAATGACTCTCTTTCCCAGAACGCCTTGGTACTAATCTGCTGTTTCACTCAGGTACGACAGTAACGCCTCGCCGAGCGACAGCAGCGATGACGGGGAGGGGGGCAGTGATGACGATAGCCCAAAGAAGAAGAAGACCCCCAAGAAAGTCAAAGTAGTGAAGGAGAGGAAGGAAAGGAAACCCCGCAGGGAGGTGAGAGAGCAGTTGAGACAGGGATCAGACATCAAATAAATATAAGACTATAGGGGTTGAAAAAATACTCAGGATTCCAGCTGCAATGTTTTGGGTTTATTTTTTTAGAGACTGCTCCTTGTATTTCGACACAGTGTATAGAAACCTGTGTAATGGCTCCCATCCAACCTGCTGTTTTCTTTCCTTTTTAATGGGTGTAGAAGAAGCAGAAAGATAAGGGCGGCCCCAAGAGGCCCATGAGTGCGTACATGCTGTGGCTCAACGCCAGCCGCGAGCAGATCAAGTCGGAGAACCCGGGCATCTCCATCACGGAGATTTCCAAGAAGGCCGGAGAGATGTGGAAACAACTGGGCAAAGAAGACAAGGAGGTCAGATTTTGAATTGGTATTCCTGTTTCACTTGTGCAAGCTGTCGGTGTGATCGTTTGCTAGTAGGTCTGCATTCATCACAGAATTACTTGCCGGAGATGACGCGGTTAAACTAGTTTGTAGTCTTTTCTTTATTTTTCTCTTTTTAAAACTACTAGCTGTGTATGTTTGGCACTGCTGGAAAAATCTTGCTCTGCGTAGGCTTTGACTATTTGAAATGTATTTGTCTTAACATGTGTTCAAGCAGAAGTTAGCATGATGTTTTATGTTCAACACTTTACCATGTCTCTCCTTTCTTTACTTCAGGAGTGGGATGAAAAGGCCGTGGAGGCTAAGAAGAATTATGAAATATTAAAGAAGGAGTACATGGAGAGCGGCGGAGGAGCAGCCGCAGCAGCAGCCGCCTCCAGTTCCAAGAAGTAAGGCCGGCAACGCAGAAATCCCATGTTTTGTTTTGTTTTGTTTTTCTTGGCACCACACACAGTCTTACCATAATCTATGTGGCCTAATTTCTCCCCTCCCTTCAACCCATCAGGGAGAGTAGAAAATCTGCAGGTAAAAAGGAGGAGAAGAAGAGGAAGTCGGGTGGCGGAGACAAGGAGAGGGAGCGCAGTGGAGGCGACAGCAGCTTCAAGAGCAAAGAGTTCATCCCGACCAGCTCGGACTCATCAGACTCTGAGCACAAGAGTAAAAAGAGCAAGAGGAAGAAGAAGGTAAAGCCAATGGCCTAAAGCCTTTATCACATTCATCCTCCTCTGTCCGTTCACCACACATTCAGTTACTTTATGTCCCCTATGTCACTCTGAAACTGTGTATTTGCTGTTATATCATGGCCACTAGTCTCCATTACATTCTAGTGACTGGGGACAGTTTACCTACAGTATGATGCAGGTGTTTGTAGTCTTAAATAGCAGCTTAATGGCAGTAGTAGTAGATACACAATATTACCATTTCTCTCAAACATTGTTCACAAATCTGTCTAAATGTGTGATAGTGAGCACTTCTGCTTTGCTGAGATAATCCATCCCACCTCAAAGGTGTGCCACATCAAGATGCTGATCTGACATCATGATTAGTGCACAGGTGTGCCTTAGACTGTCCACAATAAAAGGCCACCCTGAAATGTGCAGTTTTGTCTCACAACAAAATGCCACAGATGCCACAAGCATTGAGGGAGCGTGCAATTGGCATGCTGACAGCAGGAATGTCAACCAGATCTGTTGCTCGTGCATTGAATGTTCATTTTGGCTTCGGAGGCGAGAGGACGCTGGCGCGTTTGGCTGCCGCTTCTCCCTCCTGAATTATTTTATTTTAATTTGTTTCCTACGGCCCTTACCTGGGTCCTTCGACTACGCACTGGTGCTTCTGCTGCTTCTTTCGGCGTGCAATCCTTGCTGGGTGACCACCGTCAACGTTGTGGTTAGCCATTGCTCGGTAGGACCGCTGCCTTCCTGCAGTCAGCCAACGCGTGACAACCGCTATCCCCGACAGGCAGGCTATCCACCTGCTCACGGCGAGGACCGCTGCCACTGTAGCCCAGGCTCGGCTACTCCATCCGCTATGTTGCGGTTGGTATTCCTTTGCCTGCTACTTTCCTTCCATCTGTCACAAAAATCCACCTCCTCCATCAACCCGGCCATGACTCTACGCTATACAACTTCACAACTTTTCCGGCTAAATCATCAAACGCCTCTCATTAAGGAACTCACCACTGCAATAAAAACCGCTGGACTTCTAAAACGACGCCGCTACATTCACCTAGGCTCCCGTCGAATGTTTATTCTCAATTCCACAAACGAAAACCATCTCACATCCCTCTGGACCGATCACCGCTACCGCACTTCCTCATTCCGTCATCACAACAATACGCGTCATCAGAGCAACCAACCAGTGAATGACTTCAACCTCCGCCCGGTACCCACTTCCTCCACACACATTTCAAAACAAAAGCCTTTGAAAATAGCCCTGTTCAACGCAAGATCCCTCAACAATAAAAGCCTCATCTTAAATGAATTCATCACTGACAATAAACTGGACTTACTCTGTCTCACAGAAACCTGGCAAAAACCACTGGACTACATTGCATTAAATCAAACCACCCCTGCTGAATATTCATACCTGGACAACCCACGCACTAAAGGCCGGGGGGGAGGAATTGCTGCCATTCACCGGCAAAACCTCAGCCCTCGGCCCCTCCCCATCCCTGCTGCATCATCTTTTGAACACCTGGTTTTTAAACTCCCCGGCCCGCAACCCATCATCATCGCTGTCTTCTACCGTCCTCCAAAACCCAACCCATCCTTTCTGTCAGATTTCTCAGACTTCTTCACCCAACTGTCCCTCATCTCTTCATCCATTTTACTATTATGTGATTTTAATATTCACATTGACTCCCCGGACTGCAAAGCTACAACCGACTTCCTGGATTTAATCAACTGCCTCAACCTGACCCAACATGTCAATTTCCCCACCCACAGCCATGGACACATTCTGGACCTGGTCTGTTCCATCGGCATCAACATAGAAAAACTCACACACACCGACCTCACCATCTCTGACCACCTAGCTATAACTTTTGAAATCAGTACTCCCACTCCACAACCTAAACCACAACGCTTCATCACATTCCGTAATCTCAAATCCATCTGTCCTATCTCCCTCTCCACATGTATAACCAACACCCTTGCTGACTCCACCCTCCCTGAAAACCCAACTCAAACGGACCTCATCAACCTCTACAACCACACTCTGTCCACCAGCCTCAACCAGCTGGCCCCCTTAAAAACAAAAATGGTCAAATTCACTCACTCTGCCCCCTGGTACACTCCTGAACTACACAAACTCAAAAAACAACACAGACAACTGGAACGCCTTCGCAATAAAACTGGACTCACTGTACACACCCAAGCCTACAAAGAGCACACCCTTCTGTACCGAACTGCACTCAATCAAGCCTGCTCCACCTTCTATTCCAACATCATCCACTCTGGCTCCTCAAACCCCCGCACTCTGTTTTCCACCATCAACAAATTCCTAAAACCAATGGACAATATCCCACACTCCTTCACCCCTGACAAATGCAATAATTTCTTATCATTTTTCCACTCAAAAATTGAAAACATTCACAGCCAGCTCACCACCTCCTCTCCCACCTCCCCTGACCCGGAACTATCAGACCCCCTACCTGCAGACCAAGGTTTTTCCTCTTTCTCACCCATAACACCATCTGACCTCACCAAAATGCTAACTGGCATCAAATTCTCCTCCTGCCCCCTGGATCCCATCCCCTCTGTCCTTGTTAAAGCCTGTCTCCCTAATCTCACCCCGCTCATCACTGACATTTTAAACTCCTCCCTCACCTCTGGTATGGTACCCCCTTATTTCAAGCTTGCTGCAATCACACCCATCCTCAAAAAGCCCGGCCTGGACCCTGAAAACCCTGACAACTTCCGACCCATCTCAAACCTCCCATTCCTCTCCAAACTGCTTGAACGTTCTGTTGCCATCCAGCTCAAACACCACTCAAACCAACTGTATGAAACATTTCAATCCGGATTCAGAACTCACCACAGCACAGAAACAGCTCTTCTCAAAGTTACCAATGACCTCCTGCTCACATCCGACTCTGGCTCACTCACCATTCTCCTCCTCCTCGACCTCAGCGCAGCCTTTGACACCATTAACCACACCATACTCCTCAGTCGCCTGCAATCATCCATTGGCATCACCGGCTCCGCACTTTCCTGGTTCAGATCATACCTCTCAGACAGATTCCACTTCATTTCCATCAACAACTGCACATCCAAAACCATCCCAGTCACACATGGTGTCCCCCAAGGTTCCGTTCTGGGTCCCCTACTGTTTATCCTCTACATTCTTCCCCTTGGTCACATCTTTCGCCACCACGGACTACAATTTCACTGTTACGCCGACGATACCCAGCTTTACATCTCCACAGCAACCATCACTCCTGCCATTCTCTCCACCCTCACAACCTGTCTCACTGCAATAAAAACCTGGATGAACAACAACTTTCTCAAACTCAACTGCAATAAATCGGAAATCATCATCATTGGCCCCAAATCCCGCCTCCCCTCCACCCAAGACATCTCGCTTTGCATTGATGGACACACAGTCACTCCCTCCCCCCTGGTCCGGAACCTTGGAGTCCTCCTTGATCCTACACTCTCCTTCATACCCCACATCAAAAACATCACTAAAATATCTTTCTTCCACCTCCGTAACATTGCACGCCTCCGACCCATTCTCTCCCCCTCCACTGCAGAAACACTCATTCATGCCTTCGTCACCTCCAGACTGGACTATTGCAACAGCATCCTCTACGGCCTCCCCTCCACCCACCTCCACAAACTCCAATATGTTCAAAACTCAGCTGCCAGATTACTCACCCACACCCGCTCTAGAGAACACATCACTCCCATCCTCAAACAACTTCACTGGCTCCCAATACAGCAACGAATTCAATTCAAGATCCTGCTCATCACCTACAAAGTCCTCAATAACCTTGCCCCCCCCTACCTCACCGACCTCCTCAAACGTCACTCCCCCACTCGCCAACTCAGATCATCTAACACCAACCTTCTGACCCCCATCACAAGATCAAAACACCGCACCCTGGGAGACAGAGCTTTTGCCATTTCTGCCCCAACCCTCTGGAACTCCCTCCCCCCAAACATCCGAAACTCAGACTCCATAAACTCATTCAAAAGCCAACTCAAAACTCACCTCTTCAAGAAAGCTTACGACCCCTGACTTCACCCTTACCACACCTGACTCTATTCTTTAAATTTTGTTTTCGTGTTTTTCTTTTTCTTTTCCTTTATGTATATTCTATGCAATGTAAAGCGTCTTTGAGTGACCTACAAAAAAGCGCTATATAAAACCTATCAATTATTATTATTATTATTATTTCTCCACCATAAGCCGTCTCCAAAGGCGTTTCAGAGAATATGGCAGTACATCCAACCGGCCTCACAACCGCAGACCACGTGTAACCACACCAGCCCAGGACCTCCACATCCAGCAGGTTCACTTTCAAGATCGTCTGAGACCAGCCACTGAGACAGCTGCTGAAACAATAGGTTTGCATAACCAAACAATTTCTGCACAAACTGTCAGAAACCGTCTCAGGGAAGCACAACTGCATGCTCGTCGTCCTCATCGGGGTCTTGACCTGACTCCAGCTCGTCGCCGTAACAGACTTGAGTGGGCAAATGCTCACATTCGATGGCGTCTGGCACGTTGGAGAGGCGTTCTCTTCACGGATGAATCTCGGTTTACATTGTTCAGGGCAGATGGCAGACAGCGTGTGTCGCGTTGTGTGGGTGAGCGCTTTGCTGATGTCAATGTTGTGGATCGAGTGGCCCATGGTGGTGGTGGGGTTATGGTATGGGCAGGCATCTGTTATGGACGATGAACACAGGTGCATTTTATTGATGGCATTTTGAATGCACAGAGATACCGTGATCAGATCCTGAGGCCCATTGTTGTGCCATACATCCATGAACATCACCTCACGTTTCAGCAAGATAATGCACGGCCCCATGTTGCAAGGATCTGTACACAATTCTTGGAAGCTGAAAATGTCCCAGTTCTTGCATGGCCAGCATACTCACCGGACATGTCACCCATTGAGCATGTTTGGGATGTGCTTGACCGGCGTATACGACAGCGTGCACCACTTCCCACTAATATCCAGCAACTTCGCACAGCCATTGAAGAGGAGTGGACCAACATTCCACAGGCCACAATTGACAATCTGATAAACTCTATGCGAAGAAGATGTGTTGTACTGCATGAGGCAAATGGTGGTCACACCAGATACTGACTGGTTCTGAGTCCCCAGACTCCCAATAAAGCAAAAAAATGCACATTTCAGAGTGGCCTTTTATTGTGGACAGTCTAAGGCACACCTGTGCACTAATCATGATGTCAGATCAGCATCTTGATGTGGCACACCTGTGAGGTGGGATGGATTATCTCAGCAAAGCAGAAGTGCTCACTATCACACATTTAGACAGATTTGTGAACAATGTTTGAGAGAAATGGTAATATTGTGTATCTGGAATGAATTTTAGATCTTTAAGTCCATCTCATGAAAAATGGGAGCAAAAACAAAAGTGTTGCGTTTATATTTTTGTTGAGTGTAATTGCCAACCAGGCAATTTTATTTAAAAAAAATTCATGTGAAAGTGAAAAGCAACTAAGAGGAGGAAGATAAAGGACTTTTATAGTAAATAATATTAGCTATAGTGGATCTGATCTGCATGTCCGATCGAAGGCCAGCTGCAGGGGAAAAGAGGAAATGTGAACAAAACTACACTCAAAATAAAGATTTGGGGAAGTTGCAGGTAAGGCAGACAGGGAAATAAGATGTTTTTAAAAAGTGATATCTAAAATAGAAAAGTCATTATTTTTTAATCAAATGCCTCAAATGGATTTTGTTAAGTATCCATGGTGTAAGAGGGTCTTAGATTTCTACATGATGTAAACCCTCTCAATTGCTAAAGCTTTATCTCATGACATGGAATAAAACCCACCATTTCTTTCTCATCTCATCTCCCACACACACACACACGGACACATTGTACTGACTGTCTTTCTTAATATTTTCTAACTAGGAATCGGAGGAGGAGGAAGAGGCCGCGTCTACACCTGCCAGCTCAGAGGCGGACTCTGACTAAACACACACACACACTGTTACCCATGGAACACACACACCGAGGACCAAGCATTTATACTCTCTACGTTGATAACACACAAACGGACTGACGGACACATCAACAGACATGAGTTGGATTTTTTTTTTTATTATTTTTTTTCTCCATTTTTTTCTTTTCGGAGTATAAACACACCTTGTGACTCTGAATGCTCTTTAGTACTTGGTATGTGAGTGTTTTCTACTGTCAGATCAGCTTAATGCAGGTATGCTGGTGTACCATTTCTCCTAGGATTCTTAATGTTTTTTTGTTTTGTTTTTTCATCTCACTCATGGGTGGGTGTAGTAGTTTTAAGCTCTGAGGAGGGTAGGAGTTATTAGATTTGATGTGGATAAGGCATGAAAACAGCAGATGCAAAAGCATTGTGTTCCTCCTGTGTAGAGAATTCAATTTGTTTTGTCATGTTTTCAGGCTTGATTAAATAAACAATTTTTAATAAATCCTAACTGTGCTGCTTTTTTTGTGATCTGCCATTTGTATCGTGCCTCTGTATGATAATAGAAACCAGCAGCTTTAACCCATAAGAACCTGGACCCAGTTGTACTTATAGGAAAAATATGAAGGATGGAATAGAGTTTTGATGTTGCACATTTGTCTGGGGACAGCTATGAATTCATATAAAAAAGTTTAAGTTCCATCGGTCTACCTTGAGGCAAGTCATCTACAAATGGAGAGCCTTAAGAGTGACTAGAAGTGGACTTCCTTCAAAAATATCCTCAAGCGCCACAAGAAAAGTGATTTTTCAGGTAAAAGCCAACCCTAACATTACATCTGGAGATTTGCAGACCATTTGCCACCACCATTCTTCACTTGGGAGAAGGTTCTCTTGGTGGTAGGCAGAGTTTGGGGCTCATTTGGCAGAGCGGTTCGGCCGATGATCAAAGGGTTGGAGGTTCGATCCCCGCCCTGCCACCTGTGTCACAGTTGTGTCCTTGGGCAAGACACTTCACCCACCTTGCCTCGTGTGAATGTCGATAGTCTGCTATCGGTGTATGAATGTGTGTGTGAATGGTAACGTGGGAAAGGAAAACAGGTCTCCCTTGCAAAAGAGTCTTCGGTCTCAATGGGATATACCTGTATAAATAAAGGTTAAAAAAAAAAAAAAGTTGCGGTTTTGCCCAAACATGGCAGTTTTGGTTATGACCAAACAGTTCAATTTTGGACTAATCTGTCCACAAAATAAGACTTCAGGTATCTCCAGGTGCTCTCTGGCAAATTTGTGACAAGCAGTTTTGTTCTTTTTTGAAAGCAGAGGCTTCTTCAGCAACCCACCCTTATTGTGGAACCATGCACATATGTCCCAGATGCTGCAAGAGAGGTCTGCAAATCACTACATGTAATGTTTGGGTTGGCTTTTAACTGAAAAATAACTTGTATTGTGGTGCGTGTGGATATTTTTGAAGGAAATCTACTTCTAGGCAGATGTTCAGTCACTCTTAAAACTCTCCATTTGTAGATGATTTGCCTCACGGTGGACCGATGGAGCTCAAACTTTTTTTAAATTAATTTATAGCTGTCCCCAGACAAATGTGCAGCATCACAACTATATTCCTGAGATCCTCTAAGATTTTTTTCCCTTTTAGCATGTCTGACCTGTATGGGTTCACTTTGGTGAGCCTAAACTGACCTGGTTTGATCTTTGTTTTATCTAGTTCCGCCCAATTTCTTCCCTAAAGATCTCTCACTACATTGGTCCATTTCATCACTCAATTTGGCCCATCTGATTGTGTTTACCTGCTCAATTTAAGCAATGCAGCTTAGGGTTCACAAACTTTTGCACATACAACAGTTGTCAAATAATTTGTTTTATCTGTTTTAACAATTGATTTCTGGAAAAGAAAAATGTTGAATTGATAAACATCTGTTATTTCATATAAAAAATACTGGTACTGATAAAAATGATTTAATAATGGTTAAAATAAATACAATTCCAAAAGGCTCAAGGGGTTCACAAACTTTCAAGCAGCACTGTATATGAAAGAAGCCTAGATGACTACACTCCAGGCATCCTTTTGTTATATTCCTCCAAATTCATTCCATAGGGACCCATTTATCTATTTTACTGTTATTTATGATTTTAGTTATCTATTAAAACCCCTCCCCCCTCCCCGCAATCAGCAAATGGACTAAAGTATTACTCATGGAATTCCCATATACTACCAGCACTGGCATTATACATTAGATCCATTTAACCAGGCGAGCGGTTTGGGAGTGTGTGTGTGTTATCAGGGGAAGTAAGAAGGGCGACTCTGGTAAATTATTGAGAGACAGTGGTTTTAAACGGGAGTCCGAGGCCTAAGTACACAGTGGTTTTGAAAAGGGGTGCTATATTGGGGTCAACGATGGTGGTTTCTAAGAGCCAATACACTCCCGGATGTGTGGTTGACTTCCACTTGGGCAGTGTTGGTTTTGATGATGATGATAAGGTGCTCTTCTTTCAGCAGTGGGATTGACCCAATGTCCTCAGAATGACCCTACCTGTTTAATGTCGGTTAAGTGTTGTGATAGTTTTGACTCTTGATTTACCTCTGACTGAGCCATTCAAATTAATTTTTGAATATCTCCTTATAATTCTGTGAAAACAACAGTCTACAGTTTTTGCTACTGGCCATGTGAGGCTGAATGCTAACATGCTCACAAGGACAGGGATAATGTTTTCAAATTCTAACATTTGCTAATTACCTCCAAACACAAACAGATGATTCTGATGCCAATGGTGTTATTTGGTCAAAAGTAATGGTCAAAATATTCTATTGACGGTGACATGAATTAAGATCATGTGCCAGTTCCTCTAGTAAATGTTGAGATATTTCATAGGATGAATGAAAACTTTGAGAGGTAATATCAAGGGATATGTTCACCAAAGTCAGACCATCCATCAGATAATTGTTTAAATAAATATTTCCGTTTTCACAGATTGGCAAACACCAGCAATTACTGTACGAGAACCGAGTGAGTGGGCTCTCCCTAGTGTGGTGTGTCTGTGATGTGTTCACATGATCTTGGGTTGTTTGTGTGCCGGCATGTCCTTAATCGATCGAGTGCGATTTTGTTTACATGGATCATTTCCTGCTACACCATGGTTTCGCATTTCACCAAGAAATTCATCTCGTTATCCTCCGCTCCCTCCTCATCTACAATATCTGACAGACGGTGTCTCATATTTTATAAGTGTGTGGCTTACCCAGTATTATTGGCCATTTACAGGAATGCTTACATGAATCTTTAGTTTAACTTTTACTGTCACATGGAAGCTTGTTTGAACATCCAAACGCTTGCATGTGGCTCGTGTCTTGTATTAGGTTACCATAAATTGACCACAAACATAATGGACCCACTTAAGAAATGACAGTCTCTAGGTAGGCCCATACATCTACACACACACACACACACACACACACACACACACACACACACACACACACACTTGGTCATTGCATCATTACATTATCTCCCTGATGTGAGAGGCAGTAATGCTGTCAGTGCTTGTGAATGTATTGAGAAGTGGTTGTATCGTGTGTCGCAATTAGGGTACAGTTGTCAATGATGCCACAGTTTGTAATTTATTACTCAATGTTAAGCCTCTTACATGGGCCTCTAAGTATAGAATCAGATGTCTTATTGCCTATACTTTTAATGTATAGTGTAATGGCTTTTCTTGTAGCATTACTCCGAGGGGTAAGGGTTAGACGGAAGTCTGACGCGTGTGTAAATTAATGCAATGTCCAGAAGATGCCGTATTGTTGGATTTGTCAATCCTTTTATTGACTACAAAACAAACTGTTCCAAAGGTTATTGTTTCTTCATATAAACACAAAATAGGCTCTTTCCAGTATACAAACATTAGCACGAGCACAAGCACGGTCAAAAACTGTGTGGCCTTCCCATTACACACCTGAATCTAATCCCAGGTTGCCAGGTATTTATGCTATCCACCCTCTGCAGACACCAAGGCCACACCTCTCAATCATTAATTAGAATAAACAAAACAAATGTAAACAGCAATTTGGCTCCAACACACCAGCCCCTAATTGAGAGTGACAGGAGGGCATGAACAATTCAAAGTAAACCTCAAAAAATGGAGCCAATAGATTCACAAATTCATATAAAACTCAAAACAAAACCAGAAATTCTCTGAATTATATATTCTTCTAATTTGCGGCTACTTGAAGCCAGAAAGGTTTTGTTACTGGTCTATCCAGTGTACTGGTTTTAGTTTTTACTTGTGTGCAACACACTAGTCCTTTACTGTCAGGATGGGTCACCTGGACTCTTCCAAGGAACCATGTGGAGCTGCTGTGTCTGCGATAAGTACACACAACTTAGTCTCTCCTTACTCCACTTCTGCCGCTCCCGTTTGACCAATGACCTCTTCTTCTCCTCTCTCATCTCGTTGCTTCCTGCCAGGTCTCTCTCATACTGGGCCTTCATGGCCTGCATGTTGACCTCCTGGTGCAGCTTGGCGTCCTCCGTGGCCTGCAGCTGGTCCTCAAGCTGAGTCTTCATCTCCTCCAGCTGCTGCTCCATCGTACGCCTGGACTTCTCCAAGTCGTGGACTTTCCTGCCAACATCGTCCTCAGAGGAGACCAGGTCTTCCATTTCAGCCCGCAGCAGTTTGTTGTTGCGGTCCAGTTCATCCTTGTTGTCTATCAGAGACTCAAGCTTGTGGGTTATAGCCAGGGCTCGGGTTTCCCTCTCACGGGCCTCGGCTTCAGCTTTGTCTCGCTCCTCTGCATAGCGGGCAGATATGTTCTTCTCCTCTGCAAGCGTCTGGTCAAACTTCTTCTGCTTCTTTTCCAGCTGTGCTATGGAGGTCCTATTGACGGAAGAAACGGGGCAGCCACTCTCGCTTCGCGCCTCACTGTAACCTGTAAGGGAACCATTAATAACCCACCCCAATAGGGTCCCAATAGCATATTGCCCATTGCCATGACTGTTAACCACTTCCCATGGTTCAAGCAATTTTGAGGCGCTGGTGCCTATCAGCAACTCTACATCACCCTGAATACGAGGAAGGACAACACCATCCATGTATGGCCATTGGCCACTTAGTCAACTCCTCTTCTTTAATGATGTTGCTTGTGCTTACAGGCATCCTCTTTGCGGTGTAAACCTTGGGTAGATAGTAAAACTGTTTCCCAGTGAGGCTTGCAATTTCTAAGTCTGTGAGCATATAGCTGGACACAGATGCCTTTGGTCCCATGGTTAACAAGCTGATTTGGATTTTCCTACCAGTCAGGTTCAGCTTTCTCATCAAGGTTTCTGAGCAAAATGTGTCAGAGCTGCCTGGATCTAGAAATGCATAGGTTTGAAAGATTTTATCCCCTTTGCTTGACTTCACCTGTATCGGCAATATTGACAAAACCCCATCGCTGCTACCGGCCCCTGTTGTTTTGCCACATGTTTGCAAAGAGATGCTTGCATTACTTATTGATGGTTTCCTTGGCTGGTTTGGGTCTGTGTTGTTAACTCTCTTCCTCTGGTCAATGTGGAGAACCCTGGGATGACTTTGGTTGCATACCTTGCAAGTCATGCGCATATTGCAATACTTGCTGCGGTGCCCTATGTAAAGGCAACCAAAACAAATTCCTGCTTTCCTTATAAAGGCAATCTTGTCCCTGTGTGTCTTCTTCTCCAGCTGCGTGCATTGGTCCAGTGTGTGGTTTTGAGAGCAGCATACACAGACTATGTTGTGAGCAGACCCATCACTTTACTTTTGAGCCTGTATAGAGTTTGTTTGGATTTCCAATATGTCGGGGGTTTCGATGGTAGTCAGTGGTTGCAAAACTGTCCCCTTTGAATCTGGGTTTGATGATTTGTGATGTCATCCTGTTCACAGTTTTGCTTCCTGTGTCCGGTGGTGTATTTTGAATGTTTCCAAAGACCGGATCTGAGATTATTTTGACCTGTTGTTCAATGAATGTGACAATGTCAGTAAACTGTGGCCTGCGGTTGTGTCGTTCCACCATTTCACATGCAGAGCCTCTCCATCTTTCTCTCTAGCTTGTATGGAAGCTTCGAAATCAATGCTTTCATGTTTGCCGACACATTGAGTTCCCTCATTTACTGTACATTCTCCATTACGTTGCAACACTCACGTAGGAAAAGTGCACAGGCTTTGAGAGATTTTACGTCCTCAGACTTTACTAATGGCCAGCTGAACTTGTTTGTGGTTGCTTCTTTTGCTTTAGTAAAAAGATTATAGCACTTCCTCCAAGGCTGGAAAAAAGCATTTTAAAACTGATAAAGGGATGGGAATCTAGCTTTAAAAAATGGCCTTTCAGACAAAATTGTACAATGAAGAACTCTGTTAAAAGCTATGACAGATTGTTTATATGACAGTGACTAATGAGAAAAGAAGGTGAAGAAAAGAAAACCAACAGGAACCATTTAACAGCTTGATCTTTTAGAGAAAACCCTCAGACAGGACTTGGCGGATTTAGCAGTAGCTGCATCTAGATCTTTCTGAGCAGATAAAAGCACAACTTTTTACTAACTGTCCAGTGGTAAAGGCCTGTGGACAACCTAAACAGGTAAGGCATTACACAAACTTAAACAGCTTTCAATGATGCGTCCTTTATAGTTTGTGGAGTGAAATTGGCAAGTCTTGGGGTTTAGTTTCCCTCACACAGTCACTGAGTGACTGATGGAAGAGTGGGCTCCATCCAATAAATGTAAAAAAAAAATCCCTCTAACAGGATGTCTGAAATGTGTCTGGAGACAATGAAAATGGGTGTATGGGAAATTGATTAGTGTCCTGTGTGATTTCAAAAAGTACATAGCTGTAATAAGCCAGATGCGGTGAGAGAGAAGAGGCATGGGAGATGGGGAATTGTGGGCGAGGAGAGGAAGAGATGAGAGGGAAAAGGGAGGGACAGACAGAAGGATAGGGAGGTACACAATGTGTCATGAACCAGTGAAAACAAAGCAATGAGGAGAGAGACAAGTCATAGTACAAAGCAATGAAGCGGATGAGCACTGCAGGCCACGCCAAGAAGAGAAAGACACGACCAGCTTGAAGATCCATCACCACATCTTTCTCTCAATAGAATCAGGAAGTGTGGGGGCATCTTTAGTACCTTTTTTTAAAGCAACCACCACCAAACGTATCTGAAGGCACCTGTTGAGGCTGGGCAGGTGTTGGCACTTTCTCTCTCAGACTTTCTGACAAGCAGCCATGGTGTGGGGCTTCGTCACTGACTTCTTCACCTACGAGACCACCAAGTCTGTGGTGGTCAAGAGCTGGTCCGTGGGCATCATCAACCGGATCGTACAACTGCTCATCATTGCTTATTTTGTCGGGTGAGTGAGTGATGTGTGATTGGTTTGTTTGTTGCATGTTTTGTGGGTTATTCTTATTATCTGCCTGATCCTAGGTGTTTTATTCTCTGTGAAACTGTGAAAAACAAATACTGAGATGGCTCTTATCATGCATGTAATTTTGGGTTTATTTGGCAAGGTTTTGAGATATCTTGAGATTTTTTTTACAGCAACGCCAATGCCATGAATGTGATGGGGAATTTAATTTGCGGTGCTTAAAGCTTTGACAAATGACATTTGATTAACAATAGCAAGCTTTAATTTACCAGAAACAAATCAAACAAGTTTGCCATGTAACTGCCTTCACAAGATACAATTACTGTGAATTTTGTTTCCAAATGGTTGGTTACCACCAGTAGTGTTTAAAATATGTCCTTAATCTTTCCTTTCATTTTAGACTAAAGGGAAAGGGTAGTAAAAGTGAATCCAGCTAATCTCGTGCTTAACGTCCTCTTTGTTAGGTTGACAGCAGAACAGCGGTGAAAGCAGATTTCAGATTCCATATTTAAGAACAGCAATACAAAAGCGTTAAAAATATTCCAATATAAAAAAACAGTCAAAATTGAATTCAAGTCAAATGCATAAAGTATTATCAGCTAAGTCAGGGCTGTACGCTTATTTTTTTAGGTGGTAGCACTGGTGCTAGCAAGCAAAAAAAATCAGTAGCACAAAAATAAATTCAGTAGCACACAAATTATGATCGAAAACTTGCATAACCTTAACCCATGCATTTAGCTCTAATTACCTTTTAGCCTGTCATCTTAGTCTCATGTGAAATTCTCAATTAATGTCATATCCTAGTGTGTGCAGTAATAATTGTAGAAAAATAAATAGGGTGCACTGACAGTAATTTAGACAAAAGAATCTAACCTGCCAATTGCAATTGTTTGCTGATTCAGAATTATTTCTCCCCATAAAATTAATATCTATATATTTTTTGTATATATATATTATTATTATATTCATAATAATAAACATTTTTGGTATATATCCTTCTGTTAAATAAAACCTAACTTTAAAACATATAGCCTATTAAATAAATAAGTATACATATTGGTACAATTTAGGATAAGTTAAATAGGTTGTTGTGAATGTGTTGGGAGTAGTTCTTCAGTGGCTTATCAGTTATTTCAAACTTTGTTTAAATAGACTACTGTTGTTGACTGCTCTCTGCAGCTGAAGCAGTTGATTTTCAAGCTAGCGCACTGCAGGGCTGTGAAGCGCGAACTTCCTGTTCTTACCGGCAGGGCTGTACGCTTATTTTTTAAAGTGGTAGCACTGGTGCTAGCAAGCAAAAAAATTCAGTAGCACAAAAATAAATTTGGTAGCACACAAAGTATGATCGAAAACTTGCATGACCCTAGCCCTTGCATTTAGCTGTAATTACCTTTGAGCATGTCATCTTGGTTTTATTTGAGATTCTCAATGAATATGATATCCTAGTGTGCAGTAATAATTGTAGAAAAATGAATAGGGGTGCACTGATTGCAATTTAGACAAAAGAGTCTAACCTGCCAATGGCAATTTTTTTGCTGATTCAGAATTATTTCCCCCCCATAGAACTATAAAAATAATGTCTATACCTATATATTTTTATAAACATATCATTATTATATTAGGCTAATAATAACAAACATTTCATTCTTTTAATGAAAACCATACTTTAAAACATTGAACATATAGCCTATTAAATAAATTAGTAAACATAGTTATACAATTTAGGCCAAGTTAAATAGGTTGTGTCAATCTTTGTTTAAATCATAGACAGTTACTGCTGTTGACTGCTTTCTTTATTTGTCCATGGTTGACTGCAGGGCTGTGAAGCGCTAACTTCCTGTTCTTATCTGCTTCAAAATAAGAGTCAACTCGCATTTGGCTAGTAACCGACTTTTATTGTGAAGGCGCACAGGAAATGTTCTGTTTGCACACGCACTAACTTGACTGCGTAAAGAGAGCCGTCTCCTTCCTGTTTTAACCGTTGGTGAAGTTAGACGCTATAGTCGCCGCACATGCACAGATCCCGAGCACACATCTTTCACCAGCCAAAGTGGAGGGTAGACTTAATAACTTACTCGCCTAAGACTACATTCACCCGCATTTGGAGAGTGTTAATGTAGAGCCCTCTAAGCAGTATTGTGCATAGCTCCTCTGTGTCTCAAACAGACAGCATCTGCTCATTAGCACTGGTGCGACTGGACTTGGGCCGTGTCCGGACTGCCATACTAACGTCCTACTCATACTCATTTTGACTTCAATTTGAGTATGTGACGGTTGGGTATGCGAGTTTGGGTATGCGAGAAATTCCCGGATGAGTACTAACTTCCGGGAAGATTTTGGGTATGAATCGATTGTATACTTTTCCTACTCAACCGCCCCACAATGCACTGGGTCAATTCTACCCGCCCAGGAAAATGAAATATTTTCGAGCAAGTTGCTAGGCAACGACATTGTTTGGGGTCTGCGATCTGACAGCTGTACGTGCAGTCATTCATAAACTCTTACAATAGGAGATGAAGATAAATACCTAACAACATTAGAGTTACTAAGTGAAATGGGTGATGTGAGTCTGATGGTGGAGAGAGATCAGAACAGATCGCTGTTGCACACACCGCGGCTCGTCCAGCTCAACTCACAGACAGCTGAGTGCTGTGATGAGCCAGACAGAGAGCATCGGAGGGATCCTCCGCCTCAAAAAAACACAATTATAAAACAAGAGGTCTAAAACACAGATGATGAACACAGGACTGTAAAAATCTAGTTCAATATCTAACCTGTAGAGGGCGGTTATACGCTAAACAGCGTCTAAACGGCCTGAATCTTATAAGAAGAAGAAGAAATTCTTCATGGCTTGAGTATATGTCGTTAATTCTCTTAGCTGGGTTGCGGGTGGCAATGGCTGGATGAAAGAAGTTGACAGCTGACGCAGTCTGAGGAGGCTTTCAGGAACGTCTCTTTTTATTTCAAAACAACAAGGTCATACTGCAGTAAACGAAGCCAAATGAAAGTCAAATTATTCTAGCCAAATTGAAACGGAGGAAGGTGCAAGACTGTTCCTGGTCAAACGTTAAAGCCCCCCGAATTCTGTTTGCTCACTATCTTAAACAGAGGTCCAGTAAGTTGATTGGTCGTCAAAGACGACCCTCTTCGTAGTGATTGGTCAGTTTTAACTATTGTGCAATTACCACTCCTGAACATCTGTGGAATAGATTAACAGAGACGCTGTCCGGCCTGGCGGCCTGAAGTCTGGCTTTGACCAGTAATACCAACAATTTTGGACAGCGGCCGTATATTACCCCTCTCCTAATGACTGGAAAAGGACCCAAGACCGGCCAGTGTTAACTCAAACCTATAAAACAGTCATACAAGTGTCAGTTTTAGCTTAAAAACAGATAAGATGATTTACAGAAGCTCAGACCTCATCGCCAACTTACACATTCCAAGAAGTGGGGGTTGAGAAATGCCTTTCAGCTAGTCTACAGAAATGTGCTTTAAGAAGTTAATACACTACATATACTACAACTGAAAACGTTTCGACCATGGACATATAAAGAAATGGACACCGTATTGAAACATGGCGCCCATTCATTCCTATGAAAGCTGCTCATTGGCGCAAAAAAGCAACAAGGAAGCGGCCATACTGCTCTCATGTGAGCCAGGCACGCCTTTTTGTATGACGTAGCGGCACCATGGACCCATGCCTCCTCCCTCGAAAACCAACTGAAAGCCGTTAAAAGCCGTTGGGCTAATAAAACGCTTGAGGTGGCGTTTTGAAATGAAAAAACTTCAGTTTTATTAGTAAATGGTCTAAAGATAGGTATGAGCCTATGATTGATATCCAGATTGATATGTTCGCCGCTTGTATTGTGTGGACGGGGGAAATCTGCCTCTGGGCTCATAGGAAAATAAGCTCCCATTCACAGCATGCAGTACCAATGGGTTGGCCACTAGTCCATGCTGGCTGCTCGGAGAAGGCACAATCCTGGGGGCCTGGTTTCGACGCACCTCGCATACACAATTGATCTTTGAGTGGACAGTATGTAGTATATAGATGGTGAGTATGTAGGATGTAGGATGCTAGTATGGCAGTCCGGACACGGCCTTGTATTCATCATCGCACGTGATCAATTTCAGTAGCAAATGCGATCAAAACTGTCGCACTGTACAGCCCTGGCTAAGTGTAATTTAAGTCATAACTCTTATTGTGTAACAGAATGGCCCCTTTCAATCAATCTGAGGATTATTTCCTATCCATAAACAGAAAAATTAGCATTTTATTGTCTTGTTCCTACTTTAACTAACAGATATACATTTGGATAGTTACATCTTCAAGAGTAACTGTTAAATTAAAAACAAAGATATCTCCTTCTAAAATGTAGTTGTGTGTTAGTACAAATACCTCAAATTGTTTATTTTAGGACAGAATCTGTGTAAATGTACTTTTTTTTTTAATCTGACTATCGCACAGAATATTTGACCAAGTATTACTATTTTTATATGCGATGGACTGGGAGAGAGTGCGCATTATATAGCCTACATCTTGGACTGGTAGACCACAGCAATTCCCCAATATTAAAATTTTAAATTTCAAAATGAAACCAGCAGGATCGCACTTTTTTGTTCATGTTTGCACTGCAAATAAACTGTCAATTAATTATTTTGTACCTGTATCGTATCGCTATAATACTGTGGTGATCAGGCTCTGTTGGTACCTCTCATGTACTGTATTATCATTACATTCAAAAGAAATGCATTCAATAATAAAAAAATTAAAATATTTCCGATCTTTAGGTTAAACATATTTAACAACACGAAGCACTGTTCTGAGGTTATTTATATCAAATATGAAATTAATACTCCACCTGCTGCAAGATATTATTAAATTTTCTCTTTTCTAATCCAAAAAATAGTTGGAAATAACACAGCCTATCTCCATTCTCAATTTGCACAGCCTGAATCTAATGTAACACATTTTACTATCATACCTATTTGATTGTATATATGTAACTTACATAATGCCAAACAAAATTATATTTTAATATTTTACTTGTGTGATTCAAAGAGTTGAATTTTTTAAAAAAAAATATATTTTTTTTCATCTAATCTGATGCAGATGTGCGTCTCTAATGTGATTTTAATAGACGGAGGCACAAAACTGGGGCAAATAGTGAAACTGTTACTGTGTGTCGGTAACAGTTTTGAATAGATATCTGAAAGTTCTGACTATCTTCTAACCTGCTGCCTACTGCTGCGCACAACGTTTGCATAACACTGAACTGAAATAAGAAAAATGTCCTGAGGGGTGAACCTAAGAAGTGAGATTAACAGATTAGCGAGGTATGTTGATTCTAATTCCAGGGTTTTCAATGTCACAAAGGTATTCTCTATGAGCAATAAATTATCACCTGAGGTTATATCTAATAACTTGTCGATCCGTACATTAATTAACTTAACAAAGCCTTTTAAAAGAGCTGTAGTAAATCACATCCACATACCATCACATGTGCTTCAGGGGAACATGAGGGCAATGTTGTGAATACAATAACATTCTTTGAACAGCATCAATGTTAACGTAAAACTAGTAGGGACTCATTTTTGTCAGGGGGTAGGTGTCACATGGATTTAGCTGCAGGTAAATTTAAGCTGCTGCACAGAAGACTTTACATTTGACTAAAATATCCACACACAGCACAGGCTTTGAAATTAATCTATCGGTAGCCTATATATAGCAGATACTATTCAATTAATACAATTAATTTCACTTTGATTTAAACAAAAACGACATCGATTCCCACATAACATCATTGTGGGAGCAGCGTTAGACCTAAATTAAACTCTTGAGGTTAGTTCTGTCAAGTTTAAACTTTAAGATCTCTGCAATATGCAGAGGTAGGTTACACACTTTAAGAGTGCCTCTAATGGTATAATAAATCTTTTGATGTGGCAATTCTCTGAAAGCATTCTTCTCTCTGCTCTTTGCGGCTCTGTAAACGGGTATTCAAACAAAGAAAGCTAGCATTATGCCCGTTTACAGAGCCTAGGCTATGTAATCTTTAGGTACCGGATCTTTAGGAGATATTCACTGATTTTGACAAAAGAGATTTTGAAAACAGGCGTTCTCAGGAATGGCTGACTCCACCTTCACAGTTAATCAATGCTTATCATATCCTTCACCGCTTTAACTGAACTCTTGACCTGCTGTTGAATGCTTGGTCCTGCAGTTGGGTCTTCATCCACGAGAAAGCTTATCAGGTGACCGACACCGGAGTGGAGTCCTCTGTGATGACCAAAGTAAAAGGCTTCGGTATACATCAGAACCGTGTGATGGATGTGGCCGACTATGTCTACCCCCCACAGGTGTGTGTGTGTGTGTGTGTGTGTGTGTGTGTGTGTGCTTTAGTTTTCTAACCCCTTACCTAGGGGGCAAAGTGATTTTTTGGATGTGGGCTGTTGTAAAAGGTTGTTCACCAGAAATGATATCTAGGACCTTCAAGGATCACAACCTGGGTGGACAACCTTGTCAACTACCTGCTGGAAAGCTACAGCGGGCGGAAATAGAAAATCAGGACCATGGTTTAATGTGAGGGTAAAACATTTTTTTTAACTTATAGATATCATCTTGAAACTTTGCCAGTTGATTACTGACATTAAAACAATGATTTTTTGTATTGAAGTTTTTTTCAAAAATGTAGCATATTTCACAAATTATGCACACATTAGCATATCTTTACAAACAAAAAATCTAGATATTAGCTAAAGCAAGAGTTTAAATCTTTATTGCATTTTGACTTTATATAAGTGTGTTAAGTTTTGACATGACAAACTTCCTCTGTGAGAAATGGTGTGATAATTCTGGTTTGATAGTGTATAAATAAAAGTGATTTGATAGTTTTTTTCATTACTATGACCCAGAAATCTCAACTTCTAAATCACTTACATCAACTAAACTTTCCATAATCATTCTTAGCACTATTCTGTAGGTTGTTGAAGAAGGATTTTTTCATATGTTGTTCATAGTCTGATTTATGGGACATTTTCTTCTTCAAAACATGCCGTAATGCATTTTTAAGACCTGTACATAGTATTTTTTTATTTATAAAATTAAAAAAGGCTGTGTAAAAAAATCCTTCTTTAATAACATTCAGAATAGTGCAAAGAATGATTATGGAAAGTTTAGTTGATGTAAGTGATTTAGAAGTTGAGATTTTTGGGTCAGAGTAATGAAAAAAACTGTCAAATCATGTCAATCTAACCACTATCAAACCAGAATTATCACACCATTTCTCACAGAGGAAGTTTGTTATGTAGAAACTTAACACACTTATATAATATCAAAATGCAATAAAGATTTTAACTCTGGCTTTATCCAATATCTAGATTTAATATCTAATTTGTGAAATATGCCACATTTGCATATACAGTATATTCAAACGATCATTGTTTTAATGTCAGTAATCAACTGGCAAAGTTTCAAGATGATATCTTTAATACCCTCGCATTAAACCATGGTTCTGATTTTCTATTTCGGCCCGCTGTAGCTTTCCAGCAGGTAGTTGACCAGGTTGTCCAACCAGGTTGTGATCCTTGAAGGTCCGACTCCTAGATATCATTTCTGGTGAACAACCTTTTACAACAGCCCATATCTGTTTTCCAAAAAAAAGAGGGTTTTGCCCCCTAGGTACCTTTTAACAGACATAAGCACAATGTCAGATAACTATTTTCTGGCTTTGAGAAATAGAGGTACCCTGACAGATGAGACTCTGTTTAAGGTGGTATGAAATGATGTCCAAACGTTCTAATGTTTCCCTCAGGGTGCTGGCATTTTCTGCATCATGACCAAACTCATCATCACGGAGAATCAGTTCCAAGGAACATGTGCAGAGGTAAGGACACATTCAAGTCACTGGATTTTTCTCATTTCATTTGAAGAACTTGAAGGACTGGCACCAAGATGTTTATCTGAAACTGAGCAAGAGTGCAACCTCAAATCCTTCCACACTTTCTATGTCTATGTCATGGTCTTAAGCCTTTCATCATACTTCCCCAATGTTACATTTTTTTCTAATCAATGTCTAATTTATTCTATTGTATTTCACATGTGTGATTTTACTGAAGGAACACACACAGCCATTTTAGTGAGGTGCTGGCTTCTTTCCAGGTATCACATAAAAATTGGGCAAGTTGCACTCACATACCTTTGACATTTGAGCAGACAGCTTTACAGCTGGCCTTTAAAACTGATATTTGTGATACAGGCTTTTTGAGTCCTTGCAGAAGCAGATTCAATGGAAGGACTTGCAACAGAAACATGCTAAATTAACATGTGCACCAAAACAATATCTGCGTATTATACATTTCTGTGTTTGTGTTTCAGACTGTTCCGATGTATACATGTGAAACAGATGAAGACTGCAAAAAGCATTTCGGCGCCATACTCACTAATGGTGAGTCTTTATTCTTCTTCACCTCACATCATGGCTCTACTGTAGATTTTGTCACATTGTTAAATAGAATGATAGTGAGCCAGACTTTGATGCACATCTATAAATGCTGTTAGGGCACTAGTGATTGGAGTGGCCAAAAAGGACAATAGTATGAAACTACTGTAACATTGGGAAAAGATGTGTATCAAAATCCAAGTTCACTGTATGTGTTGCACTATTTGAACTCTGCAGTCTTATTGTGCTTGATGGAGAATGATAAGTTCTTTGATAGGTTCAAGTAAAGTTTACAGAGGACAAGAATGGCTGTACTTAGATTATATAAACTATAATGAAAAAAAAACATGACAAAGCGTATTTTGCATAATGACCTTTAAACTAACCGGATCATTTCTGTGTTACATGCCAGGCATAATAACAGGTGTTTGCCTTAACCCCAACAATAATGACTCCAAGGGTCAGTGTGAGATTGAAGGATGGTGTCCAGTCGAAAACGACAGTGTCCAGATGTAAGAGTCACACACACACACACACACACACACACACACACACCTATGTTTGTGCACCGGATGACTATAAAGCTAAATGAGAGCTCACCTTTGTTTCTCCTCTACCAACCTCCTCCCCAGTGACCCCATGCTGGATGTTTACAACTTCACCATCTTCATCAAAAACAGTGTTCGTTTCCCACTCTTCGATGTCACCAGGTATGCATGCACACATTTACTTAAATTTAAGCAGCTTTTGGTGCAACAAACGAGTGCGAAAATATCTAAGAACTACAGATTATTAATTATAAACATGAAGTCATTCTCTTGCAGGGGGAACTTTCCCAGCAATATGACATCCAAGGATATCAAGAGCTGCACCTACCATCCGGAGAAGAGCCCCTTCTGTCCCATCTTTCGTGTTGGGGATGTGCTGACCTACACTGGGCAAGACTTAATGAGCCTTGCAAAAAAGGTCTTATACCTATCCTCTATCTCCTCCTAGTTCTTGCGTTTTCAAAATATCCTTTTGCTATTGATCCTCTTGGCTGGAATGTCATAACTGCACAGAAGGCTACAAACACAAAGCAACAGTTAGCGATCTGTTGTGGCTTACAGGTACCTGCTGGTTGGTTTAATGCCATGGAAGTAGTCACTACATAGCCGCAGTTCTTTAACATACCACGTTTTGGTGTGTCCTACCAAAATCTGATATTAAAAACAAAGAGGTTAAGCAATTGAAAATCAGGTTAAATTAACACTAAGAAGACACCCTCTTATTGAGCAAATATTTACGGGTGTAGAGTCTCAAAGTGAGTCTTTCTTCTCCTGATTCTTCTCTTTCAGGGTGGAGAAATAGGAATAAACATTCAGTGGAAGTGTAACCTGGACCTTGACATTGAAAATTGTGTACCCCGATACTCCTTCACACGACTGGATGCTCCATTTGCCAAGAACGCCGTCTCCAAAGGCTACAACTTCAGGTAGAGAGGCAGCTTTTCTGGAACGGTTGGAACTGATGTCAAGTCGATCTTTTTCATTCCTTTCTCAAGCAACTCTTTTGTTCTCTTTGAATGCAGATTTGCCAAATATTTCAAGACAGAGAATGGTACTGAATTTCGGACACTTCACAAAGCATATGCAATCCGCTTTGATGTCATGGTCACCGGCAATGTGAGTTGTGTGAAATTGTGGCGATGTGGGAGTTTGTGTGTTGAATTTAAATTAGCTTTAGGCATTCATTTGAATGGGTATCAATACAACGGTATCTAAATACAGAGAGGAATTTATAAAAAAATAAATGCTATAATTTATTAATGCCTAAATGTACAACGTATTTTACATTTTATTTTTGTTGCATTTAATTGCATATTTACTAAGTAATTTATGGTCTTCCATATAGTTGGCAGCGATTGTTTGCCACTAAAATCCCCGATAATGTGGACCGTGTTATTTTAATTTGTCAAGATAATTAGTCTACTTAAAGTAGTAGTTCCACTCTATATGCGAAAATCACTTAAGTGCTCTCTTTAAATGAGAACGTCGATACCACTCTCATGTCTGTAAGTCAAATATAAAGCTGGGGCCAGCTGTCAAATAGCTTCACAAAGCATAAATACAATGTGAACAGGTTGTACAGAAGACAAGAACGGCCACGTTGGTAAATAGTTTTTGCTTCCATTATAACATAGTTGGTTATCCTGTAATCGCTAGCTAAACATCTCGTGAACATAGGATGACAAAGATTATTTCCACTCATTATTTATAATACAATGAGTCATATATCATGTTATCATAAAGGTGTTTACGGGATGAATGAAATCTCTTCCTGCTTGTCTTTTCCAGGCAGGAAAGTTTAGCACAGTCCCGACACTGATCAACCTGGTAGCCGCCTTCACCTCTATTGGACTGGTAGGAATTTTCCAATCATACTGAAAAAAGATTCTTTTAAATTACTTTTCTTATTGCCGTCTACTTTTGTTAAACATTGTTCTTTAATATCTGTGTTTTCGCAGGGCACAGTTCTCTGTGACATTATCTTACTGAACTTCTTGAAAGGGGCGGATCAATACAAAGCCAAGAAGTTTGAAGAGGTTTTATAGCCTACATTTGCATGCATTCACATAGACACTGAAGGCAGAGTGACCAATACCTTTTGACCAAGACAAGTACAGTCTATTTGTGCTTTTTCTCTGCTGAAGCTAAGTATTGTTACTAAATATTGTCATGTTTTTGTTTTTTAAAATGTCCCATGCAGGTGTCAGAGGAGCAAATCGCAGCTTCCCTTGCTCAGAGCCCAGCCAGCCAGTTCTCCCTCAAACCAGGTATCCCAAGCTCCTATGACTCTGGAGCCATTTCCCTCGCCAACTCTGACCACCATCTCTAACTGACCACATTCTGAAGAAAACGTGACAATCTTTCTTTCTAGCTTTCTTTCTCTTTACATTATTGCCTTATATTAAAGATTTGAATGAAGTATGCCTTTACTCTGGCTGTCCGTATCAAGCAGTCAGTTTTTTAGTTGGGCAAGTTTATGAAATCAGCTAAAGAATGACAATGTTGCTGCCATCTTAACAGTTTCAGGGAAGAAATGAACTACAGCTTTGTAGCTCATAACAATAACCGGTACACTGGAGCCCTCCTGGTTAGCAATATTCCATCCAAATTCTCCTGAAAAACGATGAAACTCAAGTGAATAGCCACTCTCCACCAAAGATAAATCATGCTTAATTCAAAGGATATTTCGACTCACAGGGTAGCAGTAAAACTTTTATTTTATTAGAAGAGGTTTCATTTTACAAGGCATTTTACAGATTCTTCTTGACTGCATTAAACTCAACTACAGACTGACAGACAAAATCCTAATGCTGAGTAAATCCTCTTCTCAGCTCTGGTTATCTTTGGTCGAGCCAGATATACAAAAATAAAAAAACATGTTCAATATTAAAAACAGTGCTGAGAATAAACTATTTGCGTAACATTTTTGTATATTTGTCTTTTCTTGCACCTGCACTTCTTCTGTGTCCATCACAAATAATAGCACTAAAGAGTCTCCTATTGGTGTAAAGCAGGGGTGTCCAAACTACGGCCCGCGGGCCATCTGCAGCCCGCAACCCGATTTTTATTGGCCCGCGGCCGATTTTAAAAATATAATTTAATATGGCCCTTTTACTTTTTAAATAATTTAAATGCATTCATTATATTACAAATAAATATTTCCCATAAAAGAAAAAGAGCACCAAGCCCATCCCAGAGGACCCTGCATAATATTTTATTTTGAATTAATATTATTATGGAAAATCCATGTGTCCTTCTTCAATAATTTATAATTCATCTGACACAGTATATCCAAATTATTTGTTCACACAAAATTCCTCAGATTTAGCCTCTTAATTTTCCTCTCAAAGTGCACCAGATTTATGCATTTCACTTTAAAAAGTAAAAAAAAAAATCCCCCCAGAACCCCTTACGAGGGTTGGGACCGCAGCTGGCTACTATTTTCACCCAGCTGGACATTGGAGGCAATAGCAGAAAACACTGGGTGTCTGAAGGCATTTAACAATAGTCAATGATTTGGGCAGTGCTAACATTGGAGGGGGCCCCCTAATCAAATTCTGCTTAGGGCCCCTTGGGAAGTGTGTCTGTTTAATTTGCAAGGAAAGTGTTGCCGTGAAGAAGGATTACAATTTATGAAGACACTATGAAACTAAACATCAGAGCAGCTACATGTCCTGATAAATGTGTTATTTTTGCCAAGTGGCCCGGCCCTTCGTAGATTTTTCTGTATGTGGCCCTCAGTGAAAAAAGTTTGGACACCCATGGTGTAAAGGCATGGCAGATAATGACATTTGTGTGTGTTTGAAAGGGGTCAGCAGAAGGATAAATGTGTGTGTGTGGTTTCTGAGGTTTGCAAATGGGCCATTATTAGTCCACTTCTGGGCGATGACGGACCATGGGCGATAATACTTTACTGACTAATGCACTAATGTGAACCACTTATTTTTGTCCAGAAATTTCTAAATTAAGCCTAAATGTATTTATTATTTATTTTATGAGGTTTACTTTCACAGTTTTTTTTAAATATTGTCTTTATTGCTCACACACATTTAAGTCTCTGCTACTTTTCAGATGAGCTAAAAAGCCTCTTAATGTTAATGGCCCCGACAGTGATTTACAAGAAAAGATAGTGTGAGTGGATGCCACACTGCATTTACTAATTTGATCACACTTGATCATAAAATGCATGTAATGGAAAGGAGATGGAATATGATACACAGTGCCATAAAGTACTGTACTCTATTTATCTGAATCATGCCACTGGTCAGTGCGTCTAAATAAACAGAATGAACAATAGGTTTCTCCAAGGTTTCTGACAGTACATTCACAGATAATGCACCTTCTGCAGATGTTTTCTGGAGAAAATAAAAATGTGACCAGGAGAATGAGGTAGCTAGAAGCTGTCTTATATCTGTTTTCCATGTATGGGGGAGGGGGGGCGGGGGGGGGGGGGGGGGGGGGGGGGGGGCAACGACAATGTAGTCCAAACCTTGGTGTTTACATGCTTTTCCAGTACCCTATCCAGAATAACAAGATGTGAATTCCAAAACAGAAAAAAATAACGTCTCCACTCTCATGTCCTTACGGTACATATTCAGCTACAGTACCGCTTGCGGAAGGTTAGCTTAGTTTAGCACAAAGACACAAATCCTTAAAAAAATTAAATGTAAACGTAAGGCACTGATGTTGAGAGTGGTTCCAGTCCTCTTATTTCACTGCAAATAAGCAACATATTGCTGTGCAATTCTTCACTGTCTCCCATGTTGGAATACTTAAGCCTGTTAGAACCTTACACAGAGGTCAATCATTCTGTCAGGGTTTACCATCCCATCAAGTGATTAATGTGAGTCCTGTCAGTGATGACAGTAACCACTCTGGATGAGGGAAACCACTGTTTGTTTGTCTGTCTCAGCTCTTAACTCAAATATCTCACTTCCTTTCCTCCTCTGGGGTTAATTTCCTGGAAGGCCGGATAGGGAGCCATTATGAGGGAGACATTGTGTCAGTGACACAGACAGCAGGGCAGAGAGCAGTCTGAGATATTGAAGGAGGAGGACGACGACAAGACACTGTGTCTGGTAAAAGCTGTAAAAGCTGGAGGAAGAATATTTAGCAAAGCTTTACTGTTGCTAATGAGTGGCAGGCCAGGGGATGATTTGTAGCTACAAAAGCTTGAAATACTCTCAGCAATGCAGCTTTCTGGAATGGGCCGACCCTAACACAGGGTGGTAGGATGGCAGGATGGGGCCGACTAGTAACCATGAGGTCGCTGGTTCAATCCCCGGCACCGGACAAGAGGGTGTTATTTGTAAAACTAGTGGTGGCTGGTATTATATCTACGGTGCCCACCATCTCTACCATTTTCTCCTTGAGCAAGGCACTTAACCCTGAACTGCTCCAGGGGCGCTGTACTATGGCAGACTCTGCGCTCTGACCCCCTCCGAAGTGTGGTAACTTCAGAGGGGATATGCAAATTTCAATGTGCCTTGTGTAAATTGATTAATACAGATAACTTAACACAGCGTTGTGTTGTCTTTTTTAAGTCTTTACCTCATAGCTTTCCCAAGAAGAGTGAACGATGAAAAAAATCCCTAAAAGGTTATTGAGGTTATGATGCGATGGATGGATACACCTTAAAGCCAGATGAGGCTGCATTTGAGACAAAGTGTCTCGGCCTAATGTTTCTTTATCGGTACGAAAAAAGACGGATCTGTGAGACTAAATGCTCCCCATGTTTGTCTATCTGTGCTTGCGGCCAGTATTCTTCCTCTTCAGAGCCAGTATCCAGGCAGGCAGAGCAGAGCGGCGTGCTGGTGCGGCCTCCTCTGTGGTTGCCTGCTCAAACACCTCACAGTCCTGCTCGATCACAGAGTCCTCCTCCTCCTCTGAATCCTCCTCAGAGTCAGTAAGGTCCACATCCAGCTCGGGAGGAGGAAGTATGGTCACCACCTCCTCCGAAAAACGAACATGCCGCTTCTCCTCAACTCGCCTCTGATACCCGAATAAGGATGGACGGAATAACAGGGGAGAACAGAAAAGACAAGATGGACAGCTTGTTAAAATGTTATATTTGCTTTTGTCTATAGTCTTATGTTTGCTCTGTGTAACAACAATGACTTGATGTTTCTATAAAACTGTATCTTATGGTTCCTTCACTTATGAAAAAAGAGGAAAGTTCTATTTAATAATTTGGTATTAGTAATTATAAGACAGTTTGAGTTCAAACCTTTTCAATAAATCAATTACCATCAATTGTAAAAGGGACCAGTTTATCCCAGAAGATTCTACTTTACTGTTATATTATGATATCCTAAAGTTTACTTATACTGTGTTTTTAACATCTTATTTCATGATGTACTCATGTCTATTGTTTTACCCTTTTTACTCTACAGCATTTTAGTTATAAATGTGTTATATAAATAAAGTTGACTACTTGAATTTGTCCCTTAGAGAGAGAGAGAGAGAGAGAGAGAGAGAGAGAGAGAAAAAAAACTTTGTTCAAGTTCAATAATTTATTTGTGGTTTCACCACCAACTACAATTATTCTAGCTGTGATCATCACGTCCTTTGTGCATTGCATTGTGGGAGAAAAGTGTCTTAAATCCTGTTTTAAAATTATTAGTGGGACTATTTTGAGTCCACTTCTTATAGTGACGTCCCTGCTGTAAACACACTAAATACTCAAACCTGCTTATTTGCATGTTTGACATACTTTGTAGACGACAGTTTGACATTTGTGCCACTAGGAGGCAGTGTGACTATTTTCTTTTATTAACAATTTACCCTTTTTGTCTCTATTTCCATTGATGGCTCCGAATCCTGGGAGTGTTTGAGGACACCCTTGAGTGCAGGAGGAAAAGGTCTAGTAGAAGAAGGAGAGAGAGGCAGTGCAGAAGCGTATAACGGAATGACTGCAACAGATTGTGACCCCCCTGTCTGCTCCATCACGTGGCTGCTCTGTGAAGACTTGAGCATCTCTGTGAGACAAGAGGCAAGAAATAAATGAAAAATAGTTCCCAATGTTTCAAATAACTTAATTTCAGTCATATATGAGCATCAAGTTGCTCTGACCTCTGTATGCCTCTTTGCCATCACTTATTTTCCCAGTTGATAGCCTCTCAGTTCTCCACTCCTGATGCTGTCTCTTTCTGGTGAGCTGGATTCTGCTCTTAAGTGCTGAGTTGTTCAGCATATCTGCAGGCTGTAATCACAAACAGACAACAGGTTGAACGATGAAGTCTTACAAAAACATAAGTGAGCCTTCTAGCTATGTAATTTGGATGCTTTGGTTGCATGATAGTAAGCATCTGGAAAGAGTAAGGCATATGTATCAGTCTAAATAAATAACAAATAAAGATATTGTTATTTATGTTTAATAAACTTTACAGAAATGTTCGGTTTAGATGCTCTATTTCTTATTACACAATGAGTATTTTGAACCAATTACGGCAGTTCTCTGACCGAAAGGTTTAATAGCAATGACTGTTGCCATCGAGATCATTTGATATGGCCACACCCACAAAGTCCTGTAAAACTGTCTCAATAGAAAAAGAGCTTATTTTTTAATGAAGTTTTATTATATTTATGAACTTTTATTTTCAATCTGATTTTTATAAAAGCTTATTGAGACACTGCACATTTGATCTCATAAATAGATGGTTTACTTTTATAGACCAGATTTACAGAGGCTTTATATGAAATGATTTCTGTTAAAATAGTTAATTGCTGCCATATAATTGATATCTTTAAAAACGACCTTTAAAAATGAAGGAGGTGTACTCTGCTGCTGCCCACTCTCTTCTGTCAGCATATTGGATTGGGAATGTCCGTGCTCCATTGGTTCTTGTTGTTGAGCCTGGACCTGAACATACTGCTGTTGTTTTCCTTCTGAAACGTCCATGCTGTCAGTTGGGAAAGCCACAGGCGATATCTGTGCCAAACTGAAATTGGAATTTGGAGACGCCTCGCTGCCCCCGAAGCTCACAACTCGGCATTGTTGGTTGAAAACCAGAGGCGAATGGCCAATATCGGGAGGATTCTGTGGCATTTTGAGTTCTTCCGAGGGTCTCTGACCGGCCGAGGGCATCGATGGGTTTAGGTCTAGGAACTTGGCCCACTCCTGACCCGTGACGATCTCCTCCAGCAAGCTGAACGAGCCCAGACCAAACTCAAAGTCACTAAAGGACCTGCAGCCAAAGAGGAGATTAACTCAATGCACTGTGAACATCCTCTCACCATCACCTTCATTCAGATGAGGAAAAGTTTGAAATCATTTGAAAAAAATACACAACAACAAATTAATTGATCCCACAAGCTTATTAGCTAATTCCTCTGTACCGTGGAGCTCTGCTGTTGTCCAAGACACATTCAAAACATATCAATGAGCCACACCATCACACATGGTCACATGTTCCTTCATTATGATGAACCTAGGCACTTTAGTTTGATTCAACCCCACAAAAGCCTGTCCCAAAAGTATTCACTGTGTGACCTATATCCCCATAATTCAGAGACGTTCAGAACTTCAGGTAAGTACATTTACACAAATACTGAGAACTACATTAAGATAACTTGTATTAAACGTAAGTATTTCCTTTATATTCAAATTGTTTTAGTTTTATATAAGATTGTATTTTGCTCCACTAATTTTATATGACAGTTATAGTTACCTTGCCGACTTATTATACAATTATAATAAGCATATAACACATGATGCATTGCTGCAGTCAATTAGCCTACCCAACAGTATAAACTCAGCTCCACCATGAAAATAAAGGTGGAGTCAGAGATTCTGGAGAATTCTTGTTGTCAAAATCAGTGAAGGTCTCCTCACAAACCGCTGCCTTTGTGTGCGGTGAAACAAAAATCCAGTGTTAATACACAGCCTAGGCTCTGACAACTGGCTTGTTGCTAGCTACAGTGGGCCCCCTTTGTTTATATACCAGTTTACAGAGCCTAGACTGTGTATTAACATTGGATTATTTTTAAGCGCACATACAGTTCGGACAGATAGTGGAGCGGGAGAAGATATTCCCTGAATTTGACCGAAAGTGATTTTGACAACAAGCTTTCTCCAGAATCCCGACCCCACCTTTAAAATGCAGCTCTCACATAAGATAATTAGTGATTATATCATAATACAAAACACAGACAAAGGCAGTTCTGCATGCACAATGAGTACTTTTGCATTGGTTACTTTACGTACATTTGCACATAGCGACTTGTACAGTTTTATAAAGCTTTTTTTTTTTTACTTTGTGATGTCACTACTTTTATATTCAGACAATCATCTGAATGCTTTCCTATGATGATGTTCCCTTTTAAAGGTATGTTATGATCAGTCTCATGAGAATTATCGCAATGTGTGTGTGTGTGTGTGTGTCAGCGTGTCAGCCGATGACAGACGTTCTCGTTGACAGGGGTGTGTTTGACACATTGGACCAGAAAAGATAAGCAGAAGAGGGAACAAATATCTGCCCAAACGAATAGCTACAGTTAAAATAATAATCTACAGCCCAACTGTGAGAACTTTTAGCCTGCATCATGCTGACCTCTGTATTCTTTTAGATGTACAGTATTGTTTAAATAGTTTTACCTCAGGTGACCTTCATTGGAGCTGTCTTTTGTGTCCGTGTGAGTGATTTTACTGGGATCACTGCTGTCTGGTGAAAAGATGGTCCTTTCTTCCTCCTTATTTGATGTATTGATGCCAGTGTCAGCTGCTAATAGCTGATTTTGAGGGGAAATCTAGGAAGTTAAAACAAGTTGCAGTTTCACTTCAGATGTTTATTTATGAATTTTTGACAAGCAGACGTATAATCAAAATGTACTACTCACCTTAGTTCCTTGCTCCTTCTTTCCGTCTTGTCCTTTTCCCTTTTTGCCCAAACTCCCCGGCCTGTCCCTCCATCTCTGCTTGATCCTCTGAGTCCACCTCCCTGTTTTATTCTCTGGCGAAAGCTGCTTTCTACTGGAGTTGCTGCTTGTCGTTATGTGGCCGCTCGGGACGATCTGCATGTCTTTGTTTTGTGCCAAAGCTCCTAATCCCCCGTTTCCCACATGGGACACTTTGTCCTCTTGACTTCCCAGGTCAAGACTTGCATCTGCTGCGGGCTTCAGGCCCCATACGTAGGCTCTGGGTGTGAAACCTTGGTCCTGGTCCAGACTTTTTTGTTCCATGCTTGTGGGACTTGTCATTGCAGAACTGCCAAAACGTACCCGCTCCCCATCAGTCTTTTCAAAGGAAGTGATATCTGCATCCTGAAGTAATTTAGCAGGAAACAGCTGCTTGGTTGCTGTTGGGATGACCCCAGGTTGCTTGGCCTGCCCCGACACACTGTCCACACCCGTGTCGCCATCAGTGTTGTCTTTCTGGGTGTGGGAGGAAACGAGACTCTTCTCCTTTTCACAGCCATGAACTGGTTGTTGTAGCTGGATCCCCGACTCTTTTGAGGAGAAACCATTAGATCCAAAGCCATTTACAGGACTGTTGTTATTTCTCTGGAGGCTGAAGGCTCCTTTCTCTCCGTCTTGCCCCCATGTGGAAGCAGCCGTGACGGGTACAGGTGTGTGCAGGTACGCCTGGCCCTCTCTTCCCGACTGGAGCTTCAGTTTTTGCAGCATGGACTGCAGCAGGGCCTGTGAGTCTGTTGGGCTACGTGACTGAGACATCTGGGAGCAGAGCTGCTGTGTGTCAAATCCAGGTGTCACAGACAAGCATGACAACGATGAGTGCATGTAAACACTACAAAATATTCCGCCAAACAGGGAGGGATTCTACAAAGTTTTATGTAATGTGACTTTTACGACAGAAGAAATGAGTATTGTGTGAATCACGTCAGCCCTTTGTCCAACTTGTGTTGTTAAGCCTCTTGATATTGTTGTTTCCCTCTGTTTTCATTTTCCAATCTTTTTCCATTATCCTCTCAACAGTTTATTGTCGTCTCAAGGTTTAACTTACTCAGCCGGTATAGACATTCTTCTTTTTCTGTGTGGGCTGCTTCCACTTGCGGATGATTCGCTGTCTCCACTCTTCCATAATCCTCAAAAGTTTCAGCAGCAGTCCCTTTTGCGTTGGTGTGACAGAAAGCTGAAGTTTGTATTCTTGTGTCTTTTCAAAGTCTCTCTCTTTTGCCAAATGTCCATGGTTTCAGTTGCACCTCTTCAGCCAGTGCCATTTATATCACCTGTGCTGGGAGGAGAGACAACACAAGCTAACCAACGAGAAAGACCAGTGAGGTGAGATACTTGTGCACTGACAGTGACTCTCTCTCTCTCTCTCTCTCTGCCCATCTCTCTGTTTGCCCTCCCTTCCTTCCTTCCTTCCGATATTACATGGCTCCCTCGCTCACTCATGTGCGCACACACCCTCTTCTTTCTTCCCACTATGACCCTCAAGTTGTAATTACAGGGCATTTATAGCTAGCAGCTGATATTTATGTCTTACAAATGAAATACATATGAAAAATCCCAGCAATGACCTTTGGCATAACCCCTGTTGTAGGATATCTGTGAACTATATAGCCTTTTTTCTTAGAGCCAAAAAGTGAAAACACAGTCTTCACTGTTGCTGTAGGAATCAAATATGATATTTTTAGTATACTCCTCTATCATGACACTGTAATAGAGACAGGAGGGTGCTTTTTGTTATTATTTTATGTGTAACCAGGGCGTCATGGGAGAATGCTCTCAATGGACCTCCCTGAAATTAAATAGAGGTTATAAATGAATTTATTTATCAGTTATTTGATTAACCAATGTTTTTTTCTCCACAACAATCAAATATTGTATTGTGATGACAGGTGTTTAAAATCCGGTTTCATGCATTAAGGACGTAGCTGACTGTAAATACCGTGTAAACTTTTATCAATAATAATGCAGCCAAGTCACTTTAGAAGTCCATTGCGCATGCGTTCACACAAAAAGCACGCCCCTCTGAGTTCCATCCCCTCTGATTTGCTGACAGAGCGGAAGTGGATTATGGCGGCGTAAACAACGAATAGATACTGCTCAGTCCATGGTCCAACCGCTTCAGAAAATAAAAAGTGAAATAAGGGTTAAACTAAACGGATTATGTTTTCGGCACAGGGAGAAATTCTGCTCGGTTTGCAAATAATTAAAACTACACTAGTTTCGTCATTGGTTGGGCTAACGTTTAGCCTATTTGCTAACTTAAGCGGTATACATATTTTAGTGTAAAAAAAAATGGACTGCGTCGTTACGGGAGGAAACGTGAAAGGTAGCAAATATGTCCAGTCTTTTCTGCCCTGTATTTAACATTAGTAATGTAGCATTAGTAACAATAAAAATGCAAGTTATAATTGTGTGTGTGTGTGTGTGTGTGTGTGTGTACCGTCCAGTGCTAGCCAAAGCCATCCAGTCTCTGTCCAAGATCGGTGATGAGCTGTATCTTGAGCCTCAGGAAGATGGGGTGAGCTGCTCTGATACTGTGTGTTACATACATAAACACTTCCTGCTCTCATGCATATCGTCCTGTTGCTTCCTGTTGCTGCACATTTTGTGTCAACACTTGGCACTCATTTGTATTTCTCTCTCTTGCAGCTGGCCCTGCGGTCTGTGAACTCTTCTCGGTCGGCATATGCTTGTTTCCTGTTCGCACCACTCTTCTTCAGCAGGTGCGTGTGTACAAATGGCACTGCTGCATGCGTGTGTATGTGCGTGCCTGTGTTTGTGTTAGAGAGTGAGTGAGTCACTGAACATCACATTTCTGTGTGTGTGATGTAATTGCAGTTTTAAGCCAACTTCCCCTACCATCTCGTCTCTTGTGCAGGTACACCATCCCGAGTGGGCACGCCTTCCGCTGCAAGATCGCAATTAAGGTGTGCTGAGAGAAAGAGATAAGCCACAGTTCTTCTGATGCTTTACTCAATTAAGGAGTCGTCATTAATTATGTGTATTACTTGTCATGCACCCCCCAAAGCCCAGATCAATAAGAACAAGTAATCCTTCATCAACCACCACCTGTCACAACTAATACAGGTTGTTGGAAGCCATGAACTGTGCAGCTGACCTTATGTAGATGTCACTGGTTATCCTGACAATACATATACTTAATCGCAGCATCACACAATTTTTTTTATCTTATTCTGGTGTTTTTTCTATCCGTAATACAAATATGTGAATATATATATTTTACCCAGATATCATCTCTGTTTTTTATTGTTTTTTTTTATTCCTGTCATGTTGCCACCGTGGTATGCCCTTGTTGTTATCTTTGAAAACATTTTAACAGCCTCTCTGTACTTCCTTGTTTTAAAAGAACATGGCAGTTATTCCAAATGGTAGAGCATGAGTCACCAAGCAGTTGTATCGTCACATTTTTAAAAAAAATGCCTTTGATTGTGGCTAAAATACGGTTTTCAATGCATTTTCAGTGTACAATATACACCTAAGTCTTGATTATGTCCCCCCATTTATTAATTTATTTCCTTCCATCTCTTGTGCTCCGTGAGTCAGAGTGTGCAGGCTGTATTCAGGTCTCTAGCCTCTCTGGAGAAGACAGTGGAAAAGTGTCACATTGAGCTGGACGAGCAGAAGAACCGCCTCATCTTCACCCTGCACTGCAAACACGGTACCGGTGCTTCACTAAGAGATGCCTTATATGGAGGATTTTAAAAAAAAGGACTACATGGCATTTGCTCTCTGACACATATTTGATTTATTGGGTGACATCATGCATTCGTCGCATTTTTATTCCACGAGTTTGACTTGTCGCTATTTTTCTCCGCAGGCCTCCTGAAGACACATAACCTGTCTTACCAGGACAGTGAGAGCTTACAGGCAGTATTTGATAAGGACAGCTGTGCTAATGAATTCAGATCCCAGCCCAGGTCTGTAAAAAAAATCTTTCTGCATATCTTGTTATAAAGTAAAAAATATACGTCTTCACAGTGTTTCTTCATCTGTCACTTTTAACCTTAAATCCTCTGGAATGTTTATCTATTTTTCCCCCACTGCAGGTGAATGGGGTACATTGTTACCTTAAAGGTATAATTATGAAACGTTGCCAGTTGATTACATTAAAACAATTATTTTATGTATTACAGAATCTCCGGATTGAAAAAATTAATACAAATGTACAAATTTGGCATTATCTACCTAACTATGCCTACATTTGCCTATCTTTAAAAAACAGAAAATCGAGATGTTAAGCCAGAGTTAAAAATCTTTATTACATTTTTTAAACATACTAGTGTGCAAAGTTTATACTGAACACATTTTGGATACAGCATTTGTATCTATGTACAGGACGGAAACATGAATTATTTGGGATGTTTTTTTGTCATAAAATGTATCATAAATCAGACAATTAACAGCACATGACCAGATCCTTCTGTAATGATCTTCCCCATAGTAATAAACGTTATTGAAGCAAAATAGCCAAAAATCGAGAAATTGACCAGTGCTTGTAAAACTTAGTTTTTACCTGCTGTGTCTCGCCTTAATTGGTATTTAAAAATATGATATTGTGGTTGTTTTGATTAAATTAATAAATACAATTTCCAGATAAAAGAAAAGGCTAGAGCTGCTGCCAGAGTGGAACATGTAATGAGGCCAGTGTCGGCATAGCAAACTGTACAGTTGTGTCAAACACCTTGTAGTCTTTTTTTCTTCTTTCTCTCTCATACCCATCTCACTTTTTGTCTTCCTGTGCTTTCAGGCTGCTTGCAGACACAGTGGTTCACTTCCCTCCTTCAGTGGAAGAAGTGACCGTGACAGTGAGTGATGAACGGATGTGGGTCAGGAACCATGTGGAGAACGAAGCAGGTAACGTGGGAGTTTTTCACCCTGCAGTTACCAACTTATTTCAGTTGTTAAAACTGAAGTGCATTTTAAAAAGTCATAATTCACTCTCTACTGTATGTTCACGCCCCAATGAGCCATTGTGTTTTTAAAGGAGCTTTTTATATTACATAACAGATTAATGAGAAATTACACGGACATAGTTGTTATAACTATGTAAGTTGACAGCATTTGAAATTACAAGAATATAAAGTTAACACACAAGTTAGTTTTCAGTTTTGCACTCCATTCAGTCTTACTGTTACCACCTTGTGTCCCTCTCAGACCAGGCCAGGGCCATGCTGACTGAGCTGTGTCTGGCCTCGGACGAGTTTGACCATTTCGCCGTCAAAGCTCACAACAGCGTCACCTTTTGTCTGAAGGAGTTACGGGTAAGACAGACTTCTAGAGAAACCTTATAAAGGGAAAATAAGCTGAGGGCTATTGCTGCAAAGTTAAAGTATGTTGTAGTTGATCTTTATTTTCAAAATAAAATACCTGGAATTATTTACTCATGCAGGAGGTTTGCTAAGCGAGTGTTTGTCATCTCCCCTTTAGGGACTATTAGTGTTTGCAGAGTCTACTGGTCTCCCTATTTCTATGTACTTTGATGAAGCGGGCAGGTAAGCATGTTCCCAGATGTTGGTCGATCACTTATGCTTCTACAGTGTACTGACATTTACATGTTGTGTGTGTTTGTGTTGGTCAGCCCTGTAGTGCTTTCCGTGGCAGACAGTGTCCTGGAGGGAAACTTTGTGCTGGCCACGCTCTCTGATGACTCCAAACACAGTAAAAACAACAGTAGACGGTAACGCTCAAACTAAAGTGAATGCATTAAATGGAAAACTATAGTTTATTACAGACCAGAATGGTTCTTCTCAGCCAGTGTGAGAAAGGGTCAGTCCAAATGGTTTGTTCAGTTTTAATGACATACATAATCTCCTCAGAATTTACTTGCAGAGATGCAACTCCACCTGGTGGACAAGAATATGATTCGTATTAACAATTGTTTCAGAAATATTTTACTTGGGATAGTGCAGAGCCAGCTGACTGGAAGCTACAGTTGTTCTTAGGACCACATATGTCCTTCTGTAGCCCTTATTTGCAATGTACAGTCGTCATAAAGGTAGAAGGTATGATGCAGAATTTTCAACACTTTTAGAAATTTGCTCTCATAAAGGCAGCACAGATTAGGTAACATATACTGTCAGTCATTGAAGCTCGTTGTTTGGAGCCAGCTACCCTTATTATTTTTCTTCCAATTGGAGAGCTTCTACCTCAAATTTGTTGTACTTGTGCCCTGACAATAAAGCTCTGAACCGTCTGTTCCTCTCCTCAGAGCGAACACGCCGCCGCCCGCACCCCCTCCCGATGACTTTATGAACGACGACATAGACTGCTACCTCATCGCCATGGACACCAGTATTGCGCCAGGCCCCTCGGCTACGCGTCAACCCACACCCCCATTGGCTGAGTCTACGTGTTCGAAACCACCTGCAGCAGCCAATCACAGGACCAGGCTACACAGTGAGGACAACGAAGAAGAGAACGATGAAACGGACGATTCAGCCGCACCACCTAATAAAAAGGTATGGTTTAATATTCAGATTCATCAATGAACTACTTACTTGGAAATATGTTAGATAAACATAAGATAGGGGGGTGGGACACTCGTGGTATAGTGGTTAGAGCGCCCACCCATAGAGGCTCAGTCCTCAGATGCAGAAGACCACCGGTCCGAATCCAGCCCGTGGTCGTTCTCTGCATGTCATTCCCCTCTCTGCCCCATTTAATCTCTGTCTCTCCTAACTGTCTAATGAAAGCTAACATGCCAAAAAAAAAACTTAAAAAAATATATATATTTTAAAAAAATTATAATTTTATTACAGACTGTAACTGTCACAGTTATAGAAAATAAAATAAAAACAAGTGCGAAACTCCAGCCCTTACTTTACTTTACAAAGCAATGAATTAAAAGGGGCATCATCTAGTTCAATATTTTTCCAGTTATATCTGTGACTAAAGATTAGCTGGATATAATTTGAAGACTTGTGCATTCAATCTTGAATTAGATAATCGTATTCTCATAATATTCTTGGCCTGTGTTTTCCTCTGGCAGTTCTGCTCCCTGTTCTTTGGATCGGTGCTTCCTGCGTCTTCTCAGATGAGCACTCAGCCAGTGACGACCCAGGAGGTGCTGGCCAGTGACAGTGAGGATGACACTGAAGTGGAGCGACAGTAAGGAGAGAGAGATGGACTGACTTGAAAAGTGTGTGCATTATATTACTTTCGCACACATGCCACCTGCAGCACTAGAAAAGAAATGGATGCCCTGAACTTCTAATTTTTTACATATTTACCGGCCTTTGTACAAGCGTTTTACAGGGACTTTTTCTTTACAAAAGAATATGCAAAGACATTGTACTGTTCCGTAACAGGATAGCCACTGCCTGTGTGTATTCCAAGTTATTATTGGACTATAATGTTAATGGTGGACTTGAAAATTCTGGATTATGCGAAGCTGGACATGAAGCGCTTCCTGTTTATTTATGTTGACTGTTCGGTTTGTGATCAAGGTGCAGCGGGGGGAAAAAGCTCCTAAATTAAAGAAACATATTTTTCAAAGTTTGTAAAACATTATTTATTATTTATGTACATGTCAAAGGATTCAAGTATGAAAAAGATTTGGGATGAGGCACTAAAGGTGGAGTCAGCAATTCTGGAGAATGCTAGTAGTCAATATTTTCTTTTGTAAAAATCAATTAATATCTCCTCACTATCCTCTACCTGAATGTACTGTGTGCATTGAACAGCTATGGTAAATGGTAAATGGACTTGTATAGCGCTATATCTCCGTTTATCACAGACTCAAAGCGCTTTACATTGTTTTTTGTACACATTCACCCAGTCACACACACATTCATACACCGATAGCAGCAGCTACCACGCAGGGTAGGCTTAGCACTACGGTGCTAAGCTAACTAAGCTAACTATCGGGAGCAATTCGGGGTTCAGTGTCTTGCCCAGGGACACTTCGACATGAGGCGGGGAGATGGGGGATCGAACCTCCGACCCTGCACACCAGAGGCGCGCTCCCTACCCACTTCGCCACTGCCGCCCCAAATGGTGGGTCCCCTTTGTTTACATACCAGTTTATGGAGCCTATGCTGTGTATTAACACCAGATTTGTTTTTCAGCACGCACACAATACCTACAGATAGCGGATCATGAGGAGATATTCCCCCAATTTTGACAAAAAATGTATTTGATCAAAAGGCGTTCTCAAGAAACGCTGAGTCCACCTTTAACAGAAAAGATGATGAGACAGGATCTGGATGAGGTCTGAAGCACTCACGCACTCAACAGATCCGATAACAATGATTTCTTCTGTCAAAAGTAAGATTCAGAAGCATGATTTCTTAAGTTCTGTGATCCGGTCTTTGCATCGGCGGTGCCTTTCTCGCTGGGCCCCTGAAAACTCTTCTCCCTGGTCTGTGGTTTCCTCCTCTCTCGCTGCCTCTCCTTCTCCAGCTCCTTCTCTCTCTTCTTTCTCGCCTTCTCCTCTTCCTTCTCCCTCCTCTCCCGCTCCCTCCGTCTCTTCCTCCTTTCTCTCGAGCTCAATTTGTCCCCCTCATCTTCCTGCACCGGCTTCCCCTTGCCTGTTCCGTCGCTGAAGTCCTGAATCAAGATCTTGGGGACTTGCATTTTGGTCTTTTTGGGCTGCTCTCCTCTCAGTCTGCGGAAGAGGCCGAAACGTTTGGGAACGTCGGGCTGAGGCGGCTGCTGTGTCGTTGTCCTTTCAGTCACTTCTGGAGTTGTATCAGGAGTAGTTTGTGTTGGGCTTACCGCCCCAGGATTGGACTGCAAATCTGTATGTTTGTCTTCTGGGACAGTAGGAATAGATTCCGATTGGCTAATTCTCTGTGGCAAAGTGAAGAGATCTTCAGAGAGCCTACGCCCTAACCTGGACCCACGGGAAGTGGACGACTTGCGGTCACGGAAATCCCCAGAAGACTTGCTGCTGCTGCGTTGCCTAGATTCTTGTGTGTTACTCGGCTCCGTCTGGTCTTTGGAGAGGTGAGAACCTTTGTCCTGGACTTGTAGGCTACACTCAGTAATTGGTGAATTCCTGGCAGTGTTTGCCTCCACGTTTTCTGTACTCTCCAACTCCTCCTCTTCCTCCTCCTCCTCCTTCTCCTCCTCCACCACCCCTATAGTAGTGACCTGGATCTTTGCTTTTTCAGGCTCCTCGGAAGCACTGATTTCTTCTTCCAAACTCGACTTCCCATCAGGCTCGGCGGTGAGATTCACCACCCCGGCCTGCGGCGGTGACGTCACTATCTCCTCCTGTGCAGGTGCTACTGGGTCATCATTCGTGTCCTCATTCATCTGAGTTTCCGTCAATGTTTCCACTGTTTGTGTTTGCTCATTGTCGACCTGGGGCTCTGAGTGTGCAGCTAGAATGATATCTTCATTTTCCTGTGTAGGTGTGATTGCTAGAATGTCACACTCCTCAGTCTCTGAACAATGAGCAAATGCTTCACTTTGCTCCGTCACTATGGCGTCTGCGGCTGGTGTTTCCGCTTTGGCCTCTGTATCAGCTGCTATACCGGTCCCTTCTTTTGGTTGGATACATTCAGGGGGACAAATTATTAATGTTTCTGCTTCTGTCTCTGAATCTAAGTGTAGTTGTTGTGGATCTATTCCTACTATTTCAACCTCTGTGTTGTCCCGAGGGGCTGCATTTTCCTCTATGTTATCTTGATTCTGCGCCAGTCTGTCAGTTTCTGCCTCTGTCAGGGCGTGGTAGCACTCTTCTTTGGTCGAGTCTGTTTCTGCCAATGACTCATCATCGCTATGGAATTTTCCTTCAACCGCTTCTTCCTTGGAGCTTTCGTCTGTCTCTGTGATGGCTAATTGCTGTTGCTGTTTGTGTGTTTCTGTCTCTACTTTAGGAGCTTGGACGGTTGGAGCTTGGACACAACTGTCCATCTCTGAGCCTGGGCTTGACTCAGTTGTTGTTGTTGTTTCGGAGACTTCTTCCACTGTCTCCACCTGCTGTGGGTGTTGTTGCACATTTTCAGTTTCTGTGCGCTCATCCAGTTCCACATTAGCCTGAATCAGCTGTTCCTCACTTGACTCAGCACTTTCTTGTGCATCCACCTCTTTGTGTTTTGTATCGGCTTCTTTCTCCATCTCAGTCCAATTTCCCTCCACGGCGGGTGTGTGTTCGCTTTCTGCCACTTGTTCTTCCGTCTCTTTGGTTGTGTCTTTCTCCTCGATGCCTTGGCTTTCAGAGTCCAGCTCTTCAGCTTGTTTGCGTTGAGGCTCATGTTCAATGGGCTGAATAATATTTTCAACTGTCTGATCTTTGGCTGGATCTTGTTTTGGTTCTTCTACCTGCTCTGATAACATTTTGTTTTCCTCCATCTCTTTAAATTCTTCCGTTTTCGTGACTGTTATTTCTACTTGTTCAACATTTTCTTTCACAGTGTCAGCTTCTTCTACGCGCTCCGTTTGTGTGTTTTGGATTTTGTCCATGTTTTGGGGCTGTTCTAAAGGTTCCTTATGTTCAGTTTGTTGTGTATGCTCCTCCGAGACCAGGTCCTCCTCCTCCTGAAGGCCCTCCACCTTCTTGAAACGTAACTCTGTCCAGCTCCTGCAGTCCTCCGTGGCTCCCATCGACACGTGCCGCGTCACTTTGACGCCACCGCTTTCCCAGTCGCCGGCACTAGCCCTGCCCCCTTTTCTCCACCTTTTGTGAAGGAGGGATGGAGACAGGGACAGAGTAGAGGACGAGCGAGCCAGGGGGAGAGACAGGTTGCCTTTCTCTCTCTCTCTCCTGTCCCTCTCTTCCTCGTTGTACCTGGCCCGCGCCCACGCCATCCGGTATCCCTGGCAACGGCCTCGTGGGTCGAAGGTGGACGAGGGTCTGTCTTTCCTCCACCTCTCCAACTCCTTCTCCGTCCGCTTCTCCAGGTCTTTGGCTGACAGCGGCACCGAGCACACCTGAGAAAAAGGGAGGAAAACAAAACATTGTGATTTTCAAAATTTTAGGGAAATAAACAGTGTAACAATCGCACAGTATTGTATTACAATTCACGCAGTAGCAGTCAGTAAAATATATAAATCAGCATGTGGAATATTGTTTACAGAGCTCTCTTTTTTTTCAAGTTTTTTTTGCTTTTGCTGTGAACACCTAGATTCATCAAATGTAGATGCGGTCACTAAAAGCTTAACTTTACAGCCAACATGGACCAAAAGTCCTTAAAGTGATTTGGATGGAATCAAACCATCTGCTGTGCTCGCATGTAAACAGATCCGTCTCATACAATCATGTCACAACAATCCATATCTGCTGACTGACAACTGTGTGGCACAGTTTGAGGCTCAGGTGAAAAGCCTGTATGTGTACCTTGATTTGGGTTCATGTTTTGTTAAATTACTGTACAGATGGAATAGTGTTTTTAAAAAGCAGTGTATTACACATTTGAAACAACATAAGTATAAGTAAAGCTTTTTTTTTCTTGGAAGTAACTGATATCTAGCTAGTGTCCTTCTTTACCTCTGTTATGAATGTGTTGTCTTCCTCCTGGACCTGCTCCCTGACTCCCCTCAGCCTCTCCAGAGTTTCCATCTGGCCCTGACAGAGCTTCCTCTGCTCAGCCCGGCCCAGCACCCTACGCACCAGCACCACAGCCACCTGAAGCAGCACACGCACCCCTGCACAGAGAGGAGAGGAGGCAAGGTATGAGTGGATGACGCATCAATTCCTTCAGACATAAAGTATTTCTGAGCAAATCCTTTTTCTACAAATGACTGTACATTAACAACTGATAAAAGGTGGAGTCAGAGCGATTCTTTAAGCTTGTGAAAATCAGTGAACATCCTCATGATTCAATGCTACCTGTCCGTACAGTTTGTGCTGATAAAACACTGCCCAGGCTCTGTAACTGGCGTGTTGCTAATTTTGACAGAATGTGATTCAAAGATATGCATTTTTGGACATAAATGACTTGCTAATGTAAATATAAATCATAGTAGCTACATGTCATATTTTGACCATAGACAAGTTATTCAATTTCATCTTTTGGATATACACACATATTGTAGAAATGAACTGTTGCATGGCCACAGCCGCCTACTTGTGGGACGCACCATGGCAGAAAAAGAGATCCCAGACTCTGAGCAGCGTGTTGAAGGGCAGGTGACGAGTGAACAGACACATGAGCCAGTCAGTGGCGAACATGAGGGGCTCCACCCCGTGCTGCTGCAGGTGTTTGTGTGCAGCTGGACACGTCCTCTTCAAGACCCAGGTCAGCATGGCCGCGTCAAACAGGACTCCCTCCTACAGGAGCACACATGATCAGACAGTTCACGAATACAGAGATCCAAACAACAATTTGTCTTATTGGTGTGTAATTTCCTAATTTTAGGAAGTTTCTTTGAAAAATCGTAAACATTACTAAAATTTAAATTATAGTAAATATTTATTCATTATTAAGATTGAGATCTCTCTCGATTTATTACTGGAGACTTAATTCTCTTTTATGGTGACTTATACTGACCAGCTGTGCACTGACTACATAACTATTTTCATTGTACTGGCAAAGCCTCCTTCTAGAAAATTATTCTATTGAATGACTGAGATCCATACCTAATTCATTTATAGTACAAATCCATTGTACAAATGAACACAAATCAGCTTTCTAATCGAATCTACTGGCCTACATGTAAATTATCTGTGTGTAAATAGGTCAAAACTAAACACATTTTCATGTACATGATATACACATGCGTGAGGTTCCTCACCAACAGAGAGCTGTAGTATCCAGGCAGGTACTGCTCACTGATCTGCACCAGACACCAGAAGGCCTCCTGCCAAGGTCACATCGTCAAGTAACTCATAAATTCAGATGCCACAGTAGCACATTTAGTTTTTGACCATAATATTTCTAAGGCTATTGTGCTTCTGAGGTAATGTTTGTGCAAAGGGACAGGATGCAAAAACAGTATTAATAGGAAGCATAAATTGCATCTCTTTTATCGGACAGAGAGAGTTAAACAGTGCTATTAATCATTACCTCAGCGGGCATGTTCATCAGCAGCACTGCAGCCACGGGCCCCTGTGCCTGGCAGTAACCCTCCTCTGGTTGATACTGAGTGTAGGCTTTCAAAACGCGAAACAAACCTTGCTGCCTGCACACCAAAGAAAAACACATACGCAAACCACATGTTTAAACCTCATGATGATACAGATCCAGTGGTAAAAGCTGATGCATGCTCAACACTAAAGAAACTGTAGCACTGCTATTTAACTTTCAGCATTGTCAAAATCGAAATGAATAGAAATAGAAAAGTGTCATACCCATGTCCATCCTTGGAGAGGAACATTTCATGGAAAGGAAACTGTCGGTCCAGGTCTCTCTCGATCACGTCCACCCAGCTCTGCAGAGCGGCCTGCGTGTCCAGAGACTAACAAGGAGGAGACAAAAAGACAGTTTTTTGCTAGTTCTTCATTTCCAATTTCAATTCACAATGATATTACACAGAGAATAGCAGGAAATCCTCACACTTTTCTAATCAATGAATCACGATGGAAGACTACACATTCATCCATTGTGATTCAGGTGCTGAAGCAATATTTTTTTTTCTAGCCCCGCTATCCGTGGTTGTTGCTGCAGATTTGTAAGAATGAACCACAGTAAGAGAAGTGCTTAGTGTTCTTGCCTTATAGAGGTTGTCGTTTTGTTTCATCCTGTCAGTGGCTCCACAGAGCAGAGGCCAGCACTTTGCTCTGAGTGAAGCCGGGATGCCTTTCTGACACTGCACTTTGACCTGAGGGACATTGGTAACACAGACACTGGATCAGCTCAGAGTAGAAACGATTGGCGACATTACATCAGGGAGTTTATATACACTACATGTAATGACATCCCGTGTCTAAGTGAGGACCACACCTTACTGGTCTTCTTGATTAGAAAACGATCCCATTGGCCGATGATGTTTATCCATTTGGCCTCCCTCTGCCTGACCAGCTCAGGTGTTGGGCCCACACTCCTGGCACGAAAACAACACACAAAATAACTAGGTGGGCAGTTAACACATGGGACAAGTCTATTCAATGTTCAGATGAGAGCTTTTTTTCAGCTGCTGACTGACTGTACAGACTAAAGGCCTTTGAAGCAGTCATTAAGTTTAATTTGTTTATTGTTTTTTGGACAGTGCCCTTTAATTATTAACCTTTACAACTTATTTCCAGCTGTATTCCCCGGCCATTTGTCAATAGGCAAGTTGCAGAGTTGCTGCATGCACTTTTCTCGTGTTGTCATTCAAGAGAGGCAGCGCTTCGAAAATCATTACAGGAAACAGGAAAACCACACGGTAGCAGTTTTGAAGTCTCCATGGCAACAGGTCGTGATGTTATCAATGTGAGGGGGGGCGGGAGGGGGGGTTTGAAGTCGACAGGTAGCAGTTTGCTCAGATGGTCCTGAATCCTGATGATGAATTTAAACCGATTCATTTTGTCCACCAGTAAAATGTTAAGTGTCATTGTTGCTGAAAGATAATGTAAATATGTATAGTCAACATATTCTGAACATTTTTGCTTTTATTATCTAGAGTTATAGTTTAGGACTCCGTGGACTTCAAACTGGCCTGACATACCTTTTTGCTTTATAACAAATGAAGCCTTTTCCACACAAGGTAAAGCCATAACGACATTGTGGCATGTCTCTGAAAACATACTAGTAGTAGTTTTGTAGATATCTGATGAATATTCCAGCCAACATGTTTAACTTTGTATGCGGTTGAATATTGACATTTCAATTGACTGTTTCCTCATTTAAGCTCACCCACTGCAACTGTGAAGATCAAACATTACTTTCTGTGGAAAAACAAGGCTTTTTTATACTTAAGCAGGAACACCTTGCTCTTGTTTGTGCATTTGTTTTCTCAAATAAATGGTTTGGTAACGGCAGCTTTCTTTTTCAGACCTGTTTACTCGTTGTCTATTTGACTGAAGTGTGTTACTCACTTCCCCAGTGGTTTTTCTGTGTTTTGGATGCAAACACTCTTCAGTCAAAATATTGGTTCAGATATGTCTCTTTAGAAGGTACGTGGTCTTGCTTCGGAAGGAAATTACATTTGAAATACAGTTTTTTTTCACTACTTTTCGCTTGTTACGATTTGAGAAACTGAATATTTTCCCCTCTTGAATCCAAAAAAAAGAGAGAGACATGACTTTTATTTATAGGGGTCACAAACCAGAAACACAAATATATCCTTTATGTAGTAATAGCATTGATTATTTAATAATCTGATAAGAGTAGTATGAATACATCCATATAGGTTAATTGTTGACTGACACAATTATATTATTTGATAACTGTATCTCACAGAACAGCTATTTTATAGAATTGAATCAGACTTTGTTTTTGACAATCGACGAAAATGAGTCAATTTTGGTAATTCACTGCCATTCTGAGGTTTGGTGGTGTGTTTCTTGTGCGGTGTGTATTTTAGTTTTACATTTTGTTCCAGTATTTATCTGGACAAACAGCTTTCTGCAGTCTTATTGCAAAGAGAATAATAACAGACATAAAAGTAACACTTGACAAATAGAAATGTGTAACCGCTCAGTGCTCACCCAGCTGTGGATCCATTGGTCAAGATGAAGCCAAACCGGTCTGTCTCAGGTTCCAGACTAACCTCTGACCCTGCATCAGATCCTGAGCTGTCCTCCTCACTGACAGTCTTCTGGGCTGGACACGATGGACTCAACATCTTACTGTAACCCAGGAGAAGGCTCTCATTACTCAGCATGTGACTGTGCACTCGTACCATCATGATGTGGCTCTGCATCAGAGACCTGTGACTTTACAATACCTCTTACATGTCAATATATTAAAGATGTTCACTGCCTTTACCCCTTCCAAAAACACTGCTCTTGGCTATGTTTAGTTTGTTATTGTTAATAATAAATTATGCATGCCAGCTTCATTTCATTACTTTTTAAAAGTAGAGTACATGCTTTACCACCCGTATTTAAATCCAGCCAGGGTTATGACATCTGGCTGGCTTAGTGAATTTTTTACCCTTAGAGCAATAATCAGCTTTCTTCCTTGATCCAACAATAAACACAACCACATTGAGAGAAGCCTACAGCTATTCAATCTAAAAAAAAAATGTGCATTTAAATGTAATTACCTTTTTTACATTTCCGTCATGTTTGATCACTCGGCTGTTGAGGAGGTGAAGTGTGAGATGCTCCACTGATGACAGAGGAAGACACACTTCCTCTCTCTCTCTCTCTCTCTCTTGCTCATCTGCTCTCTGACTCTCTCCCCCTCCCTCCCTCCATTTCTGTGTTACCATGCGTAATAATACCCTATGAACAAATTCCCCTTTGGCTGTTATTGCAGGAAACTTAACTATTTATGGATCATAGTAGGCTATTATTATTAATTTAGCTTTCATGGAAGTCATACTATGTTGCTCAAATGTGATTCATCAAACATGACATCAGAGCATCAGAGTCAGTAGATTTAGGCTTAGGCTAGGGGCTATATGCTCTGCTGGTTATGTCCTTAAAAGTGCTTCCTCTTGTCTGCAAAATGTGTGTGATACTTTTGCTTACTGTGGGAAATCCTGCAGTTGTTATAAGTGGAAAAAAAGCCCGAAGAGTGAAATTGGTTTGCTATTACCTAACTAAGAATTTAACCAGGAGCATTTGAATGCCACATTAATAGCCTACAATTGCGCAGTTCATGTTCCTCTGTCTATCTGCTCGTTGTCGTTCACTTGAGACAGGTAAGTTTAGCTATTTGAAGAATATTTTAAAAGCGATTACTGTTGACTTGCCAATTCTTTGGGGCTATGGGAGTCCAGCTGCCTGGTAGCCTATAGGCTACTTGTAAAATTACCCTAAATCAACCCGCTATTATGAGAGTGGAGTTGATGATGAGCGACGTAGGCTAGTTAAGACTGTATTAGCAGCTCAGCAGTCACTTTTTTTTCTTTACACGTGTAAGCCTATCCTCCGACTCAATTGAGAAGGGCTTAAAATAATAAACGCATTTAAGAAAACTGCGTGACGGTTATTTAATTTCTAATGAGGCGTTCAGGTTGTATTTTAGAGAATGTTTAGCCTACTCAATTTAGCAAAACGAATTACCCACGTGCCTACATACTTTAGGCCTATTAGCCTACGAAATGTAAACTTTAAAACAATCTCCATCATCGGGATATATTGACATTCGCTAGGTGCTTTTATTGATTTTCACTGTTGAATCAGCGCCTATGTAGCCCGGCCAAGTTTTTCATTAGATAAAGTCTATTTAATGAATTAGCTATCTCTCGTTTTTCCCGTTTAGCCTACAATGCGTGGCTGCAACAAAAAGCCTACACTATTGGAATAATCCTTTCATGTTCCCAATTCGCATAAACTGGAAGTGATGCCGCTTTTTCCCATTCTGCCGGTATGCCGTGAATGTAGCAAACCGTTGACGTAGTAGCAGGGATTTGGGGCGCGAGATTACAGGTGCCTAGTCAGCTGGCAGTCTATTTCTTTCTTTATATTTCCATGGTCTACTATGGTCTCCCCCTCCCTCCTCCCTTGTTTTCAATTAAGATGTTTTTCTCTCTCTCTCTCCTGGGTGGCAACAATTAAGGTTTCCTGCATCTTTTGTGAAATGTCAAATAAGCAGCATAATAAATAAAAATGATAAGACTGCAGTTTTATTTTTATGTGGAAAATGTATTTTCCCTTCCTACATAAATGTTGGAATAAAACATGTTCTTGGCTTTATTTCTTATCTTTATTTATGGAATGTTCAGTCTCCCACATGGCAGTAATGGACCTACAAATTGGATGTTTATCATCTCAATGGGGACAATGGATTTAAGTTAATCTAATGAGTCTAATCTATGTCACTATACGCTTTACAAGTTTCCTCTTTTTCTCAGATGTCTTCTACACTGAGTCTGCGTCTTCTCCACTGCTACTCAAAGCCAGGTAGCACCACTGATGAAGCAGATGTCATTCAAATAATAATGCCTACATGCAAATCAGGATGTATTCACATAGGCCTAACATTTGCATGTTATCTCCAGGCACATTCGGTTATGGTCCTGGTGGCGTGCGATCTTTCAGTCTCAGCGTGCAGACAAAGGGCTATAGTAGGTGCCAACTACAAGCAATTCACACATTTGCATCCTAAAAGGAGTGACCATATGTTAGAAATGTGTCTAATCATTCCCTCTTCTCTCCCTGTGTTCTCATTGTAGAGTATGTAAACGCTCAGGAGCTGCAGACAGACCTGAGGTCCATCACTGACCGGGCTGCCACGACCCTCCTTTGGACCGAACTCTTTAGAGGTTGGGAATTATGGGATTACTGTTGAGCTAACCTGTGTTGTGCGCACAGTTAAAGCCTTTGTGATATTCTATATTTAACATGAACATATTTCATGAAAAGAAAAAAGTGCCTTCATGTGTATTCAAAGCCTGACATTGCTTAAAGGTGCTGTAAGCGGAATGGTTCTTTTAGCTAACTTCCTGTCAGTTACTGCAGTTAGCAGTCCCCTCGCTCGTCCCTAGGTCACCACATTAATGCACTGCGGTCTTCAAGCAGCAAGTTATCTAGCATCATCTCAGATCCACAAGTGTGATGAAACATGATAAAAACCACCAAAACAGACATTGGGAAGGATTTTTACCTGCTCCGCCATTGTAGGCGCATACACATTCACCCATCTGTTGCTCTGGCGTGCACCGGCAGTGAGACCATGGAGTGTATATAATATATATGAGTGAGACAAGTATCGGTGGGTAGCGTTCTCTCTTCTGATTGGATAAAAACTTCGGGATACTACAATAAGTTTATTTGCCGATTACATGCAAAGCAGCTGACTAAGAGATTGGCTTTATGAAACGCGCACATCATGTAAGTGATCACTGTATGAATAAAGAGCGATTTTACACTTATATTAACATAAATAAACCGCTTACTTCACCTTTAAGGGATTGAGTGAGAGTGAGAGGCACAGTAAATCATAATCAACAATACTTATTGATCCCCGGGGGAAATTAGGTTTGTTACAGTTGCTCCAATTAAGAATAGAAACATGTGAAAGAAACAAGTGTAAAGAATATGTGCTTAAGGCCACAAGGTTAAACCAACAATAAAAACCTAACAATATATAATATAAGAATAAGAAGTAAATAAGTAAGTAAGTATGAACATTATTATACAATATGCACAAATGTAAGTACTGGAAATAATTGAAGTATATTATCTATAGCCTATGCCAAGATGAGATATGTTATACATAATGTAAAATATATATTATGTAAATCAGAAAAATTTTATGAATAAATATGGCATCATATCATAACAATAATGTGGAAACAGCGATGTAATTATTAGTGAAGTGCACTGAAGAAATATCGCAAAGGAAAGTCGATTATAAATAATAATTAATAATAATAATAACAAAAATAAACTGTGTATGTACCGGGAGGTAAACTAATGCATTAGTGTTGGGGGTCATTGTGAGTCATACATCTCTTTTGGCTACCTGTGGCAATGCCTTCCTGCAGGTTTGGGGATGACCATGAGCTACCTGTTCCGTGAACCTGCCACCATCAACTACCCGTTTGAGAAGGGGCCCCTGTCCCCCCGCTTCCGTGGAGAGCACGCCCTCCGCCGCTACCCCAACGGAGAGGAGCGCTGCATCGCCTGTAAGCTGTGTGAGGCCGTCTGCCCTGCTCAGGTGAACACACAAGCACACACTCATAAAGACGGTATAGCCTGGTGAGACAAGCCTGATCTTGTAAGCTTCACATTGGTTTCACTGCACGAGAAAAAAACAGGCTAGTCTCATAAAGACGGCTATAAAGAAGGAGCAATGTCACTTTTCACTTTAAAGTACGTCGTTTATTTTATTTTTTATTTTTTTGGCATTTTTATGCTTTATTGATAGTGTAGAGACAGAGTTGAAAAGGGGCAGAGAGGGGAGTGAGATGCAAAGAACGACCGCGGGCTGGAATCGAACCCGGGTCCGCTGCTGGCCGAGGCCCATGGGGGGGACGCCCTACCAACTGAGCTAAGGGCGCCCCCAAGTACGTTTATTTTATATAGCACCTGACCTGTCTACATCAGATATGTCATAAAGTATGTTGGCTATTATGTCCCTTATTTGAGGATAAAGTTTATTTTTCTTGTTTTGGTGTTTCACTATTAATTTGTATCTTCACTTTGTCAGTCAACTGTCCCCATGGTAGGGAGACCTGGTCAGCTATAAAAGTATCCCAAACAGTGTGTGTTTTCTGGCTGAACATGGTGAAAAAACAAAAAAGCCTCAGTCATGTAACCTATATTTCAATCTCATAGATACAAAAAGGTACACACTGTACTTTTCCACACTGCACTTTATCTCATTGTATAGCTTTAAAGGTAATCCATTTTGCATTTATAAATATAGATTTATAACAACTTTGTTTTATCTAAAAGGCCATTAAAGCTATTGTTCTAGAACTTCTAACATATGCAATGCTCCCTTCTTTTTCCTCCCTATGTTGAAATCCAGGCCATTACCATTGAAGCTGAGACTCGAGCTGATGGCAGCAGGAGAACTACACGCTACGACATTGATATGACCAAATGTATTTACTGTGGCTTCTGCCAGGAAGCCTGCCCTGTTGACGCCATTGTTGAGGTAAAAATAAGCTTAATCGTGTACAACGAATAGGGGATTCTTAAGAGCTGAAAATATTTATTTAATTCATTCAAAGGGGCATTATTGACTCAACCCACCTTTTTCCCCTCAATCCTACCCTCAGGGTCCAAACTTTGAGTTCTCCACAGAGACCCACGAGGAGCTGTTATATAACAAAGAGAAGCTGCTCAACAATGGAGACCGATGGGAGGCAGAGATAGCAGCCAACATACAGGCAGATTACCTGTACAGGTAGACTCACTGTTGTACCTGCACACTGCTGCTTTTAAGTGTCATACATGAAAATGACATGATCCTCCTATGCAAAAGAGATTATTTTGTAGCTTTAGAGATACTCCAGTGAGTAACATATAAGCCTTGCTGCCTGAGATTCAGATAAACACGCACAAACTGTATATCTTGACATTTCTGAAAGAGTATATTTATGTAATGTTGCTGCTGCTATTTAAAAATACTGCAATAAACCGTGTTTGAAAACGTTCAACAATAGATTTGTCTGTTTCATTAAAGTTCAATTCATGACAAGCTCTGGATCAAACTGTAGAAAATGGAGGATTTTACTGCTTTTGTCTGTTTTATATATCATGGTAAATATATTACATGTTGACTGTTGGTCAAACAAAACAAAGCAATTTAATAACTTTACTGTCTTTTATTATAGTAAACTCAATATCTGTGTATGTCAGATAAAACCTGGGATATGGGCTTTGGGAACTTGTGATGAGCATTTTTTCACCAAGCATCTGATGGGTATATTGGGGAAAAGGATCAGTTGATAAAACAATAATGAAAATAATTAGTAGCAGCCCTTAGAATGACTCAATCTTACAAAATAATTAAACATGATAGGAACAGGCAATTGCTATGTAAGTTTGTCTTATGATAATGTAGGCCTATATGGTATACAAAACGTATGTAGGCCTATCATTTTGGGTAAAGATATGCTACAACGTATCTGTATATGTCTACATTCAAATGTACACATTTTCTAACAAGTTTTCTAGCCTACAACTTATGGCATGTTTGATGTAGCCTAGCCTTTTTTAATGCTAGTCAGAGAGAATACGATCAATTTTACAATAACCCAAATAAAATAGAAAAAATAACACCTTCTACGAAGTGATTGGTCCAATGAAAAAGCATGACCATTCTCTTTAATTCGGTGTGTCATTTCAGAACATTTTAAACACTAATCTAAAACGCCAAAAATATGTCACTTTATTGTTGTAACGTGATCATGTCGGATCACGCAATTTCGATCTGCATGATGGTAATGCAAAATTACTGAAACATTTATAAAAACACTTCTTTAGAGACGTATAGATCCACATTGCTGACTCATGGTCTGTGTGGTGCATACCCTAAAATCAACAGTGAAAATCAAACGCCTTTTTACCGCTGCGGTGGTCACATGATAAGGGCGGAAACTGCCTCATAGTCCACGCTGAATCTCCCGCGAATGCAGCCATTTACCTCTTTTCCTCGTAGCAGTCTGGTAGCAGCCAGTGAAACCGGTGAGTCTCTATTTTCTTCGTTCGTTACGGGCCATCTCTGTATTTCAAGTTGTGTGTTTATCTGTTAAAGTCAATTACAACGATGGGAAACTTGATGGTAAGGTCTGGGTTTATGTTGTGACTCGAGTATAACCTCATGACGGCTGAATAACTAGATTAGGCCAGTGCTTTTCTTGCGCTAACTCCCGAGCTAGCGGCTAAGCTAGCTCGGTGGAAAGAATGGCTTCCATGCTGTGGTGGCTAACCGCTAACTAGCACAGCACAGCTCTGCCACATTTCACTGCTTTGTTCTGGAACCCCGCTTATATCTATCTGATTGAGTGTGTTTGTTATACATTTGTACTGAATGTACCAAGTGAGTTAATTGTGTACAGTTATTTTTGTGTGGAATGAATCAGCTGCAACATGGGACACATTAGAGTGTCGTGGTCTGATTGTTCCAGCCGAACAAGAAAAAGTGCGCTCGCGCTTCGTGTGGCGCACTCAAACTAACGTCAATGTCTCGCTAGCTAGCAGGTAGTTGCATTGAAACCATGGACCTATAAAGATTGAAACACGGGCTCAAGATCGATTTGTGTCTTGTTTTTGTCTAAAATCGTTTGCGTGTAGTGTTTATATATGACACTGTCATTTTGAACAATTACAGCCGTTGACGTAAGGCTAACATTACATTATCTAAACGTGTCGGAACGTTGGTGTGTATGGAAAATTTTAGACATCTGTCTATCACTAGGTAACTGGCGTTGCAGTCTAACTGTCGGCTGTTAAAGTCGAAACTACTGCAACAAACTGTAATTCAACCTTGGCTTTTGCCTCGGCTTTATTTCCACAAATTGACGCAGAACCAGGTAGTTGCTAACGCAGCTAGCTAATGTTTAACATAGCCAACAGTGGTATGACGGTGAACGTGCTAACATGCCCGCCTTGTTTTGTTTAGCAGCAGAAAAATCGCAACCATGGCGGACTCGATGGCACAGTGTGTTCCTGTGGCGGTTTTTAAGGTAAGTGTTTGCTGTGTATTACACTTATGTGCTAACCTGGCGGGCCTTTAAAGAGCACACAGGAGTGCTTCTGGTACATGGTCTAGCTGTGCTAATGGTGAGTGCGCTGAACCAGTACCAACCAGTCCAAACTCACTGCTCCCTCTCTTACAGCTGGTGTTAGTTGGAGATGGAGGCACCGGGAAAACCACCTTTGTGAAGAGGCACATTACAGGAGAGTTTGAGAAAAAATATGTTGGTGAGTATATTACATGTTATGAAGTGAATGACATACTTTTAGTTTGATAATGAGTTGAAATTTTGGTACTAACGTTTAAATCGAAGCACTACTGCATAGTCATGGACAATTAACCATTATTATGCATCATGTCAGCTGGGCCAGATTGACCTGTTAGTGGGTCCTTGGGCCTCAACATAAATTAGGGAACCCCTATTGACCCCCCCACCATTGTGGTCTAATATATTAGTAATGTTTAATAATTTAGTCCATAATAAGAAGTAACTACAGTCTAGAAATGTCAAGGAGCTAAGTTTGAAGGGATTTTGGGTGTTACTGTTTTGTAGTTTGTCCACCAGAGAGCACTCACAGATGAATTTTTCATTTTTTTTAAAATATCCTGCAGCTATCTTAATCCAAAAAGAATAAATAGATTTAGTATATCGTACTTGTTAAAAAATTGTTGGCATTTTTTTTAGCTCATTATTGGCCTAACACATCAATTATTTTATCAAACTGATTGCTGGTCCATGGTTTAATATTGTGTGTAAGAATGTATTGCACTACACTGATATAGTAATAACAATCTTGCAATTTTAGGAAAATAAAATCCAACCTCCTAAAAGAGTTATAGAAAAGGCATGTGGTATTTCTATAGCATATAGGAAGTTGAATTGTTTATTTGGCAAATATACAATCAAATACTGGAAACTATTTATAATTATTTAAAGTACACACACTCAATTTGTGTAATACTTACCTTGACTCAACCAAACTTGGTCCATCATATTTTTCCACCTTTCTTGCTCTAATACATTTGGCCTTTCCTTGTTATTTTAGCTACTCTGGGAGTAGAGGTGCACCCGCTGATGTTCCACACCAACAGAGGAGCGATCAAGTACAATGTGTGGGACACAGCTGGCCAGGAGAAATTTGGAGGACTGAGAGACGGCTACTACATTCAAGGTACTCTTCAAAAATAATTCAGTTGAGTTTATTAAATCATGAATTGCATGACCAGTCACCATTGATTTGACATTTTAACCTTCCCTTTCATCTTAAAATAATGTGTTGAAATGTTCTTGCTACCTCCACAGCTCAGTGTGCTATCATCATGTTTGACGTCACCTCTCGAGTTACCTATAAGAACGTGCCCAACTGGCATCGTGACCTGGTCCGTGTCTGTGAGAACATTCCCATCGTCCTGTGCGGCAACAAAGTGGACATCAAGGACAGGAAAGTCAAAGCCAAGAGCATTGTGTTTCACCGCAAGAAGAACCTGCAGGTAAAGTCTGCTCACAAATCTTTCAACATGGCCATCCTTATTGACACCATTTTCTGTGTGTGAATTGCATATAAATCACTGGTTTGAGTCTGTTTTGCCTAAACTATAATATGTGACTGCTCTTTCCCCAGTACTACGACATTTCTGCCAAGAGTAACTACAACTTTGAGAAGCCTTTCCTGTGGCTAGCAAGGAAGTTGATTGGCGATCCCAACCTGGAGTTTGTAGCTATGCCTGCCCTCGCACCCCCAGAGGTCCAGATGGACCCGACCCTGGCTGCAAAATATGAGCAAGAGCTTCAAGTGAGTATTGCGCTGCAGGTGCAATGTCTGTTTAGGTGACTGTTATATATTTCAACCAAGCAGCTTTTTAACCCTAGACAAGTAAACTGAATAACAAAGCAGCATATCAGTTTTTGTTGGAATCTAAAAGAATGATCTGTCTTGTCTCCTACTGTGCAGGTTGCATCACAAACGGCACTCCCAGATGAAGAAGATGACCTCTAACCTGTTACTTGTATTTTCCCTCGCACCCCCCAACCGTGGACAGGAAGTTGTTGGAGTTTTGCCCCCTTACTGTAAAATTCCTTTTCAGATTTTTTTATTTTTGAATTTTTTTGTTTGTTTTAAAAACTAAGGAAAAAACAATTGGTGGAAAAGTTTGTGGTTCTAATATCACTGTTTAAGACACACCCACCCTAGTGTTGTCGTTGGCATGGCGACGTGCTACTCTTCATCGTCAAGCACCCTCCACTGCACTTACCCAGCTCAAATGATGATGATGCTGTTGTGTACTGGAACCGCTAAGGGGAGTAAACTTTGAATAAAAACATTCTAAATAAATCATGGCTCTGTTTTTGCTTTCCATGCCAGCTGTGTCCCCATGGTCACAGGGACTTTTAGTTGAAAGTAGTTTGCGTATTTCATGAAAGACAGGATGAATGCCAAGATACTTTTCCATTGTAGACATTTTGACGTCACATTGTAGAATAAACCGGGTATTGACTTGAATGATGCCTCTGTTATGTTGTCAAAGCCATGATATGAGCTAGCCTGCAAACCCGACCAAATGAAATGGACATTTGAGAAGACGGGAAGTAGTAGCCTAGGTTAGATGGGCGTTAAGTAGTGTTAAGGTGGATTCATACCATCGGATCCGGACGAAATTCTTCTCTAATGTCACTTTGCCATGTAACATGCTAACGCACCGATGGCCGCTAGATGTCAGTCTTGCTTCTCCATTCAGAGAAATTCAACAATTACGTAATGGCTTTACTTACTGCACATTCGCTGTGACATGTACCGTCCGTACCATCAGACACTGGCGGTGCTGACTGCTTTGGATGTGCGCACAATTAAAACACCTGGCAGGCAAGAGACCGTTCCCACTCAGTCCCAAGTTATAATTAAATGATTCCTCTGAAAGCCAGGCAAATAGAGATTTTACCACATCACCGATAATGTGATAACCAGATAGCCATACTAGCTTTCATTTCCCCAATAGCAACCTATCGATCCTCCTAAGGTAGATTGTTTGGTAAACTAAAATCATAAACTTCGTGAATGTGGTGTAGGCTACTGAGAACTGGTGAGATTATTATGTTAACTGCATGTTAAAAGGTCAACAACTGTATCTGCCGAGGAAGAAAATGCGATATCATCTAAAGCTCTAGAACAGTAAGAGCGGATCTTGTGGTGAGATTGTTGTCAACTTCCTATAGTCAAACAGCCTATTGTGTAAGTATTGAATTAGAAATAATCTATTAAAAGAGAAGACATTAGCCTACTAGTGCACCTCCTTATCATTTTGCAGATCCATAGGCTATTTCAAATCAGGGACAGTGCACCCTACATTGAATGAACCATGTCAATGCAACTCAATGCATATTTTTTATAGGCTATTTGGTTTGCCTATGTTAGTTTGTTGTAATTATGCAAATGAATGAATAAAAGTAGGCTACCATATTTAAAGCCTCGTGGCCTTTTCATCTGCATTCCCCGGGGCAGGTCGAGGTTAAAGTTGTTGGAGGCAGTGAAGTAGTTAAAGAGCTATATTATCCCCTACAATACCTGAACGCATCACCAGTGCAGGTGGCTTAGGGCGTGGCTACACATCCTAGTGGAGGGACACTTATCCGCGCATGCGTGAGCCAGAAAATTGCGTTTTAGAATGATTACTGGTGGCCAGAAGAGAGGCAGATTATACCGCTGCACACAACTGTTGTTTTAATCCCCACGAGCGAGGAGATTTAGCAAAGAAAAAACACCGCTTTTTAAACCCAGCAGCCATATTGTAATGAAAAGGGACGGAAAGACTCCTGTTTTCCGAAAAAGTCGTTTTCTCAGACACCTCTGTCAAGACTTTTTGGGAGTTTAATTTATTTTTCTTACTGGCGGCGGCTCTGTGTCGGACAGCTAGCCTGCCAGCTGGCTGAGGAATTCACAGACTGGGACTAGTTTCTGAGCCATTTTGAGTTTTTTTCTTTGGTTGTAAAGGTGTTAGGCCTACATTAAACGTCTTAAAGATGAAGGACCGATTGGAACAACTCAAAGCGGTAAGTAGTGTCAAGGAAATGTTTAAAAAATACCCTCGAAGTGCCCTTTTTTCTCCCATATTGCCTGGCTGTAACCTGAAATATCTCTGGAAAACGTTTCTTTCGGTAGAAATAAAAAAAACATGATGGGCCTAAGTTTTGTCTTTCAATATTGTCTGTTTTACTTGACACACAACGTAGACCTACTAACCATTTGTGTGTGTGTGTGTGTGTGTGTGTGTGTGTGTGTGTGTGGGTGTGGGTGTGGGGACATATAACTCATAATAAATGTAGTAACACTGCAGGGTGGCTGGAGGTTAAAGTAATCCAGTCATTCACACATAATCATCTTTACATGAAACCATGGTGTGGTAGTCAAGTGTCAGATATGTTGGCCTACTGCAATGAAGTATTTGTTTTTAGCTGCTGGACTGTGTCAACAGATGTCTTTAATAAAAAGCCTTATTTTTAAGTTAGTATAATACTTACTATATGTACTATAATAGTTGACCTTACAAGAGGGCAGTGTGAGCTGAGATTACAACAACTCAATCATTCTGTTTTAATTTCCACACACTACCAGTTGCCATTATGGTTTTTTCGCAAAAGGCTTTTGATATCCAATTTTTCTTTGTCAAGTTATTTATCAAGAAGAGATGTCAACAGGAGTCTCATATCTGAGGATATCTTGTTCTTCCCTGTTTTTATTTTGGACTGTCAAGAATAGACTAAAATAAGTAATTTCGAAGATGTCATTTTTCTTTTTCACTTCTAATTATTGTCGCCATTACTAATGAAAACATCCTGAGCCATAAAGTACAACGTTGAACAAATGCCAATAGTAGGCTATCTACACTTAGGATGGACTGAACCAAGAAGCCTCTCCACCTTTTTGTTTACAGTCATCACAGTCACATTACAAACTGTATCTGGCAACAAGGACATCCTTAGCGACAGAAACATCCCTTTTGTATTCCTCTTTCCCCTATTCAAACCTGAGGTAATGACAGTACTGTAAATACATATAAGCTGCTCAGTGGAGGTGAGGCCTTGATCCAATTGTAATTGTGTCCCCATAGCTACTTGTAACTGCTGGCCAAATATTTGCTGTGTTTTAAAGTTGAAGGTTTACCCCCCCCCCCCCCCCTCTCCTCCCTTCAGGCGTCTGTATCTCAGCCAGCTGGCTATTTTTCTTACTTTCTCAGGGACAGGGAGTAGCCTACAGATAGCAAGTGAATTGGGAAGTTGACAACATGTTTACAAACTGTAAAACATACTACTTGCTCCCCTATTTTCCTGATCTTTCTTCTATATCCAAACTCAGTCGCCCACATTTGTTTCCCTCCTTGAGTTGCCTTTCTAATGTTTAACTTGCTGGCACTAAAATTCTAGGCTGTATCTAGGTGTGTGTGTGTGCGTGCATACGTTTATGTAAATGTCAGCTCATGATAACATCACCTGATGTAGGCTCCTGATTTAAGGAAAGGAAGGGCAAGAAGAAACGCTGACTTGCACATAGACTAACCTGGAGCTATGTGGCCTAGTAAGCTTTGAATACGTTTTTTAGCTCAGAGCATTTAAAAAAATAAAATACCAAGAACATAAGTTGATACAGTAGCTCTGCACTTTCCCTGCTGCTTCCCACCCTAGCTCAGGTATCGGCATGGTGAATGGGGACAATTGTAACAGAGATGACATGGCTTCTTCTTCCGTGGCACATTGAGTTTTCAGTACGAGGGCAACAAACTGTTTTCATTTAATTCACTGCTAGTGATGTATCATAACTTATGCTCAGAAGTCAATAATACAGGTAAATAAACCAATTTCCTGTACACACACACACACACACACACATACACACATACATCACACATTATTTGAGTTGGCTTCCTTCCTGCACGTAATATTTGTCATTCTGTGTATTCTTAAATTGTGCAAGTGACGAAAACAATCTAAAACTAAACACAAGACCTCATGGAAAATTGTGGCATTTGTCACCATGCCGCCGTAAATCTAAGCCGAGGTCCTGCTCGCAGCCCTGCTGCTGTGATAACCGGCGGCTCATTTTCTAAATCATCCCGTGGGAAAATTCTAGTGCAAAATTGCTTGTTTTGTCCTACCAACTCTCCAAAACATATTGAGAAAAAAAAACTGCCTTATTTCAAGTGTGTTGTCTGTGTGTTTGTTTTGTCATTTATGATCCTCACAGACAAAGTCCAACAGCTTTACTACTGCCAGTTCCTTTATAGATGAGGTCACCGAACAAGATGAAGGGGAGGGTTTGACATTCAGCATGGCATACATAGTTAGTTTGCTACAGAACCATACATAGTCATACAGGTCACTTTACAGGCTTTACTTCCTTTAGTTATTATTAGTAATTTGGGCTGTGGTGAAACTGTCAGTTCTGTATTGCAAAGGCCTCAGTGTTAGATCTTTGTAGTCATTGCCTTTGGGAATTATGCAACATGACATATGGTGCTTTGTATGCAGAGCAAGTGCAATTAAGTGATTTGAATAATGGGCACAACCCTCCGTCTAAATGACTCCCGAACGGATGTGCGGCATGTGCTGTGTTTTTCTAATCTCAACCTCCAAATAATATCCGCTGTGTATGTAAGTAAGCATGAGATTATAGTGTTTTTATCAATTTCGGTTCAAATAAAAGAAGGGATATTATCTAATTGGATGCTTCGTGGTTCAGTCTGCCAGTCAACATTTTGTGGCATTAGTTTATTATTTATTTTTTTATAAAGAAAGTATTAAGAGTTATATATAATAAGTAACATTCTTTTTTTGCAGAAAATTCTCTAAAATTAATTAACGTTAATCTATTCAGCAACCCACACTTTTCTTCTCAAACATCAGATTTCTCATACGGCTTTTACAAAACCACAACTTATCATCTATATGGTTACACTGCACATTTTACTGCCAACCTCTTAAATAAATAACTTACTGTATATGAATAACATCTATATCCAACATTATAAAACTAGTCCCATGTTTTTTCTCACAGTAGTATAAATAGATGAGTTGAGTCGCAAGATGAGCAAGTGAGTACAGTATAACAAGGAATGTTGGGAGAAGCTTTCCCTTGTGACTTAGTCTGACTGTTCCTGTCAGTATCAAACTGTTGTTACACAGTTAGCAAGTGCCCTGTGTGTGTGTATGTGTGTGTGGCCTTTTGTCTGTTTGGTTTGGTTGAAGCATTTATTATTGCACACGTCAGTTCTTTTCCCCTTTTATGTTTGGCTGATACAGAGACACTGGAAGGAAGTCAGCGCTTGTTCTTATCTCACTGCTGCAGAAATGTTCTGTGAGGGGAGCACCCTGTGTGGGCTATTAGTCGTGTCTCCCATGAATTAATTCGCCTAGAAGTCATAAAAACAAGTTCAGTTTTTATTCACAACCTCTGTAAGTAGTTACACCAGCCTGAACCAAATAGACACAGCTTTTACATTTGCAATTCAAATTTCACACGAGGGGCAGAAAGCTATGGAGCGTCTAAAACTCAGCATTTGAACAGAAAGAATGATGTGCTGTTTCAGAAAATGGAAGTAACAGTAGCAACTTCCCATCATTTTCATCATTGATTCATTTGGCTGATAATCGATGAATCATTCTGTGATGTCAAAACTCAAGAAAAATCCAAAACAAATCAGCTTACTATCAAATATGACAAAGAAAAGCAGAAAATCTTCCCATTTGTTAAAAAAAAAAAAAAAAAAAAAAAAAAAAAAAAGACAAGACTGGAAAGAGATTAGCTCGAAAAATCACTACTGCCATGAAGCAAATATGGAATAATTTGATTCATTTTCTGTATCAACTTATGGTTCCAGATGTAGCTCTGAATCCTTTTTTAAAATAACTGTATTGTTCTTTGTGTAACCCAATAAGAAACCAGTGTAATTTCAGTGTAACTCAATCTGTTTGTTGGAGAATAACGATAGAGTTCCAGAGCTTTTATAGTGCAATGAGGCAGTGTAAATTGAGTGTAAGTTGATGTTTATTGAGATAAAATTATTTTCGAAATTGAGGCAGAGTCAGGTGACATCGGAGCGCAGGCAAGTCGACAGGTTGGCTGACTTTCTCCGGGGAAAGTCAAGCATTCAGACTGCGGTCTCTCAGTCACCCATTACAAAACAGAAACACAAAATTCCACTATGTGTCAGAAGTTTAGTCTGTCCTCAGTAAAAAGCACACTTGTCTGTTAAAGGCAGATAATATAATATAAAAAATATATATTTTCCCTTTTTACTTGTTGTTTCACAATTTGTTTTCCCTTCCCTATTTGCGTCATAGCGTGGCCCTATGATGTCTGTGTTTGCTCTGTCTTTGCTGTGGTTTCTACCAGTCACTTCAGAACAGGTTGAGTTCCTGGAGCCCGGACCTAGTCCTTCACCTTGTAAATATAAACCAAGAAGTGCTGAGGTCTTTGCGGCCGAGCTGTGTCACTGTCCCGTGTTTACTGGCCGTCCCTCGTGACATACTTATGACTTCAGCCCGACTGAAGCCTTCTGATAAAGTTTTATTGGGTCCAGGCTTATTAAGGTCAGGTCAATAGTTCTGATGTATCCTGCTTGTCAGAGAGAGAACATCCATCAGCTAGATGGATGTTCTCTCTCTGACAAGAAATACACTGAAAATAGTCAAGTTGAAGACTTGGGAGTAGGACTGGGTATCACATTTCAAAGGCAGACTGACGTGTCTACTTTGGCATTGACTGTCAGAAACTAAATTTGAAAGTGGAGTTTGAATGTTTGATCAGAATCTTAGTTTTTTATTGACCTGTTTGAGTCATTCTTGTTTTCTGAGGCTTACATTTCCTGTTTTTAAATAAACAATGTAGTGTCTGTATTGTATAGACAATTAGTCATCATCATGTATTAGTATTGAGACATTGTTAAAACAATTAGTTTATTACATTTTTTCGGAAATGGGAGGATTTCTCCTCTTGTTGAGATTCATATGAGGCCTGAGGGGATCGATAGCACTTTCATTGTCTGAACAGTAAATATGAAGCCATGGTCAGCAGCTGGTAAGCTTAGCTTAGCATAAACACTGGAATCGGGGTAACGGCTAGCCTTTCTCCCAGCAAAAGTTTTTAAAAAATCCACCATTAGAGAGAGTAGTTCAGGTTGTGGTTCCACAGTTACCTGTGTATGGGAGTTTTTCTGAGCTGGGACCAGTTATTTACTTTCACTTTCTGGAGTCCCTGCTCTGCCAGGCAACCTTACTGTGAGTGCAGTCACAAAACTCAGGTTCTGCACTGGCACTACTATCAAAACCTTAATGAATACCAAGCCTAATACAGTTCGCAAAAATGAAACATGGGCCGTTGTGAGTTTTAAACAGGGATGGTTTGGAAACATGTTAACAGGATGTGTCTTTAATTGTTAACAAGGTACATGGGTTCTGCATGCTGGTATGGGTCCACATGTAATTTAAAATCTGTTTAAGTGCCAAGCACTGGATGTACAGTATCTGTTTTTCTTTAAAGGGAAGGAAGAAGAAACACAAGATAATATGAAAAAGACTAAATAGAAAATAAAACCCAAATAGTAGACAATCGTCATCCAGACAAAGATATCTGTTCTTCTTTTTTTTACTCTGTAGAACACAATGAACGTCCGAATGACCCTTTAATCCCTTGGTTTTGACGACCTGCTTTATACTTTGAGCTTTAGAAAAACATAATGCCCTTCACACACCAGCTGGGACTACCAGTGCAACTCTGATGCAGCCTTTGCTTTTCTATCCCGCTAGACGTGCGATCAAGATGACGAAGAGGTGGAGATTGCTATTGACAATGCAGCCTTCATGGACGACTTCTTCCTTCAGGTAGGTGTTGGTGCACTAGTGTGGGCAATTTGCTGCTTTTACTTTGTCACTTCACTTTAAGAGGGAATTTATGGATTAATGTGAGCCTTCATTCAGTTGCATACATTTGAGCTTCATGGGGTGTGTTTGTGTGTGTTTTCAGATTGAGGACATCAGGAACAGTATCGATAAAATTGATGAGAATGTGGCTGAAGTCAAAAAGCTTTACTCGGTCATCCTGTCTGCTCCCACGTCAGATCAGAGTAAGATACCTCAACACGTTTGCAAAGAGGAAGTCTAAAGAAAGCATCAGTTAGTTCTCACTCCATTTTGTTGTACCCTGTCATGATTTTTTTTTCTTGTATCACACATTATAATAAAAATTTACAATTAAAGCTGGAGTCAGCGATAATGGAGAACACTTCTCAAAATCAGTATTTCCTTACGATCCTCTATCTGTCCGTACTCTGTGTGCGCTGCAAAAAAAAACTAGTGTTTATACACAGCCTAGGCTCTGTAAATTGGTATGTAAATAAAGGGTATATAAGCAAATGGGCCCACCTTAGTTCATCATGACTGTTTACAGAGCCCAGGCTGTGTATTAGCACCACATTATTTTCTCAGTGCACACACACTGGTAGCTGATTCTGAGGAGATATTCACTAATTTTGATAAAAAGCGATTTTACAACTATAGCATTCTCCATAATCGGTGACTCGGATTATGGACTTCTTTAATGCAGCGTCACTGATTTGATGTGTTTTTGAAAGACTGCTAATCTTTCCCCTAGCCCTATTAAAATGTTTACTTTATTTTCAAAACATAATCGGTTTGTCTTTTACTTGCTACACGTTGCTAACATCCTTCTCTGTTTATTACCACGTGTGTCTGCACCTTCCCAGAAACGCAGGATGACCTGGAGGCAATCACTAACGACATCAAGAAGATGGCCAACAACGCAAGAAACAAACTTAAGAGTGAGTCTGCCTACTAGACATACACACACACACACACACATGCACACAAACACACACACATTGCTCGTCAGTGAGAATTATGTTAAATTGATTTAATTAATGTGAAATGTTACTGAAAAATGGAACGATTGTGTGAGTGACATGTCATTTGGTTTCCTACCCAGCCATCGAGAGGAATCTGGAGTCAGAAGAACAGGAGAGGGTGTCAGCTGACATGCGGATACGTAAATCACAGGTAAATTATGTCTGTCTGAAGCCTTGGATGGCTTCAAGTAAATGCTGGTTTCCTTATGCTGAATGTAAACACCTTTACATATTGAGGACCATTAAGATTTAATTCTGGGTGATGTGTTTCTGTGATGTACGAATATTACAAAGGAAAAGAGGACTTAAAGTATCTAATGTTTCAAACTTCAGAAAATGGAACAGTGTTATTTTAATAACCTATAAAAGCATATTTAATATCTTTAATTTTAAGATATTTTTTTATTTAAAACTTAAGCAGGGGTATGTTTGTCTTTGACATATACATATAGCATGTTTATGTCTGACTTGAGACAGACTCTTTTTACAGCCACTGATATTACTGATATTAGTGCCAATTCCTTGTTTCCCTGTTGTCTCCCAGCATGCAGTGCTTTCCAGGAAGTTTGTGGAGGTGATGACAAAGTATAATGAAGCCCAGATAGACTTCAGGGAGAGGAGTAAAGGCCGCATTCAGAGACAGCTAGAGATCAGTAAGCAACATCCACATACTACACAGCCATGATGGCATGTGACGGTGGTCCCAGGGTCGACTTTGTTATTAACCTTTTCCTTTTCTTTCCTTTTCCTTTTCAAGCTGGAAAAGCAACAACAGATGACGAACTTGAGGAGATGTTGGAGAGTGGCAATTCTGCTGTGTTTACCGCAGGGGTAAGTGTGTGTGCGTGTGAGCATGCATTTCCTATGCTTTTAAGAAAAGTTGTCAAGTTGCTCAGTTAAACTCAAGCCACCTTGTATCAACTGGTTAAAGATTAGCTTTGCTTGTGGTTTGGCTTGCTGGGCTCAAAGTCAGTTTGCTTGTCCGTGCCTACTTGAGTTTTCCAAACCTCCTTTGACGTACCATCTAAACAGCTTTTGCTTACGAAAAAATGAATGCAGAGGACAGGTGAAGACTGGGGATTCAGTGCTTGTAATCTGCTTGCAAGATTGGCACAGGATGACATAGATTCTGATGTATTGTTTTCCTTTGAGCAATTGAGAAAAGAATCCCTAGTATGTCTCTTCTGATCAGAACTCAACATGTTTTCAAAACCCCTTTTAACCCTCTCTTGACCTACTTTTTTTCTTCTTCTTAGCTTTAGCTATTTTGGAATAATATCTTGCACAAGGAGAAATGAAACGAGGAAATAGAAACATGTAAATCTGTCTGTACTGGTCCTGAATGGCAAGCATAAACCTTTCCCCTCTATACAGATTGTGGACTCTGGGATCTCTAAACAAGCCCTGAACGAGATCGAAGCTAGGCACAAAGACATTGTGCGTCTGGAAAGCAGCATCAAGGAGCTGCACGATATGTTTGTAGACATCGCCATGCTGGTGGAGAGCCAGGTAACACTCCTCTACAGCCACACGCCCATTCTTTCCTCCGCCCGTCCGTCACTTTAGGAGCTTCTCGTCTATCTCATTACATTACATTACATTTAGTTGATGCTTTTATACAAATTGAGTTCCAACTTGAGGTAGGCGGATGGATAGTAGCATTAAGGGTCTTGCTTCATTCATTCATTGACTCTTACTTTTCCCCCCATTGTTCAACCCTGACTGTTGGTTGCTATGGTCTGACTATCTATCTGCATCTTCCTCTTTCTGTTTTCATCTTTTCCAGCTCCATGTCTTTCTTCCACCTCTCTTTACTCTCCCCTGCCACTTTCATCTCATCACCCAACATTGACGGACGCCATCATGAATGCATCTAGTAAGATGTTCCAAATAAAACATCATTCCTGACATCAGAGCAGACATTCCCCTAACTTCCCCTAACACTAACACTTAAAATGAATTCAAACACATATAATTGTTGATCAGTCAGTCACTGTATGTTTGTGCACGTACAAAAGTCTAACCACATATTTCTTGCTGCTTGAATCATGCGTACTGAGGGAAAGGCTTGTTTGAGGTAAGGGCAACACTCCTGCTGTTTGTGTTATGATTTAGGAAGGAAACTATTGTTTTATTAACCTTTTTCTTTCGTTTGAAGAATGTTATTCCTAAAGAAATCTCAATAAATTCAGCTATAACATGAATATGAAGGTTATTCCTCCCTTGCATTACAAACAACTCAAGAATTTCCATACATGGGTCCTTGAACAAGACCTGTATATTGTATTGAAACCAGTGCACTATACTGTTTCTCACTGATTGTTTTGCTTGTTTTTCAGGGTGACATAGTAGACAACATAGAGCAGAATGTATCCAAGTCGGTGGATCACATAACAGTGGCTAAGGAGCAGACCAAAAAAGCTGTAAGGTACCAGGCCAAAGCACGCAAGGTAATGTCATTTAGCCAACTGCTGCACCCGCCTGCTCGTGACCTCTTCCTCTGTTTCTTTTTTTTTCCTGCTTATTTCCTAGACGCCTTTTTCACAGTTGGCAAATTTAACAAACCACAGTTTGCTCATACAGATAACACACAAGTGTTTCTCTCTCTCTCGCTCTCTCTCTCTCTCTCGCTCTCTCTCGCTCGTTGTTTTATATATTTTCTTCTGCCGATTTTTCCCGCTCCTGACACCGCGCCCCATGTCAGGGTGGAATGATTGAGAGGATTGAGAGCAACATGGACCAGTCGGTGGGCTTCGTGGAGCGGGCCGTAGCAGACACTAAGAAAGCTGCAAAGTTTCAGCAAGAAGCTCGCCGCGTGAGTGACCACAGTCTGGAAGAGCTGGTCCGGTTTCCCAAAAGCAGCCATGATAGTTTTGTTTTTAAGATTTACAAAAGAACAGCGACGGCCCCTGACACAGATGAAATACAAAAGAGAAGGTTGATGCCACAGGACTAAAAGGTTTAGACGGATCACATTTTACAAGCCAGAGCCTAGGCTGTGTATTAACACCAGATTTCTATTCTGCGCATACACAGTACGGACAGGTATTGGATTGTTAGGAGATATTTAGCGATTTTGACAAAGTGATTTTGACAAAAAGCTTTCTCCAGAATAGCTGACTCCACCTTTTTTGTAAATCTATTCCTCTGGCCAGTGTTTTTAGTATCTAAAAAAATGGATACACTGATGGATCTACTCAAACAAACTGCCACTGGAGTTTCACCCGTATTTAAAACTAGTGTTAAAAAAGGTGCTATACAAAGATAAAAATAAAATAAAATAAACAGCACGTCTCCAGCGACGGAGCCCACTGCTTTTTGAGGCTTTTGGGAAACCGGCCTGACAACACAAAGCCACCATCAAGACCCTGATCCTCATCTGTGATGACCCCCTGACCCTCCTGACCTGCTCTGTTCCTGAATCCTGTGGACCCATACTCACCAACCCGCCCCAAACTGAAATTACACATACACACACTCTCACACTCAAAGACTTTGCTTCCACTCTTCTCTCTCTCTGTCCTTTCTCTTTGACTTTAACCTTTAACTTTAACGTTGTCTTTGTTTCATGGTATCTGCATCACTCTGTTTTTCTGAGTGTGTGTAAAAAAAAAAAAAAAAAAAAAAACTGTCAACACTTTTCTGCCGAGACAAAACTGGTTTATCACAAGGTTGATGCACTGAGTGTGTGCTGTGACCACGCTACAAAGATAATTCCTGATATTGTTGCCATATACTGTACAGATACATTAGTAGGAAACTAGTACAAATCCTACGTTACATACAGCTGTGGATTTAAAAAACTGTTGCCTTTATGCATCTGAAGGTTATTGCATTCTCGGTTGTTCCCAACAGAAAATGGTGATTATAGTGGTGATTGTGCTGGTCGTGCTGGCCATCTTAGCTCTCATAATCGGGTTGTCAGTAGGATTGAAGCGCAGCTGATGTAGCTGTTTGAATAAGAGGAGAGCTGAGGGTGAGTAACTCTGGAGCAAATAACCTCTGCGGTGCCACAATGGGTGTGGGTTTGAGGCGTGCTTTGGAAAAGGATTAGCATGTTTTTTTTCCTTAGGCTCTATTTGTGTGTGTGTGTGTGTGTTGTCTCTCCATCCCAAGGGCTTACTTGAGGTGTGTTTGTGTGTCTTTGCGGTTCATGGGAGTGGGTGTGTGTCAGTGTGTGTGTGTTTTCCCTCCTGCTCTGCAACAATTTCCTCTGGTATCCGCTGAGCAAACATGTAGCACAGTGCTAGTGGTAGTGGGTTAGTCACACATTTGTTTGAGCCGGTGTTAGTGTTTGGCCTGTGGGTTCACTTCAACGCTCACGCTCCCTCCCCACCCCTGTCATTAAATCCTGTTCTCCTATTTGTCTGTCTCTGTCTATCTCCCTCTCTGTAGAAGATGATCATTATTGGTGCCTGCTGTGCTGTGGTTCTTGTCATCCTCCTCGCCGTCATCCTCTCCCAGACACTATAGCAGGAACCGCTCGCTGTCTCTCCAGTTCATTCCATCATCCACTCCATTCTGTCCACCATCCAGCTGGACCAGATACCAATCACTCCATATGGATATATAGTCATTTTTAACATGTGCATCTCCCCATGTAAAAGAGAATTTAAAAACTGCTGCTTTACCTCTGTTTTTGAAAAAAAGACATTGTAGACCTGTGATACTTATATAAACTTTTAATCCAATCAGAACCGTCCATCCTGCTCAGCGAGGGTCAGTTTTGACTCCCTTGGGTGTGACCTTGACAGTTTAAGGATGCTCACTCTGCCACAAATGAGGAAACGATACCGAAACTGACAACATATACAATACCTATTGTGCTTCAGCGGAAAAAGAAAAAGGGAATTGAAAATGAACCGATCGTGACTGGTCACTCCAGTAGGTGTCGTTCAATACTTCATTGTCTTAACATTTCGATGCCAAAGAATCAGACTGGATGTTGGTCATCATCTTGAATTAATTTAAATAATCCAACAAGTCAGATCCTCTTCTGGAATCATTGTTGAAGACCCCACCGTTTTGTTATTTCTTGCCTTTCTATGAGCCTTGACACATTTTGTGATTGGAAAAAAAAGTTAGCGACTGAACATTCACTGTATTGGGATTTATTTTGGTTATTGGGGCCAGTTCCAGCACTTTCACATTTTCAAAAGTATGTATTTTATCTGTAATGAAGCTCAGATTATCATGTAAATAATAGAATTATTATTATATTTGTGTGTTGTAAGTATCAAGCCCCTTGCACAAGCATCAGTTCCTTTAACTTGAAGAGGACAGATGTTATCTCTCTTGTGATTCTTCAACTAAAGAGAGACCAATAGTTGGGATTTTAAATGTGATGGAAGGTGCCTTTGGAAACATGTTGACAAAGAAGAAAAGATAGGCTAGGTAGATGCATTCCTCCACTCCATTTTAATGCCAAAAGATGTAAAGAGAGACTGGTATTATCACACGCTTTTCCCCTGTAGGTGCCAGACTAGCCTTTTGTATCTACTTTTGACAATGCACAGTAAGGTGTCCCTCCCTCATCATAACATTTCTACTGTAAACATACAACTCCAGTTCATTATGTACAGCCATCTGTAGCTCACGTATTCTAACATGATGGTCCTGTAATACATCCCTTGTCCATGAAGGTTATAAGGTTTAGATTTACTTTGAACAGCTTCAAAGAGTCACTTTTAACTTTTGGTTACACTTTATGGACATTTTGAGACAGTTGTTTGTCAGTTAGTGAAACATTGTATATGTTAAAGCAAACCAAATGTAGGTAAGATATACTGTACATAGCTGTTGTTTTAGACCACGTTGGTTTTCGGTTGGTGTACCTAATTCTGGTTGTCACCATTTCATTTATTTTTGGTAGAGGTGGAAATTGGGACAGCTTATTGAAGCACGTTGCACATGTTGTATCATGGTGGCTTTAACCTGGCAGTTGAAGCAAGTGATCCCAGCTGTACACGCTGGCCCCGCATCAAAGATACTGTTTACCATGATTACTAAGAGAAGATCCACTTTAATCAAAAGGAACTGACCATGTGTCTTAAAGGGTTTCATTCATTTGTCAAATGTACTGTACATTATGAGGGCCAACATCTACCATCTTCTCTTTTGGCTTCTGTCCCTAACTGTTTAATCTTAAAGCCTTTCTCTTCACACCCCTTTAGCTATCTGCACAAGCTATAGTAAGAAAGGGAGGAGGAAACTAATGCTGTTGTACACTGTTTTTAAATTAAGGTGCCAAGAGTTTTATGGGAAATTAAAGATTTTATGTTTTTTAATGACAGTTTGACGAGTGTTTCCTTGTGATCGCATACCTCATGTCTGCTCCCACTGCCATTTGCGGGTGTAAATGTAAAACTGAATTTGTGTTATGAAAAGCTGTGTTGCAGTTTCATTGTTTTTTAAATGGGTTGGTTATAGCTGCTGTCAGCAGAAACGGCACGTTAACCCAATGTGTTGCACAAGTACAGCTTTTAAAAGACTGGTACACGTGCACAAGTTTCAGCAAGGTAAGATTTTCACCTTACCTATCTTTTACACACACACACAACCTCACCTCTGTGACCCCTTTGTTCTCCCTTTTGCTAAATCATTTCCTCAAACCAGCACTCCCACCATGGAAGTGAATAATCTTTTTGTGTTTGGCTGCTTTGAATAAAAGCCTGATTCTAGTGAATGTTGTTGCCTGACTAATCTGTGTTTTTGGTTTCCATGGACAGAAAAAGATGATGATCACGTTGTGCTGTGCCATCATTGGAATCGTTGGGTTCTCCTATCTCTACAGCTTCTTCTCGTGAAAGGCTTCACACAGGTAAAACATCAGCAATAGCCCATTACACTGCAATATCATTTATTTCGCGCTACGTGTTGAAATAATAAACCTTTTTTTGTCTTTGTGTAGTGTTTCTAGGAAAGAGGGTTTCAAGAAAAAGAGCATTTCCAGAGGTCCCCCTGTTTTCTTTACCTTGTCCACTATTTGAATGTTTTAAAATCTATAAAAAAATACCAGAAAAAAGGCCTATGTTAAAACTGAACCGTGTCAGTCCTGTGCAGTTATCCTTCTAATGATCATTTGAATTTTCAAAATGTTTTTGCTGTATGAAGTGTTTGAAAACGTGTTCTATAAACGTGTGGTATTTTTCTCAGGCAGCCTGTCCACAAGGGCAGGCTGAATGAGGGCTCAATTTGAGATTTTGAATTTATTTTTTTGGAACATTTTTGGTACACTGTAGTTTACCGCCTCCTGGTGGTGCATGGAGGGGGTTTATAGTGAATCAGATTTAGAGTAATATTATTATAATAATCAGGATATTCCTTTAAATTCAAGTCTTTAAATATGCATGAACATTATTTTTATGCAGCCTAGGTCCAAAAGTCAATATATGCACATAGACATGATTATGCTCTGGTCTAAGTTGTTTTAGTTGTTTTCATTTGAATACATTGTGTGTGAATTTTGGTGTTGTGTGTGTGTGTGTGTGTGTGATATGTCTGTATGCTGCTGAGATAGCCTGCTTTTCTGTAACGGCGGCTGTCACTCGCTCGCTGGATGTGTGTCAGTCAACCCAGTAAAGCCTGTTATGTAATAAAATATTTCTGTGCGTTGTACCAAATGTTGGTGTGTCGTGCATCGCTCCTTCTGTTCAGAGACAATTCTGGTTTCTACCACCGTAGACTCTACACCTTATCTGCCAATCCATGCATGACCCCTGTCATTTGTCGCCCCCTCCCCCTTTTTAATTTACTCTGAACTGTAGCCTACAACAGCAGTAAAATGTATGCCGCGATGCTCGACATTACATCCGTGTATTAAAAGCTTCCGTGACCTTATCCCCCATCTCGCTGTTCTTCATAACCGGAGCCAGGCCCCGCCCATCAGCAACCCCCGAAGGGCGGGGTCTACCACGGGAGTGCGCTTGTTTTTCCTTCCTCGTGAGCGGAACATAAACGGATTGGGGAGCAGTGAAAAAAAAATGACATCTATTACATGTAGCATTACAGCGGTAGGCCTACAAGAACAGAACAGATAGGGAGTAGCCTATAGAGGCTTAATTTTATGTTTTAAATAAATACACAAATACATTAGTTAGGCTACATCAGCTATCAACTGATGAAATTAGGTTCTAATTTGCAGTGTGCTTAACTGGACTCCATTACATTTAGAGGTGTTCCTATTTTATTTGGCCACAACATTTAAATTCATCATAGGACCGGAATATTAGAACCATCTTGGCTACAGAAATTCTAACAGGCTACACACAATAGGTCTACACCACCAACAACAACACAAACTGAAGACAAAAAGAAAACATAGCTAGAAGGTGGATTAGGCCTACCTAAAATTCAGTCTCTTCAGCAGTATCTTCCAACAATGTCAAAAAATATTTCCACACCTTACTAAAACTGTCTTTACTTTAAAGCGATTATGTTCCATCTTATCAAAGGACGAATATAAACAACACATTTGAATATAATGCATAGCCTACCAGTATACCACCAGCCGCTAAACCCTAAATAATAGACATGCAGTAGAATTATTGGATTATATTGTAGACACATTAGACATACATACTGTAAATGGACATTTCCACCTTAAAGTATTGCAGAAAATAAACAAATTGGTGAATACAATTTCACAATAATGCAATTCGATGTTGAATCAAATCCCAAGCCCCTAAATTATTTTAAGTAACTTGATGTCTTTTAATGTCAAAATAAGGATGGTTTTTGAAAATCTAAATTATTATTTAATTTTATAATTTGTTGTAGCGCTATTAGCTGTATTCTTCTCAAATTATTGTAAAGTGTTTGGTCGTGCCCCCCCCCAAGAAAATTGATACAACGTCCCTGCTTCAGTAAACCTAACATTTTGGATGCAGCTTCCTGGGACTCCAAATAAACCCACCCTTCAACCGTCAACCCGGGAGGACAAACCAAGTGCACTTGTATGTTAACATATTCTAATCTGGTTTGAATAGCACGCGTTTGGTCCAATGAGAGTGTCCTTATGTTAATTTTCGTGAACAGAAGGGAATATGGGGGTGGGTTTTTTTGTTGTGCTTCGTTTGTGTGTGTATGTGTGTGTATTTTGACCAGCTGAAAATGGCGGCTCGAAGCGTCGAATCGTCCTAACTTTATCTCACAATAATAAACACATCAACATACACAGCTATTCATCATATAACATGGGGAGAAACTTTACCGAGAAGCTTCAGACGCGCTAGGCGGGGAACATTGCTCTGAGCACCGCAGCTAGAAGGAGTTAAAACGCCGAGGTAAAGATAAAGAAGCTGCCGTACACAGGCTAACGTCAACTAGCCGCTGAACTAGCGTAAACGTTAGCCGACGACTTGAGAAAGGGATTGTCAACTGAGCTAACGCTACTTTACATTAGCCTATAGCTAACACATTTGTTCAAGATATTCCCATTAAAAGGCAGTCGCTCTAGTGGGGAATTGTCCTTATGCAGTGACACAAGTTGGACTTAAATGTATGTCATTTTGTATATGTGTTGCTAACCTTAGCTTGCTGGCTAAAGCAACAATGTTGGCTACGGCTTTCTAGCTAAACTCTTCTCGGATAGATAGTGTCTGTTTCTGTTCTACATAACGTTAACACACTGGAACAATTAATTGTCCAGTGGCTATTTGATAAGTGTAACTTTGTGTCTCTTGTATAGATTATGGAGGATCCTCATACGCGGTACAGCAAACGCCTGGTGAGTAACCAAAGAGTAAGCTCACTGGAAAAGTCTTGTTTTATGTGAGCAATGCAGCTGTTAAACGTTATTCGTCAATGTTGAGTTTTTATCATTATCTCTTTAACACTCTCACCAAACTATCTTGTGACTCATACTCATTGTGTTTGATTGGGATGGCCCGTTTTCCTCAGGCACGTTTAAGTTATTGCAGTGGTCCTCTGTTTTGTTGTGTGTGTGTGTTCCTCCCTTAATGACGGTAATGAACCTGTCTATAGACTGGGTTCAAGAGGAGGTCAAGTCCACTGTCTGTGTCTTGTGCTTTGACCTTGCTTCACCCCTTCACCTGCTGTAAAACAATAAAACTCAATTTTTTACCATGGTATAGGCCTACTCAGAGACATATTGTTGATACAATTGTTTTGGGGGACTAGATCCAAACCTACCTTTTCTTCATCAATTATTATGTAACAAGGCTATTTCTGCTTCAGTTGATTTCAAACTAATTTCTAGCCCTATACTTAAGGAAATACACAATACTTGCGTTGTTGTAATTGATTACGTTTTAAAAAATGTATTACTTTATATAAAATCAACAGTGCATGTCGCTTTTATGATATTCAATTATTTTCAGTTGCAAATGAATAGATATTGTGCAGCCCTCAGGTACTGAAATGAATCAGAGTTTAGATAATACTACATTTCTGCTAGTGGGGGAGGTGTGTGTGTGTGTGTGTGTGTGTGTGTGTGTGATCCATCTGTCTAGCCAGGCAGTTCTGCATAGGATGAATGGCAGGAGGGAGTAAAAAGGAGGGGGCAGTGTGTGGAAGATTAACCCAGGCTATTGTAATGTTGTATTGTTCAAACTCCCTCATGAACTGATTTGGTAACTGGCTGCCTGACTGATTACCTCAGATTGGTTTATCCTGATTTTTATCCTTCTCCTGGGTGAAAGCATTAAATTGGTCACAAATGGCATATTTTGTTCCTTTTGAGGTATGAGGGACAGCTCCTGTGGGTGTCAACTCATGTCCTTACAATTATTTTTTTTTAATACCAAGTGATGTTTGGCAGGTGCTGTAGTTGCCTTGATTGTGAGTTAGAGTACACGACTAAGAATTACAGCTTTCATTTAGTCCTTTACAACCCTTTTTTATTTTGAGCTTGTCAGGCTCAGTGAGACATCCAATGCTTTTTTTTTAACTACCAGTTATTCCAGCCCTCCCCTCGTGTCATCCTGTCAACTTTCTCTTGTTCTGCACAAATCATGTTGCTAGTCCTGACATAGAGGTTAAGAGACACCGTCTTCCTGTCCTCAGCGTACAGGTACGCGGCGCCGCTACCAGGACGATGGAATCTCAGATGATGAAATCGAAGGGAAGCGAATGTTTGACCTTGACGAAAAGTTGCTGTGCGTCAGGTTTAACTCTGACTTGATCAAATACATGGACGGTAAAGGTGAGAGGTTTCCACTAGTAAATTCAAAGAGATTTCTGTTGGATTATGATTAAAATGAAACCCTATGTGCCTAAACAAATCTAATGTCATGTAAAGATAATGTTTGTTCAGCATGCTGTGTTGCTTGATACTGCACATTTTTAACACTGTTTTGATTGGATAGAAGTGTGACTAAATTTTGTCGTCAAGTTTGGGTTTGTGATGACTTTGTCAACATGTAGTGTGTTTCTCCTTTCTAGATTTCACATTTGAATACATCCAGAGAGAAGGGCTCAGGGACCCCATTATCTTTGAGACATCCGATGGCCTTGGCCTACAGTAAGTCTTGTTCTTTTACTGGTTTATCACAGATTGTTATTTGTTTCCAAACACACACTCTTGTTTTTTTTAGGTTTTCTGTGTGTAGATATATATTCAAGCCCAGTTTGAAATCATTAAAATGCAAATGCAGGTACACCCATTTGACCCTGTTTCTGGAGAAAAATGACAAAAAGAATGTCTCTGTCTTGCAGAATGCCAGACCGTGATTTCAGTGTGAGTGATGTCAAGTTGTGTGTGGGTAAGTTACTGTTTTATTTCAGTAGTAAATGGCTTTACGTTTTCTTACACAAAATGTAACATACCAAATGTCTGTTACCTGTGACCCTATACTGATACATCGCCAGGCTGATATATTTTTGAAAATCATGCCTTTTTGCAGATATATCTTAACTTGTTAATGTGCTGGCTAAAAAGCTACAAGAAGGATACAAATGCTAAACCACAAATAACAGTGTCAAAAATCTGGTATTCATTTCGCTAAAGTTGCTTGGCATTTTAATCGGAATTAGTATTTTATATATAGTTTGTCAGTGGATTTATGATGTAATTCTCAGTTGTTGAAGACCCTTTTTTGACTTGCAGGTAGTCGACGCATTGTAGACGTGATGGATGTAAACACCCAGAAGGGAATCGAGATGTCTATGGCTCAGTGGCGACGCTATTATGAGACGCCGCCGTCGGAAAGAGAAAAGCTCTACAATGTCATCAGCCTGGAGTTCAGCCACACCAGGCTGGAGAATCTGGTCAAACGGCCCGCTTCGGTGAGAATGCAGCAAAGTATTTCACAGCTCAGGGTCTTTACTCTTTACTCCTGTTAGTCACAAAGAAAGGGGTTAAACCACAAAGTAGGTTGAGAAAGGCCTAATAATATGTCTGCAACTTGAATGGCTACAGAGCTTTACCTTGGTCCGAGGGTGTAAACTATTTATCCACAAACAGAATGTGGTGTCTGTAATTAGAAACATTGGTGCAGCGATTTTTATATATATGTTTTATACAATTTTTTTTCCCTCTTTATTTTCCAGGTGGATCTGATTGACTGGGTAGACAACATGTGGCCCCGCCATCTCAAGGAGAGACAGAGAGACTCCACTAACGCCATCATAGACATGCATTATCCCAAAGTACAGAAGTGAGTAAAGCAGAGGCCTCAGAGACATGTAACGTTTGTGTGCTATGGTGAAGATACAATGTTTGGTTGTTTAAGTTTTTCCCATGTCCTCCTGTTATACCACCTTCTATACTGTTTTCATCTAAAATCCATAATTGTGTTTTCCACCCTTCCTCCCCTTCTCTCAGGTACTGCCTCATGAGTGTGCAGGGCTGCTTCACAGATTTCCACATCGACTTCGGAGGCACTTCAGTCTGGTACCACATCCTGAGAGGGGGAAAGGTCAGTCTAGGTTTGAGCCACACAAGAACCATATGCCTTGTTTCCAATGAGCAGTTTGGTTTGGTAGCTTGCGTTTCCACTACAAGCTTTTGAACTGCACTAAATACACTAATACTACAAATACTAAATACAATAAAATGAAGAATATATAGCCTACATGATGCGCTCTAGTATGGCGCTCCCTTGCCCTTAATGAGCCCTGGCATAGCATTTCCACTTTACAGACCTCCACCTGTACAAATGTTAAAATGTACTGTTCTATGAAGGGGAAAATAGGGACAGGGAGGAAATTCCACAGATTCAAAGTATATTTGATAGTGGGCTAACACTCTGCTTGTCATGGACATTTTTTAATTTATTGTTAAACCACAGACTATATATACATGACTTTTTTACCTGTGATCCCTTTCAGGTGTTCTGGCTCATTCCACCATCACCACAGAACCTGGAGATGTATGAGAACTGGGTCTTATCGGGAAAACAGGGAGACATCTTCTTGGGGGACAAGTGTCATGACTGTCAGAGGATAGAGCTCAAGCAGGGAAACACCTTCATAATCCCATCAGGTACTAGGATGCTGTAGTAAAGCTGTGACTATTACAAACAGCTAGTATACACGGTCTCTAACCACTTCATGCCTTCACCCTCCGTCCTGTCTGTCTGTATGTTGTAGGGTGGATCCATGCCGTGTACACCCCAGAAGACACGCTGGTTTTTGGGGGAAATTTCCTCCACAGCTTCAACATCCCCATGCAGCTCAACATCTACAGCATTGAGGATCGCACGCGGGTGAGAAGCTGCACCTCACATTCACTCTCCACTGCTTTTGACACAAGGTGTTACTCTCCTCTTGGCAAAAGCTGATGAATGCTTCAGATGCTGTGATTGTGCAACGCATGATTCAGAGATCTCATGCTGTGGAATTACTCACAATAGAAAACCGGTGGCGAAAGAATCGGCGTGACTTTAATTATAAAAAAATGTAACATCCATAAAGCTCCCAGTACCAGTTACGATAACTTGACGCTAACCCGATTCAAGGGATTGACTTAAGTGACTGAATTACTGTAATTTATTGTGGAAACACAGAATGTCATGGTTGATACACTGTCTACTTGATTAGGACTGTATCGTAGTTGATACTAATGTATAATGAAGTTTAGGGATCATGTATGTAAAATCTGAACGCTTAAGTCCAACTTGTGCTGTAAGTACACAATATCAAGCCATGTCCAGCAAAAAAGCACAAGTCTTTTGGGAGACAATGCAGAGATTCAACACACCTTTCATACATAGATGATCAGCTGGGCTAGTGGATGCAGGCAGGTATTCAGGCTGCATCTGCAATGTAGCCACTGAAGAAACTCTAAATATTCCCCATACCCTCCTAAGCAGAAGTGCAAACCAAAACTGAGTTGTAGGCAATATTATACTTAATGTGTTTCTGTGCTCCTCCTCTAGGTGCCACTTAAGTTCCGCTACCCCTTCTACTATGAGATGTGCTGGTACGTCCTGGAGAGATACCTCTACTGTTTGACCAACGTCTCCCACCTCACTCCTGAGTTCCAAAAACACTCCCTGGGCATAGGTGAGGACAGAGGAAGACCAGAAAACCTCGTTGTCTACCTTTTTTTATTTGACTTTTTCACACACAAATGAATCAATCACAGACATGAGCTTCAACTCTTGTGTCCTCTCTCTGTTCAGGGCTGACCAAGGCTGACCTTGAAACCGATGATGTCACTGGGAATGGCACCTCCAATGGAGTTGACAGTGACACTGAAAACGGTGAGATCAAGCTCAAGGAGGAGAAAGTCAAAGAAGAAGAGGCGGCAGCTCAAGTTACCATACCTCAGCAGGTGCTGACTGCCTTTGAGCTGGAGGGACTGTGTAACCTCTTAGGCAAGCTGGAGGAACTGCCGGCCCACAAAAAGTGCATCCCTGCAGGCATCAGAAACGCAGCAGCCCTGCTCGCAGACATGAGGGTGGGTGTCACCTTGCAGCTCACCTCACTGGCTACACCACATTCAAACATATATCATTTATAATAACCATGGTACAACATATAAAGACAGAGATTTATATTCCAAATATATTTTATATTTTTAATAGTGAACTTACTGTTCCTTTTCTCTTATCCATTTTTCCAGACTCTTCTGAGGGAGCATGCCAGTGATGACCCCAAGCTGTCCTACACTGACGAGCCCATTGTAAAGTGGCCCGAAAGGGTGAGTAGAAAACAGATTGTAGAGACGAATATGTACAGTATTGGAAGTAAGATAACATATATATTTTTTTAGCTGCTGTTTAGTTTCTTTAAAAGATTTATAGATTTTTCAAATAGTATTTTTAAGTATACATTGTAAAGAATTATAAAGCAAAAACGTCAAACAAGGCCCTTGTATGTATCTAACCCTTGGCGCTGATGTCTGTTATACAGCCATCATGGTACCAGCCCCCCACTCCCCCTCCTCCTGTCATTTACCGTCCTCGCCACGGGCCCACCCTCCACAAGCCTCCGGGTCAGAGGCAAAACAAGCGCTCCTCCATCTCGGCCCTGAGGCGCAGGCGGGTCAGGTGTAAGCGCTGTGCCGGCTGCTGCAGGAAGGAGTGCGGCAAGTGCCAGTACTGCCACGACATGAGGAAGTTTGGTGGGCCTGGACGCATGAAGAAGGGCTGCATGATGAGACAGTGTGTAACGGTGAGTTGTTATACCCACTGTCACTGTCATTGTATATGTGGAACCAAATAATGCTGCCCACCTGTTGGTTATGTGCGGTTTGTACCAGCAGAAAGTGTTGGGCCGGTAATAGTTTTGAATCACTGAGATCAAATGTCATTTTTTATTCTTTTACAACTCCAGAACTCTTTATTCTGATTGTCAATGAATAATCAAGATAACCAAAGAAACCAATTTCCTTTTTTTGTTTGTGATATCTCTGTTATCCAAGTACAGAATTTCTAAACTATAGCATAACATCTGCGATATTTACTAGTTGCTTGTAGTTATAAATGTTATACATTGGCTTTTGGAATTGAAAATATATGAATGTCACATAATTTCAACTGATTGTGTATTACATTCATATATTCCTTCAGCCTGCCTTGCCGAACACAGCACGATGTGCCGTATGTGGAGAAGGAGAATCGGATGAATCAAATCCGAGCACTCACTCACTCATGGAGTGCTCTGCGTGCTCGCAGATAGCCCATCCTAAATGCATTAAGGTAATATGTTCAGACACACTACACGTAAACTGAATACATTACCCAATTACTGCATGGTTTGTTTTGCTGTGGATGAAGCTGCATTTAGTAGTTTCTGTTCTCAGACTTTGAAGTGTTTTGTTTCAGGAACCTGGGGAGGGGAAGATCAGTAAGGATTTGCCCAGCTGCTGGGAATGTCCCAAATGTTACCAAGGCAAAAACTCAGAGGTACCAAACTCAGATCTTCTCACTCTCGCTCCTAATGTGTTTCTCTCTCTGTTCATTCAACAACTTTTCCTTTCTCTACAAAACTAAATGTTCTACAAGTTGCCCTATGGCCTAGTTGATACTAAAATGAACCCTAACCCCCTATGCTCCTCATCCTTCCCACAGTCTTCCAGCGATGAGGATAGTGAAGAGTCGGAGGGCTTCACTTCCTTGCCACCGTCCAAACTTGCCTATCGTGAAGGCATTGGTGTAGGTGAGGGGGCCAAACGGGGGAAACGCAACAGACCCTCATCCAGACCCACAGCGCCACCACCTTCTCAGAAACTGCTACTCCAGCATCAACAGAGCCGCAAAAGAGCAAGTGCACTGGAGCTCCGACTTAAGAAGCGGGTAAAGTGGAAATAACTGCATTTTACTAATACATTTTTATTTTCCTGCATAGTAGGGAAAATGTCCTTATTTCAATTATTTGGACATCATTTCATTAGCGAAACACCAGTTCTTTCTGTTTTAGAAACCTTGAACGTGAAGATGTTTTGGCCCAAGAGTTCTGACGTTTAGACATTGATTTTAATAAATTTCAGTCAGTGAAGATCTTTAAAATTAGCTTTATAAACATTACCTTGAATGAAACTTGCAGTCAACCTGAGACTGGTTTGGCAGTTAACACAGATGATTCTTGTCACCACCTCAGACTATTTTGTAGATAATAATGTGTCTCTGTGCCCAGGACATTTATCTTACTCGCCCTAAACGCTTTTCTGTTCATTGCAGATAAAACTGGAGCGCAGCAAACTCTTAACGGTAAGCAGGGCACTTTTCTAATGCAATGATTCTGTATTGCATTTGAATAATGCTACAATAGATATATGGTGTTTATCCAGAAGGTAGTTTCATCCAAACAACTTATTTGAAAAAGTTTTTTTTTAAACCATGATGATTTTCTTTGTTTTGAAAATGCATATAGAACGGATTAACTCAATATCAGTGTAGTTGCAATGTAGCACTCAGTTCACAACAATTCACAATTGAGAAAAAGCTTTACTGGTGTTATATTTTGGGAGGTTATTGTTAAAGACAATGCTAGGCAAGACACATAAAAGGTAAAGTCAGCGTTTCTGGAGAATTCTTGTTGTCAAAACCCCTCTTTGACAAAATCAGTGAATATCTCCTCACCATCCTCTACCTGTCCTTCCTGTATGTAAGCGCTCGAAAGAAATCTGTTGTTAATACACAGCCTAAGCTCTATAAACTGGTATGTCAACAAAGGGACCCACGATGACTAGCAACATGTCCGATAAGAGGCTGTGTCTTCACAGTAACGCCATATTTAATTTCAGCGCACACACAGGGACAGGCAGCGGATCGCGAGGAGATATTCAATTATTTTGACAAAAGTTTTCTCCAGAATCGCTGACTTCACCTTTTTTAAAGCACTGGATTTTGTGTTTGTCAGTTGTTCTCATTTGCCTTTCCTCTTAACCCCTTTATCTTCCAACAGAAACAGTCATCTCTGGACCGTTCTCCCCGGCTGCTGAGCTCCAGGCTGCTGTCGCGGCTTCGCTCTCCGACCAGCAGCAGACTATCTCAGGACCGAGGGCGGGTCTCGGGCTCCACCTGGGCAGGCAGCTCCCCTTACCAAGGCTCTCTGGGAGGGAGCGGCTCCATCCAGCAGCAGCAGTCTTCCCCCGCTGTGGTACTCGCGCCCAAGGGAGAGGCCCGCAGAGGGAGGGGGAGAGGGGTGAGGCTGCGGAGGAGCGGGGAGAGGGATCAGAAGCATTGCCAGCCATGGACAGTTGGTGGAGGAGAGCGAGGACAGCAGCAGCAGCAGCTCCAATAGCAGCAGCAGCTCCAATAGCAGCAGCACCAGCGAAGACGACGAGGAAGAGGAGAGGGGTCCCAACAGCGGAAGAGGGCTGGACAAAGAGAACCAGCCCCAGTCCAGCCGAGGAGCACGGACAGCCAAAGACAGAGAAGACGACGGGGGTGAGGCGGCCAACCAAAATGGCGCCGCAGAGGTCGATGACGAGGAAGAGATGGAGCAGGAAAGTCAAACGGGCGTCAAGAATGGCTCCTCCCATATCAAAGTGACACTCCAAAGGCCAACCAAGAGCAAGCGGGACCCGTCCGCTATCGTCCCCAAATTAGAGGCTGTCGCCCCTCAGACTGTCTCTACCGCAATACACAACCCGAGCAGAGCCCTCGCCAGACCCCCCATCAGAAACCATGGCCCCCCCTGTCCCGATCACTCCAACAGGCAAATCACACCAGCACACACGCACAGCAGCGGACACACAGACACTCGTACGTCCCACCCAGAGAGGCTGCTGGAGGCCTCTAAAAGAACCAAGCCGAGCAGCAGGCTGGCTAAACTGAGCAACGGCGCCTCCTGTTCTTCGTCATCCGATCTCCCTCACCTGCGCGTCCCCCTGTCCGCCCTGCAGGAAGGAGGCGGAGAGGCAGACAGGGAGGGTGCTGGCAGCGGGCCCGGCTGTGAGAGGGAGGTGTGGGTTTCTGTCTTCCGATACTTATGTCGAGCGGACCTCTGTGTCTGCATGGCCGTCTGCAAGAACTGGTACAAATGGTAAGTGTAGTGGCAATCTAACAACAAAAAATGCCAGAAGTGGGGTAAGCCATTTAGCAACACGTGGTGGTGGTGCATCAAAAAGGGAGGGTCGCCAGGACTATACGTGTAACTATTTATTTTCTACAACTGTGCAAAACAATAGACAAGCTCTCATAACTTAAACAAAATAAATAACGATAACAAAACAGACAAATGATCCCACACATAGCACGGTTGAAAAACTGTGTAGCTTCCTTCTGCCATTAAAGACCCAATCAGCTGTTCATCCGGGACTTCTTTATATAAACTACGTCACCCTGTGATTGTCAACATAGATGCGCAAATGATCCAAAATATTTACAAAACATCATCACCACACATAAATGTATTAACAAACAACACATGTAGAAGTTGGCTGCAACAGTACGTACTGATGTATTTCATAAGCTGCTGGGTATTTCGTTGGGATTGGTCTTATTAGGCGGGTTCTTGATGACTGTCAATTTAACAGACGGAAGAGAGTGTATGATGTGGCTCTGCAAGTAAGAGAGCTAGAGGAATTGATGTGTTGTTCATTAATTTATTTTCTGTGTGTAGGTGTTTGGACAAGCGGCTTTGGTCGCGGATAGACCTGAGCATCAAACGCGCTGTTACTCCTCAGGCCCTAACGGGCATCATAAAGAGACAGCCGGTCACGCTCGATCTCTCTTGGACCAACATCTCTAAAAAGCAGCTGAACTGGCTTGTTGGCCGCCTGCCTGGTACGGAAACATACATTTTTCTTCACACAATTTCTTATTGTTATTATTATCCAATGTGCTAAATCTTTAAAAGGAATTGCATCAATAAGTTGTGTGCTCTAACACATGCATTAAACACATGTCTGCTTTTAATTTTGCAGGGCTGAAGGATCTGATGGTGGCAGGTTGTTCCTGGTCATCTATTTCAGCTCTCTGCTCCTCTGGTTGCCCTCTCCTCCGTGCTCTGGACCTGCGCTATGCAGATGGGGTCAAAGACTCTCAGATCAGGGATTTAGTCACCCCTCCAGGTGAGAAAAGAATAGCCTCAGAGGCTACACATTGATTACTATTGCTCCACAAGTTGCTTCTGTTTGCCTTTTCCCTCATCAAACTCTTTGACAAAAACACATTTTTCCCCTGTTTCTTCCTCTATTGTAGGCTGTGACAATCGCAGTCAGCTGCGGACCATGCAGTGTTTGCGACTTGCAGGCCTGGACATCAGTGACTCCACTCTGCGCCTGGTGATCCGCCACATGCCCCATTTAACAAAACTGGACCTGTCCCACTGCAACAGCCTCAGCGACAACTCCATCAACCTGCTGACAGCTGTGGGCTCGTCCACCAGAAACACTCTCACAGAAATCAAACTAGGAGGTGAGATATTCAGGGAAAGGGCTTACTATATGCAAGACATACAACACATCTTTCAGGAACAAAGAATACTCACGTTAGTGAAGTTAGGAGCAACCATTCCTAAATAACATTTCTCAAAACAAAAGAGAGAAAACATGTCCAAACTCTGTAAAATGTTATCAGTCTTTGAAGTGGAATGACATATTTGTTTGTCATGGAAATATAGCATTCCTCTATCACTGGTATTGACGTGTCTGTCGTTGTTTCTCTCCCAGGCTGCAGTAAACTGACAGACATGTGTCTGAAGTATCTCCGCCGCCTCTCCTGCATCTCACTGCTGGACCTGCGAGGCTGTAAAGGCGTCTCCCGCAAGGCCTGTGAGGCCTTCATCTCCGAGCTGTCAGTCAACATGCTCTACTGCCTATCAGATGAAAAACTGATCCAGAGGATATCCTAAACTTTGAGCTGTATGCTGAGGTGAATAAAAGGACACGGACGGGCAGGGAAGTTCACATGCACCTTTTATAAAGAAGGGGTGGGGTCTGAACTGGGGAGTGCTTACTCACTTTTTGGTTAGAGGGGTTGTCACACCTGCAGCAATGTTTCTTTTCAATGTTGTATACATGTGTTATTCTGTGTACCTACAAAGAGACTCAGGAGCTTCTTTTTTCTGTTCTTTTGGGAATTCATGTTGTGTGGGAAAAGCAAAACCTTTTCTATTGCCAGCTGTGGTAGAACACAGGCAATATAATAGCTGTATTAAACTACACATCCTTTGGATAACCAAGTGCTCAACTCTTCTTTGGACAGATGCCAATCCAGACTCCCACCAACACAAACTCCTGCCTTGAGAGAAGAGAAGAGCAAAGACGTTGGAGTTTCATCCTCGGGGTATACCACATTGTTTTATTTAACTGATCCCCATACAGTCTTATTTATCACGTGACTCCGTTTGTATTCAGCTGCATTTGGGCGCTCCAAATCGATGGCTATTTTTCTTTCAAGGGAGCAAATGTTAAGTTGTTTGATCACTTACGCTTCATGCACAACAACTATGCTTTGAGATTATTATTCTTTTTTTTTCTTTAAGCAGAGTTAAGGTTACATGTCTTTCACATCATGGCTTTAAAAGTGGGTGAGTGGAATGACCTGTCTTTACTAGTTGTATATTCACCATTTGGGTGCAACAGTGGGCCAGTGGTATACTGGATGAGTATAAATGGACGATGAATGGATGTGGTCGTTTAAGAGGGTAAAAAGTGTGAGAAGGCAATCGACAGGACCTCACCCCCAGCAGAGGGCAGGTTGCTTCAGGTGTACAGGCTTAGCCAAGGAAAAGCTCTCAGATAAATGGTGCATCTTTAAACAACCATAAGACTTCAGGTGCTATTATTTCCAAACTCCTCTTGCTTTGTTTTTGTACAGAGACATTTAGAGCAAAAGTGTTAATATTCTAGATGAAACTGCTCTTTGATACACATTTTCTTTTCTTTTCATGGATGAAAAATGTGGGAATCTTACTTTTCACCTTGCCCGATTCAATGTAGAGATGTATGATTTTGTTTATTCTGTGGGGGGGGGGGGGGGGGCGGAGTCGCTCATTTCTTTGTTCCCTTAAAGTGTAGTGGTTCTGCATCCAAATACCGTCTCCTTCCCAGACTGCTCCCCTGGCCATACCCCCTTCAAATGACTTAAAGTATATGAATATATACTTTTGTGTAAATGTGTTTCCTCTTTTAGGTTATCAAAACGGGAATCCTGTAGCATTGTAATTATTTTCAGAAGACTTTTTTCACTTTATGTTATTTGTGTTATTTTTCAATAAAAAAAAAGGAATATAAACATTGGGCAACTGTCTTTGTTTCTTACTGAGAAGTGGAAGAGATGCTTGAAGTAAAAGGGTTCCACCCATCTCCTCTCCATAACCTGGAAATAAAGCAACGCCTTCACAAATAAATAAATAAACGCTGCCGCAGCTGCTACTGTGCTTATATCGCGTTTGTCACATGAACAAAGCACCACGCTTGGGCAGATGTGATCTGGTCTAATGACCGTTATCCGGGCGAGACTGAGGGCTGTCGGAAACACCTGTCACCAACATCATATCGGATGCCCCACCACCCCCAACACTCCTGAATGACCTGGATGTGAAGCAGGAGTAAAGGCCGTAACAATGCTGCGATATGAACAGGGGATGGGTGCAGCAGCGGGGTAGCTATAGCTCCGTCGGCGGTTTCACCCCCTTTTTATCGTTGCCTTAAGAACAATATCCTTCGTGCCAAAACAAAACAAAAACATGAGAGGACTTGCGACGGGGATTTTTGTCGCCGGCTGAATTGCTTTTCCTGCATTGTGAATGATGGAAAACAGGCGCATACAGGAGCAGGAAACAATGTTGTTATTAGCCAGTTAGCTAACGTTAGCTCAGCTAGCTGCTCGTTAACTAGTTCAAATTAGTGGGCTGAGTTAGCCGAACTAACTCAGCCCACTAATTTAAATAGGCACGCACAACATTGACGTTTGTCTGCTGCCTAACCTTACAGAAAGGTGTTCAGTGACAGTTCTTGCTTCCTCCGTTTTTTGCCCATTTTTCTACTGTTTACCAAGCTAGCGAGCTAACCAGCTGTGCCCATCGCTGCGCTGTGGTGAAGTCACATAGCAAACATATCTTTACTGTCGGTTAATTGCCCAGTCAACAAAACAGACATGGCTGAAGTCGAAGAAGCGTTTCCTTTGCATTTGCTGGTCTGGGACAATCAGTACCAGGAGCTGGATCGAGAACTGCAGAAGAACGAGGTGAGAAAGGAGGAGTTTTTATTTTATTTGAGAGGCTGGAGTCTTTACAGATGGGTGTGATAGGTCGCACTGCGTTAGGCGCTGATGCTGCTACCTCTTGTCTCTGTGTGTGTGTTTGGTTCTGCAGCAGGACGTGGAGCGCCTGGATCCTCGGGGTCGCACACCGCTGGAGCTGGCAGTGTGTCTGGGCCACCTGGAGTCCACCCGGGTGCTGCTCAGACACTCCGCAGACCCCACACACTGCAACGCTCTGAGCTGGACTAGTGAGTTATCTCTCAGTCTCCCTCTCGCTCTCTCTCTCATCCTGTACTCCTGAGGCTGCATCCTTTAAAGTGGATAAACTGTCTGTTTCAGTCCTGCAGGAGGCGGTGAGCACGGGGGACCCTGAGCTAGTGCAGCTAGTGCTTCAGTACAGAGACTACAAGCGTGCCACCGAGAGACTGGCGGGCATCCCAGAGCTGCTGGCCAAACTCAGACAGGTAAAGGCAACTCCTCAGCTTACAACAGATGGAAAGCCTTTAAAGAAGTAGTCCAGTGATTCTGGAGAACGCTTGTTGTCAAAATCAGTGACTGTGAATCTCAACACATAAGTAACAATTAACGATTTACTTGGTTTCTTCCAGGCACGAGACTTCTATGTGGAGATGAAATGGGAGTTCACCAGTTGGGGTGAGTGTGTTTCCATAAAGTGTTTTCACTATAGGTCAGTTTCAGCACCACAGTAGTCGGACAGCTCCCCACGATAGCAGCTGTCTCTCAGCCTAAACACAAGGCAGAGCAGGTTCATTTCTAAATGTAACCTATAGCAGAATGACTGAAACCCTGGCTGAGGTGCTTTTGTACTGGACTTGATGTCATTGGACATGAGGGTCACCCTTCAATGATCTCTTAAGGATAAATCATTGTTGAATAAATTAAATTGAAATGACTCCTTTTTGGAATACTGTGCCTTCTCTAATCTCCAGAAGATGCTGGCGGATAAAAAAGTATTACATTTAGCATTTTAAGACTATTTAATAATAATAATAATAATAATAATAATAATAATAATAATAATAATAATAATAATACATTTTATTTATATAGCGCTCTTCTCTCACTCAGAGCGCTTTACAAAAACAAAACAATAAACAAACAAAAATAACACGTAGAGTTGGGTTGGTGGGTGAACTAGGGGTAGGCAGAGGAGAAGAGATGGGTCTTGAGTTTGGACTGGAAGATGGTGACGGACTCAGAGTCACGGATATGTTGGGGGAGGCTGTTCCAGAGCCAATATTTACTATGAAGATCCTAACATACATATAGGGTGCACGTGTTTCCCTGCGCCGCTGCTGAGTGAACGTGCGCCGCTGCTATAAAAATCCTTCTCCTCCGCATTTTCTATTTTTTTTTTTTTTGGTACGTAGCTCCTTTTAGAAAATGGGCAGCGCGTAACGTAAATTGCGCAGCACGCGGCACATCATCACGTAGCCAACATCAAAGAAGAAAAATAACCTAACAGCGAGTGTGGCAGTTGTTGGCAGTAGTAGCCTACACGGTTGCAAAGTTACAATAGCCTCGTTTGAGCAGGAGCCGTCTTGCTTAGACCCTCGCAATTATGATGCGCGTCTTGCTGAGCGCACAGCAAAAATGCTGCAAAAATGCTGTGCGCTCAGCAAGACGAGTGTCATAGTTGCGCAGGTCTTAGCAAGACGGCTCCTTCTCAAACGAGGCTATTGATTCTAGCAGCGAGTGAAGCGGAAGAGCGAAGAAAGAAGGAGAGAGAGAGAGAGAGAGAAAGTTGCTAAAATGTGTCGCTACATGACCACCAGTTTTAAAAACCCTCTGAGCCCTATCGTAATTTTATTTTATTTTATCTAGGCTATAAACCGCAACCGTGCCATTTTTCCTCTAGTAGACTACAGTGTGTGTGTGTTTTGTGTGTGTGTGTATATTTTCGGGAACTTTGAAAAATGAATCCATACTGTTAGATCCGATGTTGTTCTTTATTGCCATATAAAATCCGTTTTCATCGCGTATTTTAGTTTGGGATTTATGCTAATCGCCTGTAAGCATGTGGTCATTAGCATAAATGCAGGGAAAGGGAAAAACCCTATGGACTTTTTAAAAGAGCATGAATAGTTTCTATTATGTATAACTTATATGTATTTTATAATTTTCTCATCACTTTTTGACTCCCAAGACTAAGAAGAAGTGTTTTAAGCAATAACAAGCTTAATACATTTGCCATTTTGTGTTATATCAATAAATAATTGTGAGATATTTTTTGCTTTTTTACTGTCTAATTGATAATTTCCTACATTCAAACGACATCACTGCAGCACACATATTCTGATAGTCCAGGTTGTGACCCAAATAAATGATAGCTTGACAGCTATGCATTATAGGGGTGATGAATGCAATCTTAATAAGAAAATAAATCCAGGCGAACCAAAACATCTAAAAAATGGCTTAGGGCTCAAAGGTTAAAAGGCTGGTACAAGCTCTTAAGGGATGCACTGTGCACAATGTATATATACATAGTTAAATAATATATATTACATTTGCAGATGAGTCTAAAAAGCTGGGTGATTAGAAAGGCAGACGGGGACAATGGAGGAGCTGAGGTTAGTAAAGCAAATTAGGGAAGCATACTTTCAAGCTATTGAGAATTTTCTTTTGGATTTGAATGCATAATGCTAGGTGATATTATTTGAACATTACAAATACATGTATATAGGGTAATTTGAAGGAAACAAATAAGATTTCTAGCATTTCTTACTTGTTGTTTAAGTGCTCAAGTTTATTACAGAAAATACAGGTAGAGCAAGTAAGGGAGGAAAGAGAAGTGACAGAAGCAAGGAGAACAAGAGAGAGAGGGTGCAGTGGTAGATCCTGAGAGGTGTTTTGCCCATGATTGCAGGAGATTTAATTTTTGAACAATGTGTCTTATGTAAAAAACAGTGTGTAGTGTTTTGAAAGAAGTGTGTTGGAGAATTTCACAGTGCAAAGCACTTATTGTGTTTGTAGGGTTGGTGCTTTTGTCTAGGGCATGGTTACAAAAGTCAGAGGTTGTGATGCTTTGGGCATAGCAACCACTTTTAGTGTTTAAGCATTAGGCAAAAATCTGTAAATAAATTGTGCAAATTATTTTTGCGTTGTGGCATTTTTTGTTTAAATATTAATTTCTATACAAAAATGTCAAAATATGTAAATGAAGACACAAAAGGCAAAGTTACAACACCAATAATCCTATCAACAGTAATACACAGGACTGTGTGAATAGGATTTAAGTGCATATTCTCCTCTCAAAGTGCACCAGATTCATGGATTCCAATGTACAGGGTACAAAAAAAATTCGGCCGGGGGGGCATGCCCCCGGACCCCCCTAGAGGGTTCGGGGACCACAGCACCGCTGCTGAAAAAAATCCTGCGGGAAACACTGGGGTGAATACGTCAATGCCTCCTAATGTGTATAATTTACAAAAAATGATTGAGTTGGAGGAGCAAGACATTTGTAATAGTCATTAAATATTTTTGTAATATAATTATAGATTGATTAAACATTAAAAAATAATGCCAGCACTTGATTGTATCATTAAGAAATACACATTGCTTGCTTTTATATGGTTTGTATCATCATTATAAAAGGGATACTTTGGGTATGTTGTATCATAGCTGTCAATCATAATGCAAGAACAATTCTAAGGTGTCACGTTTTTTTAAACTGTGACCTTGCTTTTATTATCATCATTGATGTGTTATATGCACTGTGTTACATGCGATATTTAGACTTTTTCCAGAAAACCTTTGCTGTTCTGATTTTCTCTTTGTCTGTTTTTTCTAAAATTCTTCTCCCTGTTCTTCCGTTCTTCCTCTCAGTGCCCTTGGTGTCGAAGGTCTGTCCCAGTGACGTGTACCGGGTGTGGAAGAGCGGCTCGTGCCTCCGCGTGGACACCACTCTCCTGGGCTTCGAACACATGACCTGGCTGAAAGGACGACGCAGCTATATCTTCAAGGGCGGAGGTGTGCATAGCTTACACACACACACACACACACACATTACTGAACAGCTGAGCTTTAAGATGTGCACTATGCAAAACAAAATCATTTTGAGGCACCTGGAACCAAACGTACGACTGCAATATCTTTGTAGACGAAACTGTGGGCCCTGCTGCTGTAAACAACAATAGTGAAACAATTACTTTTACTGTAGCTTTCTAACTTCAAACAGTGTTCAAGGGATCCAATTTTCCCCTGGGTAAAGTTTGTTTACTAAGATATGAGAATAAGCCTTAGAATATGTTCACTTCTCTGACACAGCCAAAGTTACATAGGGCACCTTTTAAATAGATTGATGGGAAATAACTTCTCTTATACCAACATTATCTTGTGGTCGGAACCATAGCTCAGGTTGATATGCAATCTGCCTTTCTCCTTTAAACATGGCTCCTCTACTATTTCTTCAGATGAGGGGGCTGTGGTGATGGAGGTGGACCATGAGAAGCAGGTGGTGTACACAGAGCCCCTGGTCCTGTCTCCCCGTGACGCGCCCTCCCTTCTGGCGGCCATGCAGCCGTCTCAAGAGAACACAGCCCAGAGACTCACCTCGCCCATCGTCTCCACACACCTCAACACACGCAACATTGCCTTTGAACGGTAATAAGCGTGCACCCTGTGTAAAGTAATACAAGCTGGGAACATTTCATAGAGATCACACTTGATTTTTTTTTTGTGCAAATTTCTGCCAAGCCTTACTTTATGGAGCCGCAAACTCAGAGTAGAGTTTTCTTCTGTGAATGTTTGAGGCCAAAAAAGAATGACTCTGGTTTCAGTGCACGCTCGATCCCTTACTTTATGGTTTGGCTTGTTTAGGAACAAGTCAGGAATCTGGGGCTGGCGTTCCGAGAAGAGTGAGTCAGTCAGCGGGTACGAAGCCAAGGTAAGTGACCACTGCTGAGCCAAGCTTCCTCAATTGACTGTGATCAAATTCAAGAGAGTTATTTCCTACTTAGAAAGTTATGAAGAACAACAATAGTTCTAGATCATTTCTGATAAAATGTTCTATTCACAGCGTGAAGAATGTGCATAAAAGAGATTTAGGATGTTTTTGAACATAAACGTTTAGTTTATTCAGGATTGTTCTTGTAAGATTGAAAGTGATGTTTACACAGGGATCCTTACACCCAGTTTAACTTGCTGCTGCATACACTAAAGAAATACTTTCACAACACTGATAAATGTTTATGTTTGTTGTGAAACTTTACTCCAACAAAATGTGAAGAGAAGAAGTGAGTTCATCAGTGTTTATCCTCTTGTGTGCAGGTTTACAGCGCCACCAATGTGGAGCTGGTGACTCGGTCAAGGACAGAGCATCTATCAGACCAGGATAAGTCAAGGAGCAAAGGTGAGCATGTGTGTGTCCACAGTGTATTATAATGTTATATTTGCTGCTGTCTTTTTTATAGAGCTAAACACAGAATAAATGTGCACATTGTTGATGATCTTCCTCCATTATCCCCACTCAGGCTCAAAGACTCCTCTGCAGTCCTTCCTGGGGATTGCTGAACAGCACACGGCTCACAACGGGGTAAAAGTCTCCACAGTGCACCTGTGTGCAACACACACACACACACACACACCACCTGCAGCTCTTTTTGACGAATGCGTCACATAAATCTCTCTCTCTCTCTCTCTCACTCTCACTTTATGTCTTCATCAGAGTAACGTTGCCCTGTGTGCCAGTCCTCACAACCCCACGGCCATCACAGCCGAGGAGTACTTCAACCCAGAGTTCAATCTGAACGACCGGGACATTGGACGTCCCGTTGAGCTAACAAGCAAAGTCCAGAAGTATGATTATTCTTCACTGAATGCTTTTTTTTGTATTCATGGGCCAGGTTTGCCCAAAGCAAGGATGAAGCATCTCGTCTCCTTTCTCTCCCTGCATCATCTCCAGGTTTAAAGCCACCCTTTGGCTGAGCGAGAGTCACCCTTTGTCCCTGGCCGAGCAGGTGACACCCATCATCGACCTCATGGCCATCTCCAACGCACACTTCGCCAAGCTGCGTGACTTCATCACCCTGCGCCTGCCCCCAGGTTTCCCTGTCAAGATAGGTGGGTAGTAGAGACACTGCAAAGTGCAGGCGGATGGATATTTTGAGATTATTAAACCTGGGTTTTCAGGGTTCCTCGTCTATATTTAGATTTGATTTTAATTTGTTGCTAAAAGAATCAGCCATTTAAATATTTGAAAAACTCTCCATGCGTCCTCCAGAGATTCCCCTGTTTCACGTGCTGAATGCCAGGGTGACGTTCAGTAACCTGTGTGGCTGCGACGAGCCGGTCAGCTCTGTGACGGTTACCACACCAGAGAGCTCAGATGAGGCTGGTAACTATTGACTCAAACACATGCACAACTGTTTTAAACTCAGTAAAATAACATTAGGGGTAGAATATTGTAATCATGATATGATTTCCTGAAATGATATACCTTGTCATACATGCAGGTACAGTAATGTTGTTGACCCATCTTCACCCAGGTCCGTCTCCCCATCCCTTCCACTGCGAGGTGGATCCCTCTGTGTTCGATCCCCCCGAGGACTACACCACCCTGGGTCCGGGCCGCAGCGAGCCAATGAGGGACGAGGATGACAACCTGCTGCAGTTTGCCATCCAGCAGAGCCTGCTAGATGCCGGCACGGAGAGCGACCAGGTCAGAGTTCACAAGTCAGACCAGGGAATTGGATTCTTTCTCTTCTTCTCACCTTTCCTGTCATCTTCTACAGTGCAGCACCACTTGTGTTTACTTGCTGGTTCATTGCATTCTGACTAAAAACAAAGTGTAGTAAAATAATTTCACTCTTTCTCTGGCAGAAAAAGTAACCATGAGTACCAGTCACTGTCCATGATGGAACAATGCTATTTGTTGATACTTGCTTCACTTCAAAAAGTGTGCTAAGGTCTATCAATTAAAATGGACTGCTGTTTTTTTCCTCATGGCAACAAAGTCTCTACAGGGTTCTTATGGTACATCCAAAGCCAGCTTTAACACACCAGTTTCTTGTTTATAGGTGACCATATGGGAGGCCCTGACCAACAGCCGCCCGGTGCCCCCATCTCCACTGTACGAGGACGACTCTCAGCTGGAGAGGTGAGCTGACCTTTCCATTATATGCAGGTTAAAGCTGCTCAAAACTGGAGTTTGAGTATACTGATTATATTAGTTATTGCTTAGGCCATTAGAATATAGGCTCTACGATCCTTTCAGAGTTTACGTTAAATAGAATTTTTTTTGTCTCCACCATGAGGTTTAGCTGTTCAAAGTTCTGTCTTATTGCAGAGAGAGAAACCCCTGGCTTGTTCTGCAGTGTAATTAAAAAAAATCTCTAAATAGAGTTCAGTGATTAGCTTTTACTTCCCGCCTTCTCTCAGGAGCCGAAAAACTCCCAGTTGTACCATAATGTAGCCCAGCAGTGAAACCGTACCTGGTAAAGATACGTTTTGATAGTACTCCAGTTTAAGTCTAATTATCTGCCTCAATTCTTGTTCTCATCTCAGGGCGATCCAGGAGTCCCTGACTGTCTCCCTGGCGGGAAGAGAGGAGGACGACACGGCCGACCCCAGCCAGCCCTCCTCTGTCTCCCCACCGTCAGACCCCGCTGGAAACTCCCCGCTCTCCTACAGCGCTGCCACTGATCCGCGGTTGCGGGGAAACTTTGGCGCGGTGAGCAGCTTCGACGAGCAGCTGCGTATGGCCATGGAGATATCGTGCCGGGAGCAGGAGGAGATCGACAGGTGAGGGAGGGAGGGAGGAAGGAAGGAGTTTGATATAAGTGAGATGAAAAAGTCCTGTTGGGGATCATTTTGTTTGTGACTACTACAGCTAATTTGGTAGAAATGTTGTCAGTAGTTTATATTATAAAACCAAAATGTTCATTCTACTCAAACATATACCTATAAATAGTAAAACAAGAGACACTGAACATTTGGAGTGGTCTCTTAATTTTTTCGGGAGCTGTATATATATATATATATGAGTATACAGGTGCATCTAAAAGCACATTTAAAAAGTGAAACTTACTTATTACTCTGACACCTCATGAATGCAGCATGACTACAGGAACCTGAACAGGTGAACTTTTTAAATTAGCTTCAGTGTGTTGTTCTTGTTCTTGTGATTTTTCCTGGTTCAAGGTATCTTTATTATCCCCGGGGGGCAATTTGATGTACGGCCAGCAGTAAAAAAGAAACAGCAAACATATAACAGATAAGATAACAAATAACACAAAACAGATCACAGTTACGTTTGACCAGACTGATTGCAGCTAGCATTAATGATTTCTTCAACCGGTTTGTTCGGGCAAAGTGGCAGCCTGTATCTGCGCTCTGATGGCAGCAAGGAAAACTCAAGGTTTAGGGGATGGGTTGAGTTAGCCATGATTGAGCGGGCCTTCCTTAATGACCTGACCTTATACAGGTCATTAAGGTGGCTCAGTTGAGTTCATATGTCCTGTAAAAAATGTTTCCTTCCTTGTTTTTTTTAAATGAAATTTGGTCAGCAATGCATTTATCTGGGGAGTGAGTAATATATTTGTGGAAGTTATCCTTTAAATGCCATTGTTCTGACTGGCTAGTCTTACATTTTCCCATAGGAATCTGAGGGAGGAAGAGGAGGAGCTTGTGAGGATCTTGCAGCTGTCACTCACCGAGAAGTAATGTCGCAACAGCAATGGAGCGCACGGCCTTCATTGGGGATCTACCTTCTTTAATTTATTCTGTTTTTTTTTTAAAGTCCTAAGACATTAAGTTATTACAGATATTTTATTTGTCTTTCTCACACGAAGGCTGCTACAAAGGAGTGTAAAGGACCAGACTATAACTAGTGTGTGAGTGAAATCGGTGTGTGTGTGTGTGTGTGTGTGTGTGTGTGTGTGTGTGTGTGTGTTGGGGTGGGGAGGGGAGGGTGTGAATAAGAAGAAATATGTACTCTGAAACACACTTCGGTGAAGGAAGAGGAGGCAAATCTTTGTTTTTCTTTTTTTATTGATTATTTTCCACAGTCTTGCTGTCTTTATTGAGTGATGAATGGTCCTTACACTTTAAACTTATTACATGATCTATGATAATGATGAAAATTATGAAAATAAAGTCTTAACGGAATAACTTATTCAAAATATATGATTAATATAACACTTATGTTGGCTTATTCCTACGTGTGGAAAATAAAAAATAATGATCATCCCGGAGCATGTTTTTCTTTCATGCTTTTGAGCAAAGCAACAAACATAATCACAGAAATGTGTAGTTTTTCATTTAACAGTGTTACATTCTTTCAAAAATGGACAATCATTCTGATCTGTACAAATAATTGGTCCATGCAAGTTTGAGGTAATGTTCATGTTTACATTTTCAAACTACAATCGTTGAGCAAAAATAGCATAACTGATGAGATATTCAAGGGCTCTTCTCATTTATAACCAAACTATCTCCCATAGTACACAATTTAACAGTCACAGCTTAATGACTTATAAACAATATTTTATCAGGGAGATGGTATACCATCATAGTATTCTTTATTAATATTGTACTGTTACAATGTTTATATTCAGTATGTATATATATATACATATATATATACATATATATATATATATATATATATATATATATATATATATATATATATATATATATATATATATATACATATATATATATATATATATATATATATATATATATATATATACACACACATATATATATATATATATATATATATATATATATATATATATATATATATACCACTTTATTAGGTACACCTGTTCAATTGCTTTTACAAATAAATAGCTAATCAGCCAATCACATGGCAGCAACTCAATGCATTTAGGCATATAGACGTGGTCAAGACAACATCCTGAAGTTAAAACCGAGCATCAGAATGGGGAAGAGAGGGGGTTTAAGTGACTTTGAAGGTGGCATGGTTGATGGTGCAAGGCAGGATGGATCCATGCTTTCATGTTGTTTACACCAAATTCTGACCCTACCATCTAAATGTGGCAACTGAAATCGAGACTCATCAGACCAAGCAAGATGTTTTATAATCTTCTATTGTCCAATTTTGGGGAGCCTGTGCGGATTGTAGCCACAGTTTCCTGTTTTTAGCTGACAGGAGTGGCACAGTGGGGTCTTCTGCTGCTGTAGCCCATCTGCTTCAAGGTTGGCTGTGTTGTGTGTTCATAGATGGTAATCTGCATATCTTGGTTGTAACGTGGGGTTATTTGAGTGACTGTTGCCTTTCTATCATCAGCCCATCCTCCTCTGACCTCTGACATCAACAATGCATTTTCGTCCACACAACTGCCGCTCACTGGATATATATATATATTTTGGACCATTCTCTGTAAATCCTAGAGATGGTTGTGTGTGAAAATCCCAGTAGATCAGCAGTTTCTGAAATAGTCAAACCAGCCAGTCTGGCACCATCAACGATGTCACGTTCAAAGTCACATAAACCCCCTTTCTTCCCCATTCTGATGCTCAGTTTCAACTTCAACAAGTTGTCCTGTCCAGGTCTACTTGCCTAAATGCATTGAGTTGCTACCATGTGATTGGCTGATCAGTTATAAGTGTTAACAAGAAATGTTTACCGGTGTACGTAATAAAGTGGCCGGTGAGTGTATGTATACTGTATCCAAACAACAGGGGTCTCAAAATAACATGTTTTAAATCTGTTAGTAAATTTGACCCTCTTAAATATTTAAAAATATTTTATTTTTAGTTGTATTAATTGATACCTTTTCTGGCAAGCAGCCAGAAAAGGTATCAATGTAAGCAGCAGTGTTAAATGGTTATTTTAGCCACAGTAGCATCCTGGGTTTATCGGCCCACCACTTGGTCCAAACTGTAATATCATCTATATTTTCATGAAAACAAGAGGGATTAATCTTGGTGTCTTTGTTGATCTTTTCAATATTTTTCTAGCAGTGACATGAGGTCCAAAAAGCTGTTATTTGTGTTGGTTTTTTGTGCAACATCTCTACAACTATTTGCTGGATTGCCAAGACATTTGGTTACAGACATATGTGTTCCCCGAAGGATGAATCACCTTCCTTTTCATCCAGCCCCCTAAACTTAAAGGTCAAAGTTTAAGTTTAGCCTATACTTTGGTTTATGATCAAACATTAGCAAAACTATCCATATCCCGATCAGCATCGGCTCTGCTTTTCACTGCTTATAACAAATGTTAGCATGTAAAAATGCTGAACTAAAGATGCTTTGCATGGTAAACATCCGCATGTTAGCATTAGCAAAGTCTTAGTCTTGTTATGTAGAAAGCTGTAGCCTCCCTTGTCATAAACTTTATTTCCTTTCTGCAAAGTGTTTAAGCAGAAGAGAGAGAAAAAGGTAATTTAAGTTTTTGTTTACTTTGTTCTTTTTTTCTTTCTTTCTTTTTACCAAAGGTGGCCATGTTAGAGGAGTTAGATGATTTCAATGAAATGTTAAAGTTAAATGGTCAGACTTGTGAGACATGCATCACATTGGTGGACTTTTCGTGTTCCACTGTGCTTTGCTTGGGTGGGATGTCTCGATTGATTCTTGATTCCCATAGGTGTGGACTTCCTCCTCGGCTTCCTTCCGCAATTTTAAAACGTCCCGAAGCTCCAAATTGACTAGTTTGGACAAACACACTCGAGCGTCACTCATTTTGCCTGTCTTCACTCGCTCACCTTCACCCATCACCCAAAGCAGCTCTGATAAGTAGGCATACTACCAATGTCACAACACATATTCACACTCATTCTCACCTTGCTTTAGTATCTGATCTTCAGGACTTTCATCATCAGGACACACATAGTCCCCCTCTTCTGGCTTGCTTGGAGGGGGCAGAAACTCTTTTTTGTTCCGTGAGCGCAGAATGGGAGCCACTAGTGCCTTGGGAACAGTTTTGGGCTTAGTTGAGGTGATGCTAAAGCACTTTGGAGCAGGTGACACATCTGTTTAACACACACAAACTCACACACACACACACACACACACACACACACACACACACACACACACACACACACATACACACACACACACACACACAAATATGTATCTTCGCCCATTGAGCCTGAGGACCAATTGTAACAACAGCCAAGATGGCTCCTCTCACCGATGCGAGTGTCGTAGGGCTGAGATGTCATATAGGGATGAAGATTGTACTTTGTCTTTTCAAGGAAGTATTGAAGGACATTGTCCAAGGAAGAAACCGTCACCTGCAGAGCAGAGGACACGTGAAGATGTTTGTGATGTCCTTAGCACAAAATAACTAGTAGAATCATAATAGAAACGTTTCAAACATAACATTTGAATAATTTAAAGGTCACCTATTATGCAAAATGCCAGATTTTTTGTTTTTCAACATTAATATGGGTCTCCATTGTGTCTAAAGAATTCCAAATTATGAGAAAAGACAAACCCCTCTCATCTCTCCCCTTTTCTGAAAACCTGTGTTCCGAAACCCCCGTCATATTTCTCCCATATTGTCTCCCCTTATGATATCATAAGGAGAAGCCGCACCACCCATTACCAAACAAACTAAGCATTTCCTCCACCTGTGAAAAGCACACCCCAGGATACTCCTGAATCTATCTGTCTGTCTGTCATATTGAGCTGGCGGGCAGGGCCTGTGCCCCCACATGAGGACCTGGCCAATTAGGGCAGACCGGGCTTTTTGGAAGGCGGAGCTTAAAGTGGCAAGCTTTTAAAAGAAATGTTTCATACAGAGGCAGAAACAGGGAAATATAATTGTTTTTTTGGACACTACATCATGAAAACAATTTCTCGTAAAAACCCAAATTACAATTTGGAAATGTTCATAAAATGTGACCTTTAATGTTATAGAGTTACGGGACTTACTGCTATGTCCAGTTCAATGACAAACCCTGGGTCTGTGGAGGTCACTCTGTAGTTCTTCATGACATGCCCACTGAAAAACAAGGAAGATGAGGATCATCCATCTATCTATCTATCTATCTATCTATCTATCTATCTATCTATCTATCTATCTATCTATCTATCTATCTATCTATCTATCTATCTATCTATCTATCTATCTATCTATCTATCTATCCATCCATCCATCCATCCATCCATCCATCCATCCATCCATCCATCCATCCATCCATCCATCCATCCATCCATCCATCCATCCATCCATCCATCCGGATCATCCATCTATCTATCTATCTATCTATCTATCTATCTATCTATCTATCTATCTATCTATCTATCTATCTATCCATCCATCCATCCATCCATCCATCCATCCATCCATCCATCCATCCATCCATCCATCCATCCATCCATCCATCTATCCATCTATCCATCTATCCATCTATCCATCTATCCATCTATCCATCTATCTATCTATCTATCTATCTATCTATCTATCTATCTATCTATCTATCTATCTATCTATCTATATAGCTATCCATCCATCCCATATCCATCCATCCCATATATGAGTTGTCAGACCTGGCTGTCTGTTGTCTGATGCTCACGGCATAGTTGTTGGCCAGGGTGGACGGGCGGAGAATGATGCTTCCGTACTCAGGGTTTTCCTCCAGCATCCGCTCAGCCTCGGGCCGAGTGACGTTGAAGAAACACCTTCAAAGACAGAATCAAAGAAGGAAAGATAAATCACTTCCTTAATGCCAGGCGTGGACAAGGGGACTTTACAAGGTGAGATAAGACATTAACATATGATAAAAAGTCAAACATTTATAAAAATCAATATTGCATAACACAAGGTCAATAATACATGATAACGTTGGATAGTAATGAATTATTAAATAATGACAAGAAACATAAAAAAATACAATATGCACATGACGAAGCAGCAGTTGAAGGCTAATGTAAACAGTCAAATCTTCAGTTGCGACTTAAAGGAAAAAATTAAAAGAAATGGGATAAAGTCCTTCAGGAGGTCATTGCTAAGGAGGAAGAACCTGAGAAGAGGAAAACATTTTCTGGAGACTTTGACTCACGCTGGCATCTGGGAGGCGCTGTGGTCAGGCTCCTCTTTGGGCGGACGGGGAGGAGGAGAGGAGGGGGAGGACTGGGAGGCTGAGAGAAGGAAGCCTGGTCGAGGTGGGAGTGGGGGACGCGGTGCGGGGGGGTTCCTTCCCTTCTCCTGATCCAGAACCTCCTGCAGCTGCAGCATCTGGCCGGGCAGCAACTGCAGCTTACTGGGGATCACTTTCTGCAAGGGAATCACACTTTGTTGTTGTAACAAATAACAGGTTGGAAAATGCATTCAGGCCGGTTTTTGTGAGTTCTTCCCGAATGTCTCGCAATTAAGATGCATAATCTTCGGTGCAGCGTTTCAGAAACAAAATACAAGAAAGTTAACAAGTAACAGAAATGATATTTTGTAGGAACGTATCACCTCAGTGTTTATCCAGAGCTATGTTATTTTGAAAAGCTATCCTCTGATCATGTTTAAATAATTATAATACACACAATTAAAGTGTTTTATGAGCATTAAGCTTTTGTGCTGAAGTTACTTTTGAACATTTATTTTTGTCCTGCACCAGCCACATATGGATGTTCATAACATTGCCTTTTTGAACCCTGATCATGTTTGACCTCAGCCATTGAGGGTTTGTTATTGCTTTTTCACCAGCACTCAATGTGGTGCTATTAGCAGCTGCTATTCTAAGAGTCCCATCAAGAGTGTGACTCTTAAGTTTATATATGTATGTGTGTGTGCGCGTGTGTGTGTGTGTGCGTGCTCGTTGGCTTACTTTAATCACAGTGAGGATGTATCCCCTCCACTCCTCTCCTCTGTCAGGATTTTCCATCTATACAAACCCACAAACAGCACTACACATTTAGCCCAGTAATGTCACATATCTCAAATATCAATAATAATTGAAACTTGAAACTGCAGGTCCACATATAATCTTCAGAAGAAAGGAGACAAAATCAGTCAAGTTTCACACCTTGAGCTGAACCTCCTCTGTTTGCAGGGTGAGAGTGAAGATGGTCGGCGTCTTCCTCTGATATGGAGAATCCAGCACCATGGACTTCAGCTTCTCCAAGTCCAGCCTCTCTGTGTACTGGCAAAGTAAAACAAACACACCTGAGAAATATAACATTATGGCATGTATGAATTTAGAGAAAATACGTTACACTACCCAGGGATCCGAGAATAAATTTGACAGAATTTGGCGCCCCTTCCTAAATTATTTTAAAAAACCAACAATAACTATAGAAGAGTAGCTATCCCCTCCCCTCTTTTATTTGATTTAATTTTATTTCTTTATGTGTTTTTTTTTTTTTTTTTTTTCATATTGATTGTTTGTTTTTGTTTCTTGTGGTGTGGGTTTCGTGTTGTTGGGTGTGAGGGTGGGAAGTGGGAGGGGTATGTTCGGGAAAAAAAGGGGAAAAAATTTGTACTCATTGTGCTACAATTCCGTTGTTACTAACATTTAATAAAAACAACCTTTGAAAGAGAAATATAACATGGGTATCACACACATTACTGAGCAGGCAAACATGTACCAATTCATCTAAAACTAGCAGGGACTAGGATTATTAAGGAAAACAAAAAAAAACGGCTTGCTTACTGTGTCCTGCATGTCATTTTTGTACAGAAAGAGTGTGGCTCCACGGAGCTCCCCATAGTACTTCTTGAAATCCTAAAAAATCACAAGTTTTCCTTTCAATTATGTCTGCTCCTCTTGACACAGCATTCAACAGTCATGAAGCCATATTTCAATTTCAAAACATACCCATGTAGTACTCATTTCATTCTTCTACTTTATACACGTTTACAGTCTGTTTCTTTTCCGTGTCCTCACCTCCTCTTTGGAGTGCTTCTTCAGCAGCTGTCCAGAGTAGTACAGAGGTAGATCTGTGATGTTCGCCCTCCTCTTGACGACAACTCTGGGGTGCATTGTGGTCATGGTCCAACACTCGGTCAAATCTGTGTGCGTCTTCTGGCCTGTTTTGTTTTTATCCGCCTTTGCTCAGTTCACTTCTCTTTGTTCAAGCAGTGAAGTGGTTGAATAAACAGTTCACGTCGATTGGCTGGCGGGAAATATGTTTGTCCCTTGCTGATGTCTTAGGTCAGCTCTCAAAGCACTGATGAGCTCACGGTTAGTCTTTTAGTATATCTGATGGGATAGTTGGACCAAAACCTACATTAATAATCTTTTATTCCCACCTCCCACCCCTCTTTTCCCTTCAGTCATTGAGCTGCTCTGACTCTGAGAATGAGGAAATGCTCCAGTGATTTACAAAGGAGGAAGTAGTTTGTGTAGAGTATCCTAAATAAAAGTCCACTTTTGTACTTTGAACTTTGGAGACAGCTCTACACCACACCACTCAGAAGCAGCATGCAGGAACACACACACACACACACACACACACACACACACACACACACACACACACACACACACACACACACACACACACACACACACACACACACAGAGAGATCCCCAGCTAAGACGCATTGTTAATGTGCAAGCCAGATTAGTTATTATAAGTCATTGAGCTCAATATAAATTGCTGTTGAAATGCATTAATATATACTTTTAAATGCCTTAAGTTCATATCAATAAATTGAAAAGTGGGTATAAGTTCAATGGCTGGATACATGTAATTTAAATAATATGATATCAAATACCCATTTTTATTTTAGATCTTTGTTTTTTTTATGTATGATATCATAAATAAACTACATTAAAGGACAACATGCATCAAGAAAAACTACACCCATCACACATATGATAAGAACGAAGTTAAAATAATAAACAAATAGAAACATTGAGTATATACATAATATGAAGTCTTCATATATGAAGAATTCAATCTTTATTATTGTAACTTCTCACCTGTAAACATTCATAGATACATAATTTATTTCTTTATGAACAATATTTTCCATTTTAAACTCCTGATTAGGTCATAAGTTAATTTCTCTATTTTTTACAATGTAAGGGACAATGTTGGTGTTGCTGAATAGCAGCCTCTGTGTGTCACAAATGAGAGTGGAGAAAATTAATAAAATCAAAAATCAAATATTAGGCAGCAGTCAGACCAGTCCAAGTAAAGCTACAGCAGCTAAACCCCTGTGTGTTTTGATTTAAAACGGCATTTTTTCATATGCCATTTTAAAGGTGGAGTCAGTGATTCTGTAGAATGCTTGTTGTCAAAATATTTTTTGTGTGTATTAATACCAATTTCTTTCCTACCGCACACACAGTACAGAAAGGTAGCGGATCAAGATGAGATATTCACTGATTTTGGCAAAAAGTGATTTTGACAATCTGTGTTCTGAAGAATCATTGACTGCGCCCTTTCCTTTATGAGAAGAAAATATTTGGTATTTCCTATTTCAAAAGTCACAAGTTTTGTTGCTTTAATTCTTATTGTTTGTGTAAGAAATTGTCCATGCGAAATCACCAATTTACTGTATCCTTGTGTATTCTTACTTTTGGCTGCATATTCTGGTACTCAAGTTGCACTGCGGCCGAGAGAAAGGACCTGCAGCGGGTGGTAAACACATATCTCAGTGGATTGTCAGCTCTCCAATCCTACACACAGCCAAGCCTCTCTAAAAGCGCATTTTGCTATATGGTGGACCCCCTTTGTTTACACACCCTTTGTTGTCATGCCTGTTTACAGAGTCTAGGCTGTGTATTAAAGACCTACTTCACCAGTGGAAATGTGAAGGTGTATTGAACCCTGAGATCCTAAATATGCAGACATTTTAGAAATCGGTTCATCCTAGCCTGAGAAAAGGGAGAAAGAGTGTATTATATTCTCACCGTCTAACCCTACATTTTTATTTTAGATCTTTGTAGGGTTGGGATTAACAGGACAGCTTGGCCAAGGGAAGACTGATGAAAGACTGAGGGAAGAAACACCTCATTCATTAAATTATAATAGCGATTTTATAATGATAGAACGCCGGTTCCGTATGGGTGAAGTATTCCTTTAACAGCATATTTTTCAGCGCACACACAGTACAAACAGGTAGCGGATCATGGGGAGATATTCACTGATTTAGAGACAAAAAGTGATTTTGACAACAAGCGTTCTCCTGGCTATACACCTGTGTGCGAAGAAGTATGTGGTATTCCTTATTTCAAATGTTACATGTTGTTGCTTTAAATCTTATTGTTTGTGTCAGAGATCGTCCATGCAAAATCACCAGTCTATGCTCCACAATGTTACTTATATTTATCTACATAAATAATTAGGGCTGTCAAGCGATTAAAAAAATTAATCTAATTAATTACAGGCTCTGTGATTAATTAATCTAAATTAATCGCATACTTTTATGACACTTTTATACCTGTTTATAAACAGCTGTATAGCCTGCTACAGTTTGTTTCTCTCTCTCTCTCTCTCTCGCTCTCCGTCTCTCGTAACTTCTGTCTCCACAACAGACAGCGCTGCCCTTCCACAGATGCCTATGCCGATTCATTCACCATCGTCGTACTCATAGGCAAAAATATTGACACACACACATACACACACACGGAGCGGGTGTCCGTTTACGCGGGAGACGAGACAGCTAGCAAACAAAATTGAGACACACGGAGGAAGATTGAGAGATACTGTTTTGAACCTATATTGTTGCACCCACTAAATCAATAATGCACAGACACTGCGGAGAATAAAGTAAGATGTCTTCCTACCTTCATGCTTATTTGCCCTAAGCATCCCATAAACTGTCCATAGAGCCCTCGGCCCGCCCTTTCCTCTGCTTCTCTCTTTACTTTTCTCCCTTTTACCCGTGCGGGCTGTGTATGCAAGCTACAGGTGCAGCTCACCGAGCTGCGCACCACTTTTGCACCGGGTCAAAGGGCACTATAGAAGTGTGATTAATCTACGTTAATTTTTTTAATCGCGTTAATTTTTCTGTGATTAATTAATAAAAATTAATGCGTTAATTTGACAGCCCTATAAATAATATATGAAATCATTCTGTGTTTGTTTTCCATCTTAATGTAGAGAAGTGTGCTTATATGATATTTAAGCCTAAAACTATTATTTTATCTGATCATATCCAGCCCATTTTCATGGCAAACAATGCACTTGCAAATGTTTCTTATGTAAAGTTTTTAGGGTTTTTTATTGACAATAAGCTCAGTTGAAAAAAACATTTACAGGTGTTCAATAAATTATCGAGAAACATTTGGGTTATAAGATTTTTTTTATGGATTTATATTACTGCCTAATTTATCCCTTTATATCCTATGGCAATATAGTTTGGGTAAGTACATATAAAACCAGTGTCGACGCTTATAGTGCTCCACTATTTCAAAGTCTAAAGTTGTTAAGCATACAGTATATGATGTGAATACTCTTCAGATCGGCACTTTTGTGTTCCAGTTTTTCAATAATTTACTTCCTTCTTCTTTTAGCGTTTTTTTTTTATAACCAGGTCACAGTTCCACGGTCATCAGAGCAGATCTGTTGATCTCCTTCACCGTCAATTTTACAGAACAAATCTTGGCCAGTTTTCAATTAAGGGTAGAGGTCCTGTCATTTGGGACAGTTTTCCTGTTACTCTCCGTAAACACTCATCATTAGTAACTTTTAGGGCTGTCAAATTAACGCGTTAATTTCGATTAATTAATCACAGAAAAATTAACGCGATTAAAAAAATTAACGCAATTAATCGCACTTCTATAGTGCCCTTTGTCCCGGTGCAAAAGTGGTGCGCAGCTCGGTGAGCTGCACCTGTAGCTTGCATACACAGCCCGCACGGGTAGAAGGGAGAAAAGTAAAAAGAGAAGCAGAGGAAAGGGCGGGCCGAGGGCTCTATGGACAGTTTATGGGATGCTTAGGGCAAATAAGCATGAAGGTAGGAAGACATCTTACTTTATTCTCCGCAGTGTCTGTGCATTAGAGAGAGAGAGAGAGAGAGAGAGAGAGAAACAAACTGTAGCAGTCTATACAGCCGTTTATAAACAGGTATAAAAGTGTCATAAAAGTATGAGATTAATTTAGATTAATTAATCACAGAGCCTGTAATTAATTAGATTAGTTGTTTTAATCGCTTGACAGCCCTAACATATATAAATTAACAAATAAACCATCAATTTGTCTTGTTATATTTAATAAATAATAAAATAAATAGATTCAGAGTACAACAGAAATTGATGTCACAACTGTGGGACAGAGGTCCTCTCACCGTTAATGGTCTGACCAATGACATCGGCCAATTCATAGTTATGGTTTAAAAGATTATTGCCCAGTCAGATGACAGTCTGTTAGTACTCCTCGTAAACCACACCCTTGGCTGGATTCGTCTTTTAACATTCCTAAATTACAAATACATTTTAAACTGAATATATGATGAATATTTATAAATACAAATAGTTACATGATAAATTGCCACACAGCCTGTGTGTGCAGGGAAGTAGCTCAAGAAAACCCACGTCATCAGCATCATTAAGTATTTTGACATGTCACATACTTTACCATGTACTGATGCAGAACTACTGCTTTTCTGATGCAAGGACAATTTTAAAACTTAAAAACTTGAAAATGAGCCTTTCATATCATCATTTCGCTTCCATACTTTTTAATTATTTTATAAATATTTTTTCATTGTTTTGAAATATCTGATTTATTATTGTTATTCATTCCTATTCTTATTATTGATCATTATGATATTTCATTGAAACTAGACTGATATAATTAATGGTACAGGCATCATAATCCCAGTAGTAGTGTTAATGGTATCCTTAGTTCTCTAATATTTGGTCTAAAACAGTTGCATAATCAGAATCAGAAGCATGTAAAGCATATAGAAGGCAGCCACTACTATATATTATAGTAAGATTCACCAACCTTTTGCTTTATCTTACCTGTGAAACATCTGAAGAGGATGTGGAGCTCGACATTGTTGTTGTGACTGAGTGACTGAGCAGGTTAGTCCTCTGAGTGCCAACAGGAAAGTGAAACCTTCTGGAAACTTGCAAAGCCATGCCTCTGGTGTGTAAAAACCATAGATAGTAAATAATAGGTAAAAATTCAGCGCCCCACATGATTCCTTATTAGTCAGAATTGTATTTGTGATTCAAATGAGCCAATGTAGGCCTACAATTCACATTTTAATACCTTCAAACTGGAATAAAACACACAACAAAATCAACCAATAAACATTAACACGTTGAATATAATATTGGAGCTTGTCTTCATTGTCTTGTAATATGTCATACATCTGTTGCCATATTTATGGTATACATGCCAATGCATCAGAAACCTGGGTCAGGGTGATGATAACTGATTTAAAGCTCGGCCAATTTTTAAAGTGTTTTTCATATACAATGTACGTTATCCTTCCACAGGCCTGGCCCATGTTGTATCAAAGAACACGCCCTAAAGGTCTTTTTTTAAACGTCCCTGTTGGTTTGTTTGTATGTACCAGAAATAGGTGCTCCCTTTTGGGTTGTTGGGTGGCTTTCCACTTGTTTCTCTCTTCTCCTAGCAACCACAGTTTCGCCCATAGTCCCCTGGAGAACTAGCTGTACAAAACTGATGCCCCCAAAAGTCCTGTTAATGGGAGATTGCTAAAGTGGTGATCAACCAGATTAGTTTTTGTCATTTGTAGAGGTTGAGAGTCTGTTTTATCTTTACAAGTTACAGCTTGAAAATGGCAGCTTGGTTCAAACTTGCTTATGTATTGCTGCCTATAAGCAAAGCCATGACTACTACCGCCCCCTACTGAGGCAGAGCGTTAACTACATAGGCTAACTGGTAATGTTCTGAAGAGAAAACACCTGTGGCTCTGTTCAATTTAGAGTTGAGCAGTACAAACTTTTTTTTAATACATTAATACACCGAAACTCTTCGAATCCTACACCTCATAAGATATTTTTTGACTCTAAGATTTGTAAGATGTCTAAATAAGCATTGGAGGTTTATAATGTGCCCTGCTCACTTTTTAAATTGCAAACACGCGCACAACACTCTCGCAAAAAAGCAGAAATGTGATCACCTGCATTAAAAGAAATTCCCCAAAGTCTCCCAGGCAAATAGTCATACAATACATGAGCTTATGTGTGTCCTCGTGGGTAGATATACGGAGCAGGCACATTTGCGACCATATGTCTGCTCCCTACATGCCTCCCATAGACTAATTTCCACCCCTAGGCCACAGATTTCTTTCTCAGTGGTGTTTTTTGACCCCGCCGGTCCCTCTGGCATCTCAACTCTCCTCTTTTTAATCCCTCATGCTGTAGGGGAGGCCAGGGAGACTCGCACTAAGGAGAGAAAACCAGCCACTCTTCTCCATCACGGGGCCCATAATGATGCTCCCCTGCCACCACTGACTGAGGAGAAAATGGCCACAGGAGTGAAGGGAATAGGGGGATATAGTCTCATATATTGGACTGATAAGCAACAGAACGTGTTTCATTTAACTACAAGTCATTTAAATAACACATGACAGCCGAGGTTTGTACTTTCAGTTTTATTTCAACATTTTAGGCTTCTGTCTTGATGTCGGCCGTTTTGGTATGTTGTGGTATGATACTCCTTACTTCGGAGGTCTATGGCAGCATTGTTCGACTGTAGTGACATGGCGGCCCTAAACAAGAGGACAGGTGAGAGGAAAACCCTTTGAGCAAAACATTAAGGGTGGAGTCAGCGATTCTGGAGAACGCTCGTTGACGTAATCGCTTGTTGTCAATATCGGTGAATATCTCCACACGATCCTCTACCTGTCCGTTAATAAAATCTGGTGTTGATACACAGCCAAGACTCTTTAAAACGGGCATGTAAACAAAATGTTTGTAAACAAAGGGGGCCCACATAGCTAGTAACATGTTTGTTTACAGAGCCTAGGCTGTGTATTGACACTGGACATTTTTTAGCGCACATACAGTAGCTACGGACAACTAGCAGTCTTTAGGAGATATTATCTGATGTGGATTTAGACAACAAGCATTCTCAAGAATCACTCCACCTTTAAAGCTGAACTAGTATTAGATATACTGTAAGTGATGATATTTTCAAGCAGACTGACCTAAGATGTCTGGATTATGATTGGCTGGCAGTCCTGGGTAGAAGGTCAGACTAGAGAGAGAGGTCAGGCAGGGGTCAGCCCATCCCCAGGCGTCATTACAGGAGCACTGCTGGTCGCGGTAGACACTGCAGGACACGTCCCCTCCTGGAAAAAAAACAAAGCAGTTTCTGTTCCCCTGTTCACTCTTATTTCTCCTTCCACCTCCGTCCCCCGACTGCAAACTTTACTTGTTCTAATTAGCCCAATGACAGAACACATGCATCCGTGTGGTGTGTTCCCCCTGGTGTAAGCCTGTGCATCTATCTATATGCAATCTCCCTTTTCTAATGGCTGCGGTGATGGAGGAGTCGGAGGTGTAAGCGGGCCTGTAATGAGCGGCTGTGGTGAGGGGGAGACAGGGAGGACAGAAGCATGGGGAGCCGAGGTGGAGCTCCTGCTGCGGAGGTGCTTTCAGCCAGAGTAATATTAACACAGGACCAGCGGGTTTAGCCATCAGTCTGCAGCTGTGGGGTCTGGTTCCACAGAGAATCCCCTGTAATCTCTGTGTTTTTGCCATGCAAATACATTCATCTGCACAACATGTTTAATACATTAAGTCTTACACTTGGTGTATTACAACACAGGAATATAGGTTTCCAGTCAGTCATTACTTTTTCACAATTTTAAACAACTTGTTTTGAGAAATACAAGAAACATGAATAAGAAGATTGAATGACTTAATACAAAAAAACAATTCCTTTTTTAGCTAAGCTAACCTGTTAAGTGTCTTAAAAGTACAATGTCAATAGCCCCTGACCGCTCCAGGAACACAGCACAGAAACCATGCCTTAATGCTTTGTAAAATGCTGGTTTAATTTTTTTATTTTAATCAAAAGTTAAAGGAATAGTTCAACAATTTTAATTAATAGGTTTTTGCCTTGCTCTGCTGTTCAAAATGCCAGAAACCATCCCTTTAACTGTGTGTGTGTGTATTTTGACAGTCAAAAGATAAACTATGTAAACTAATCACTAAACGCTCCTGTATGCTTGCTGTGACCTATTTATTTACCACGTTTTTTTGTGCTCTATATTTTTTACATGTAATATCATGAATCAAATAAAAAGCAGGAAACTTCAGACTGCCCGTGAAGGCTCTCTAATCCTACACTGTGATGTATGAGATTGAAGTTAAATATTCGACAGATGTTTATAAGCACATAATACAGTACATGCTGAAGTTGAGTCAGAACTTGTTATTGTATTTTAGTAAATGGAATTATCTGTTTTTTCCTACTGTGACTTTTTTTCTTCCTTCTTTGCAGAGGCCTATTAAGCACAAACTAATACGGTGATCACACTCACAGACTATTTTACCTTCCTTGTGTTTGCTGCTGCATTTTCTGATCCCCAGAATTCCACTAATGGTGTAGCAGGACTCGGATGCATACGTTGTCCCCACGGCAACAGATGAAGCAGATGATGCTGCAAGCAAGGGTAGAGCGAGGTCAGGGTCGACAAAAGTGAGAGAGCGAGACATAGGGAGTTGAGAGAATGGAGGTAAAAACTTACCAACTTCACAAGGCTCCGGAGGGACTTTGTTTCTGAGGATCCTGTTGAGACAGAGGGAACTCGCTCACTGCTATGAACTATGTTGTAGAGAGACACATGAGGTCTCCCATAGATAGTATAAGGTCTCCCATACGTACCTGTTGATGGAGCTGATGCTGGGCACGCTGCCGTGGTCACACACCCTCTCCAGCAGCAGCCTGTCCCGGATCTCCCAGGCGAACATGGTGGGGTTGGTGCGTTTCAAGTGCAGGATGGTTTGCACCACTCTTGGAGTGGCCACTTTGGGCTTGGAGCCTCCGATTACTCCTGGTCTGATGCTCCCTGTCTCATTGTACCTGAACTCACAATGTTAAGATCTGTCAGTGGGGTTAACAGTTTACCTGAGTGGAAGGTTTAATAAATACAGATGCTGAGGTGATTTGTGATATGTTGGAATCAAGTGAGAGAGACAACAAAAGCACAGAGCAGCCAAAGCACCACCACAGTCTGAAAGGCTACACATACATTTTAATGAGGACACACAGACAGCATTTCTGTTGTGTTTAATGTTGTGGAATGTGTTCACTGGCAAAAGCTAAAAGACAAATGTCCACCAAGGTGGACAATAAAGTCTATCTAATCTTATCTATTCCAGCAGCCTATTTACACTGAAGTTAAAATACACTTGGATACATGAAAAAATTATAGCCTAAAGCTTTTGACACATTTACATGAGGGGAGCAGTTCAAACAAAATTGCCAAATGAACCAAAAGCAATTTAACAATATGCTTAAGTCGCCCAACATCTTCTAATTACAGATAACTCATATGAACTATGATTTAATACATTAATACACAGGCTATATGAATGAGCGAAACATCCCTTTACCTGGCCAGTATTTTGCTGACACAGCCGTGACTGACGCGCAGGCGGCGGGAGATCTCGCAGGGACGCACACCCCGTTGAGCGAGCTCCACGATGCGCTGTCTCGCTATGTGCGGTAAAGGGCGCCCGTTAATGAAGACCCCACCGAGCTGGTTCACGCCGCCATGCCCTGAGCACCAAGGCGTATCAAAGAAAGACAGTTACAAAAGGCATGCTTTACTGATTTACTCACTCTGCGTAATTGTGGCACCTCATAACTTACACTGAATAACACATTTATATTGAAAGAGTCACTGAATATAAATATCTTGGCATCTGGATAGATGAAAAACTCTCTTTTACATTTCACATAAAAAATCTTGTCTGTCGTCTGCGACAAAAGATTGGATATTTTTATAGGAATAAAGCCACCTTCCCGTTGTTCAGTAGGAAAAGGTTTATTGAGGCAGTTTTTATGTCTGTCCTTGGTTACGGTGATGTGGTTTATCGGCATGCATCTCGTTCATGCCTTAAACTCCTAGACTCTGTATTTCACTCTGCTTTGAGATTCATTACAAGAGATGCTTATGATACACACCATTGTGTTTTATATGAAAAGGTTGGGTGGTCCTCCCTTAAAGAGAGACGTGATGCACATTGTCATATTTTTATATATAAAGCTCTGACTGGAAAGCTACCACTCTATTTGACAGAAATGCTGCTTATTTCAGATGGGCTTTATCAAACCCGCTCAACTGACATGCTCATGTTATATGTTCCCTATGCCCGGTCTGAGCTTGGTAAAACCGCCTTTAGCCATAATGCCCCTGACTCCTGGAACAGCCTACAATATACAATTAAAATAAATACACTCATAACTGTTAACCACTTTAAAATCATTATTTTGAATCAGCCCCTCTACACTTGTAACTGTTTTAATTAGGCTATTGTCTCTTTCATTCAATTGATCTGAATGTTTTAAATTGTTGTTGTCTGTGTGTGTGTGTGTGTAAACTTGTTATGTATTCTCATTGTATATTGTGTATCTGTACAAACTCGACGTCATTGTAAAAGAGGGTCACCCCTCAATTGGTCTTTCGAGGTTAAATAAAGGAAAATTAAAAAAATTAAATTTACTCACTCTGTGTGATGGTGAGCGGCACCTGTCCAAAGCGCACGTCCATCACAGACATACCTGCTTAACTTCTATACGTTGGTTGGTAAGTTACAACGTACTTTTGGTCTCGAGGATACAACATTTCCTACTCAATTAAACAGGGACTGAAAATGTGAGCACTGTTCAGGTTTAGTCCGGTATGTTTGTGTTTGCTGAGCATTTTAGTGATAGTACCTGAGCGGTGGACAGCAGAACGAGCCTTTTGATTGGCCGCACACGCACCGGTGCACGCGCTCCATTAGGCTATCTTGTTGTTTTCTGTAGCCAGTGTTTTGGTAGGCTATAATGTGACACCCGGAGAATGCTTTTTTTGTCCAACCCGGTAGTTCAAATTAAAACGATTTAAAAATATATATGGGGCTTGTTATAATTTCTTACTAAAATAATTTAAATAAAAGGCAGCCAATTCTGAAGTTCTAAATAGTTAACATTTAGTTTATTTTATTAATCGATAGGCTAATAATTTCATCTTGGAAACAAACAACTAGGGATTGGTGACAAGGTGGGAGCTGCAACAGCTTTTGCTGGTTGTATTGGCCCTTTAAATGTATCAAGTCATTCTGAAGCATTATACATGACCTTTCATTGACAGCTTCTTCATTGATACCATAGATAGTATAATGAAGATTGATACATCAGTTTTTTGGCCACAATTTTGATTATTCGGTTTCAATAAACGTTTCAGTTTCATATATGACATATATTTGCTATTACGCTGGACATTAAGTAATGCATATTTGCCCGTTATGACTTTTTGATCCAGATGTTAGCAGCTGTAACAAGGGCGATACAGCTTTAAAAAGCTGCGCGCGCACAAGCTGACAGGCTGAAAGCAGTTTTTGGCACGAGACCGGAAACACCGGCTAAAGCGCCTCAGAGCAACATGTAAACAACAATGGAAGTAGCAACCATTCATTTGTAAGGAAGAAAATAGCGAACTGAAAACGGTATGGGCCCGAAAAGTGTCATCACATACTTTATTTCACACAGGTGCTTTCGCTTCTTGAGCTTTATCAACTAAGACGGGCCGGCTACTACAAAGCTAACGTAACTTTACGTTAGCATAGCGCTGGTTAGCCTGATGTTAACCCACGTGTCATTGTATTTTGAAGGTTTACACACTTACCTCATTGTTACATGTTTAAGAAAGAAATCCCCATTGAAATCTCAGTCAGTTCCATTTCCGCCAGATGCCAATTATTATATTATTAACACAAAGTTGGTAAATGATCTATTAGCCTCCGCTGTTTGACGGTAGTGCATTTAGCCGTCGTTGGATGGTGCTGTTCAACTGCTTTCTGCTGGTTGTACTATGGACTTAACTAAGGCGAGTGAATATGATGAGGGAGAGGGCAAGGACGAGCCCTTCTTTATTGTGGAGTCGGGCAGTTCAGAAAGTGAAGAAGAAATCAAGTTCAGTCACCAGAAACATGCCAGCAGATGTAAAGACATTGCACGGCTCAGGAGGGAGAGCTCTCCTCCGCTCCTCCTTGCATTCAACATCCCCTCCTTACGGGACAGCAGCCTGAGTCCTACTGCCAGTTTGGACTTCCAGCAGCAGCAGGAGGAGGAGAGTGACCAGCCCATCGAGGAGTGGATGGTCCTGGGAGGAGAGGAGCAGGTGGGAGACTCGAGCATCCAGCTCAACCTGAGCTACTGTTCCGAGGATGACTCTGGAGACGAAGGTTAGAGACTATCTCACTCTGTTGTTCGCACTGCATCATGCTCCAATAGTCCAACTACCAGCCTCTGTGGGATTCTGAAATGTTCACTGAAAAGAAAAACAATCTGTGAATGGAGTTCAAGGGATGTGTCAAAGAGTGTGTTCAATGTGCTTTTTTCTCATTAATACATTGCAACTACAGGACGCAAACTTGAGGTATACAATTTTACAGCCTGTCCGTAAACTTGATTTAAACATCGTCAATGTATGTCCGATAGTTAAAGTATGTAGACATAGACTACAACTGGGTGTAGTCAGTGAACACATTATTTCCACCTAAAGGTGGAGTCAGCGATTCTGGAGAATGATTGTTGCCCAAAACACTTTTTTCCAAATTTCCTTACAATCCAATACCTGTTTGTACTGTGTGTGCACTGAAAAAAATCCATTGTCAATACACAGCCTATGCTCTGTAAACGGGTATGTAAACAAACAAAGGAGCCCACTGTAGCTAGTAAAATCCCCGTTTACAGAGTCTAAGCTGTGTATTAACGCTGGATTTATTTTTCAGCGCACACACAGTATGGACTGGTTGCAGAATCCTGAGGATAATCAGGATATATTCACTGATTTTGATAAAAGGTGAGTTTGACGAGAGCATTCTCCAGAATCTCTGACTCCACCTTTAATCCCAATTCATGGTGATGTTGACTTTACTTACAAATAATATACGAAACAGGCTACACTTCTGTTGCTATTTAGGGACTTATTTCATATTATCAAGCTCACAGGATCTAGATTGAAAAATAAAGTTAAACTGAACTGGTCTCTTTCACATAAAAAATGTGTAGTTATATTAACACAAGAGGGCTTTCCTAGACAACCACTTCATCATATGCTGCCAGCGAGCAACTCCATTGGAACAAATAGATTCAATTATTTTTATTTTTTTAATTAATTGTTTGAGCTCATAGAGCTACAGCTTTTCTAAGACAGAATACCAGGGGCAGACACTATTTACTATGCTTGGGAAAAATGTCAGATCCAGCCTCGATTTGTAAAAGCTTCTTTTTGGAATTGTTATGCATTTCAAGAGGGATCATTCCTGCCTGAGAACCAAACGATTGTAACTTAAATTGTGGATCAAATGCATGTCTACAAAACTGAATTGTCTCCTTGGTAATTTTCTCCATCATAGATCAGAATGTGCAAACATTTAAGGATACGTGGGCTGTATCGAAGAGAGACAAGGTACGTTGGTAACTTTTAATTTGTATTAACTGTAACGAATAGTTACTACAGTAAGGCTCAGCTAAATATCTTTTGAGTAAAACTTTAGGTTTCTTTGTATCTCTGTTGTCAAAATGTAAAATGATATTTATGCATGCTTTAATACATTTACAAAAACATGCGTAGGATTTTAAAGATGAAATGAAAGTGAAAATATCTCTTTACTGTGCTTATTGTAAAGACAGCAACGATAAGCTCTGTGTGAGTGATGAACTTACATGTTTGGCTTTTTAAAAATATATCTGTGATGTCTTTGTCCTCTTAAACTATGTAGTGCTGTGCTGATCCGTCGCTGCCAATCCGATACTTTGTGCCTGGCCGTTCTTTGATCTGTAGCATCTGCAGCAGGACGGGACACCTTGCCAAAAGCTGCTACTACCACAAGGTAAAGGAACATACATAATCATTTTACACAGTAACATTTATAACACGACATTGTCGAGGAAATATCCACGGCACAAGTTTGATACAGTTGTCGATAAATAACCAGATTCAGTTTGAAACACCTGACTAGCTGCTGAGATTTCTAGCGTGCTAAAATCACCTTCAGAGTGCTTTCTGGTGGGTGCCCTTAGCTCAGTTGGTAAGGCGTCCCCCCACGGGCCGGGCCCAGCAGCAGACCCGGGTTCGATTCCCCCCCGCGGTCGTTCTCTGCATGTCACTCCCCTCTCTGCCCCATTTCACTTCTGTCTCTCTGCACTATCAATAAAGCATAAAAATGCCCAAAAAATATATATTAAAAAAAAGAGTGCTTCCTGGTGTTCCATTAACATGTTAATATTAAGCATCTCTTGTTCAAGACCAGTGTATGTTTTCTTCTCCTTCCCATGTTTTACTCCTGCCATTGACTTTCAACTATGTCATTTTAGGCTAAATTAAGCTGAAAGAATTAATGAAACATGAAGATTACATTTTATGTTCTGATATGTTCTACCATTTTCTCCATATCTTTCTGCTGATATCTGCCCTGACTGACTTTTTTACTTGTCCCGGACCCTTACAGAGTGCCATAAGTTGCACCAGAGACAAACATGCTGATGTTATTGCTTGTCACCTGCAGAGACACCCATCCTAACACCCTTGTAAAATGTTCCTTTTTGTCTCTGTGATTGTAGAAATGTCCCACCTGTGTCCTTTGTGGGATCCTGGGCCACATCCAGAGGGACTGTCCGTGTCGCCCCTGCCACAGCTGTGGACTGCCTTCACATTGCTCCAGGCCCTGTGAAAGGCCCCCCATGTGGAACCAACACTGCCAGCGCTGTGGGATGGCAGGGCACCTCTCTGATGTGAGTTTGTCCATCAGCCCCCAGGTCTAATTCCTGTTAGTCTTTGTGTCGGAGAGTGTGTTGCCATTTATCAATTGTTGTCACGGCAAACAGTTCCTCCTCATGTGGTAACAATGCTTTTTTTTTAGCTGTATTTCTTTTAACTGTATTTTTTTTCCTTTTGTTTCCTGGGTTTTCCTCAGGCCTGCCCTGATACATGGAGACAATACCACTTGACAGTGAGTTCAACTTTTTACTTTACTGCACTTTCCTTATCTCACCTTCTCTACTAAGCAAAATACATACCGCTTCTGAACATTAAAAGGTCTTTATGTTTGACCGTTACTGATTTTGCTCAAAATAAGATAAATCAAATAGTCACAAACTGTGTACAGTTGGCAGAGCAATTTTCTTTTTCCTCATATAAAATTGTTCTTTTTAACCTTCTTGCAGATCCAGTTAGAAGTTCCACTCAGGCAATTGGCAGGCGACAGACTCAAATATAAGAAATATTCTGCTAATTGTTACAACTGCTCTAAGACGGGACATTATGGCTATGTAAGTGACCTAAGAAAGGAATCCTTCTCCTACTTTTATCTCTACTTTCTTTCTTGGCTTGATCTTCATCTGTATTATCTGTACCTTGCTTTCTGTCATTTTCTTTGCTCTGTCTCATGTCTCTCTGCCTTTCTCTTCCTCTCTTTATACCTCTGTACAACATACTCTACCCCTCTCTTCTTTTGAATAGGACTTTACTGTTCCTGGAGTTCTTTTACCCCTTTGCTCTTGTACCTTCCCCTAAATATTTATTTATGCTCTAGCACCCTTCTTAACTGTCCTCTGTGTCTCTGTTGGTATCAGGAGTGCACTAAGAGGAGGATGATCAATGGGACTTCTCCATCACTGCCCTTTGTTTGCCACTATGACACCATGGATGACATCGTCCAATGTCGTACAGGGATGCAGAGAAGAGCCAAAGGTGACAAAATATATATATTATAGTTAGTATACAGTAAACGTGTAGAGACAATGATGCATTTGAATTAAACAGTGTTTTTCTTTTTGTGATTTTCTTTTTGAAGGGTTGATTTGAAATGTAATGTTAGCTGATTGAAAAACACCTCTTCTTTTATTCTTTTTTCTTAACTTTGTTTTTAGGTGTTAGGGTTGAGCGCATACACTTTTAAAGATACGGAACGGTCAGGTCACAGATCTTTTATATTTTTTACATTATTCCTATTAAACTCTGCCCATCCAGTCCACATAGGAAACTGAGAAGATTGAATCCTTTATGACATCTCTGGTTTATGCCTGGAAGTCCAGTGTAAGTCTAAACAGACCAGTCACAGAAGAAATGGGGAAAAAGGAGCTTGCACTACAACATACTCTATCCTTTCTGTCGCATTAAATGACGCACAATAATAGTGGCAACAACGGATTCATCTCAAATGATATAATGCTAGTTAACCACATTTAGATAGATGCCTAGCAATACAAAAACAACAAAAAAATAAGAGGGAACACAGGTATTTCCTTTCTTTCTATACAATACTGTATTCCTACTCACATGTGACCATTTTAACCAATACTTGCAAAGTCTTAGGAAGGTCAGCTTTTCCATATCATATATTTCCTTTACAATTGCTTTCCACTCTCTTTTTTTCGGTGGTTTCTTGTCTAGCCATTAAAGGTGCTGTAAGCGAAATGGTTCTTTTAGCTAACTTCCTGTCAGTGATTGGTCGATAATGTGGGTTTGTCTAAGTGAGCAAGCCCTGTCACATTACATTTGCCTTATTGGTTAGATAAAAACATTAATTTGTGTAGGTTGAGAAAAATTGCCTCTTTTAACTTACAATTGAACTTATCGACAAAATATTTACTCTTTCGATTTTGTTATCAGAGAGTGCAAGAGCTGGATGGCTGTCTCCCTCACACCAGCAGCACTTGTGTGAACCAACCAAGGAGAGCGGTGAGGACAGTCAGCCTGTCCCGGGGAGGAGCAGGACAAAGCAGGAGACTTACAGCCAGGCAGGCAGGAGGAAGACGTGGCCAGAGAGACGCAGAGAGAGACGGGAGGTGAAGAAACTGAGGAGAGAGGCTCAAGCCAGGCGGGAAGCAGGACTACTGGGGAGATCCCGGGGGAACTTTGACCATGAAGTCTGTCCCACAGACCCTTTCAGGTCCCTGCTAGGGCACAGGCAGTCCAGTCCTCCTCCAAAGAAGAAGAGACCGGATGAGGTGGGTGGCAGAAAGACCAGGAAGAGCAAAGAGGCAGAAAGGTGGAAGAAGAGAGGAGGGATAAAACATGGGGATTTATATCCCCATGGTGAAGTAGACATCGACAGTGAAAACCTTCTTTCCCCAAAACAAAGAGTACGCCACAGAAGGAGATAAAGTGTTATTGTTCTATTGCTTGCTTTTTTAAACTTAAAAAAAAGCATAACAAATGTAACTGAATAACAAAACAATATTTTCTGATTTTGTATCTGTCTTTGATTAATTAATTTATTGCCAATACAACAAACTGGAATAATGTGCAGTTGATGGATGTACCATTTCAATGTAACTGGTTTGAATGTACTTTTGTACGCTGTTAGTACATGAACTGCTCTTTTACCAGCTGCCTCCAATTTTTCAATCATGCATGTAGTGTCTTGAGTATGGTTTTACACACACTGTATGTATTGTGTGGGGAGTGGTTTGTTGTCCCCCTAAATATAACACTATATTGAAAGACATTACATGGATTTCCAGATCCCCAAGTGTATAATACGGTATGTGGTCGGAAATAGATGATAAATGTGTGACATCTGATACTGAAAACCTATTAAAATTGGGGTCCGTTTAGTTGTATGTAGTACATTGGAGAGGGCTATGAGCATCAGTTTATGTAGAGCTCGTCTACCCGTAAAGCTTTATGAAGCCAGTGGCTTTCAGAGCGTTGTGTTATAGTATTTCTGGTATGAAGCTGCTGAATTATTAATGAGCTGAGCAGCTGCCCGGGGTTTGCTAGACTAAAGTAGCCAACTCTGAAACCAAGATGCTAGTTAAAAACGACGTTGACAGCTGCTAATAAAACAAATCTTGCTTTGATTGGTGATGAATGGTTTTTGACGTTCCCTTGCGTTTGGCATAGAGCGATTTACGCACGAGCACTTCGCCTAATCGTGCCCGTGACGAGCAACATTTTTCTCTGATCGATTGTCGGTGCCTTGACAGAGATGTGAAACTCCCATTGATTGATCTCCGCTACACTCCCTGCTGACCAGAGAAAACACTCGATAGCGAATGCGAGAGGGGATTTAAATTGGACAAATACCGTCTACCTTACTTGGCGACTAAGGTAGCTATCTGGTTTTCTCAGGGGGTGCGAAGCAGTCCGTCATTAGCACTGTTTAACAAGCAGCCTAGCATCGGTATAGTGCGACGTTAGCAAGCTTGTAATGTCGGCACTGTTGGACTTGTTTTCCCCTCTAGACTCCGCTTCCTGTTAGCCTCGGGCTAACTGGAAAATCGAAATTATGCTAATGGACGAGGAGGTATAGTTAGCCAACGCAAAGGGGTGTAACTTTGACACTTACAGTAGCAATTTAGTTGAAATTTACTCACGAACCTATGCTAATAACTTTGTGTCATAGCCAGCTGGTTTTCTTTAGTTTGCTAACGCTCGACAGCGAGCCATTTTGTTGTGTTGAAGGATTTAAGTATTTAACTTGACAAGCTTTCCGTGGCAGAGCGCGAGCGATATTAACTTCAGTTGCTTGATTGTATATGCATCCTCAAAGGGCTCACTTGTTTGACAAATGCCTTTTTTTTAAATACTTTTTTTCCTTTTTTACCGTGGGAAAGCCTGACTGCTCCGCTGTGACAAGACAATAGAGAACCCGAGACTACATCTCCTTTGGTTACGACGAAAACCACTCATAACTTCGAGAAAATTGTATTTTGGTATCTGTTTTGCTAGAAAAAAATAGGCCTACGTTCATTTGTGGTTGGATACAGAAGCCGGTAGCCCCCACTGATAGCTACAGAGGCTGTTCTTCTCTGAACCCGCTGCTTCCAGGTATCTGCTCTCTTTACAACGAAACAACAGCTTTAAATGTCCCAGAAAACGCTCGCGGTAGCCGCTCGTTATCAGAGGTAACTAGGTGGACTGAGAGATAGGCGGTGTGAAGAGGGAGGCTCCTGCCAGTTTCTGGACGTCCATCCCTCCAGCATACCTTCATCACGTCCATCCACAACCACCACCCTCCTCTACCTCCCTAGTCATGGACCCCCCGAGGACTCGGTCGCGGTCTCGGTCTGGGTTCTATCATTTCGGCTTGAACGGCAACGTCGGAGCGAACGGCAGCGGTAACGCGGTCGGTAACGGGAGCCTGATGATGAACGCCAGCGGAGGAGGGGTGAGCTACCCGCAGCAGAGCAACGCCGGCTGGACGCAGCACCATCACGGTGGTCGTAGCTACCCGGAGAGCCAGCAGCAGCACACCCCGGGGAGCTACCTGTCCGCAGGGGCGCAACGCCACTCCTCACACGGAGCTCACAGACACCCCGGGGCCGGTAAGATGGCTTTAGTAAACACTAAACAGGGCCTGCAGCCCGGCCAAATGCATCAGCACACACACACACACACACACACACACACACACACACACACACACACACACACACACAAACAACAAACTCTTACAGGATAAATCCCAAACGGATACACACACTCAGACCAGTAGCAGCTTAACAGGCTCTCAGACATTTGTCTTGGTGCCTGTACTGCCAGCTGTTGCATTGAAAGCGAGCTATAGGCCACCTATGTCATGTCAGGTGTTATAGGTATAGTGACGGTTCTGATGTAGAGGTTTGTGTAGCATTTACTCGGGGAAATCGGGAAAACCAGGTTCCTTAGCGGTGTCATGTCTTCAATACTAGCAGTGCAAATGATACTGACCCTCTTTCACCCTCAGTAATCTAGTACGGCATTATTTTCCTCTGGAAAGTCCTGGTATGGTAGTGCTGGAGGCCTGCAGGTCATATTATGTCACTCCTGTGGATACAGGATATATGGTATGCAATGCGATTGGTAATCAGTTAAATAATAATGTTATATAGATAATAAGTTGAATAATTAATTGCCTTTTTATTATATAGAGATATATTGAGTGATAATTAGAAATTGAATAGCAAACGTATCTGCTGTGCTGGTCAGTGAGGATGTTGTCAATTCTAACTGTAATATTGATATGCTAGAGAGCATTGCTTTTCGTTTATCATCAGACAAGAGACATGCTTGCTTTTGCCTTGTGGTTTAGAGGTCCTATTCTCCCCCTTTTTGTTTTTTTTACAAGACATTGTTAAGAGAGCAGTCTGTTTAAAAGAACAGTTAGAAGCTTCATAACAAGCCTTGAAATGGTTTGAAATTAAATGTTTTTTTCTTGACAGCGATTGTATCTATTTATTTCAGATTGCTCACTGCTGTGATGCAGGCCTCCTCTCAGTTCACCATCATCAGCCCTTTCATCCATAAGCCATAATGCTATTCAGCTTACATTTTAGCCTGTGCACAGCTGCTCTCATGTAGGGGGGAGAATGTGTTGTAGCATAGTACTTTTGGAAAGAGAGGAATGAACGGTAGAGTTGTGATGGCCTTTTGTGGATTTCTTTATTTGAGACATTTATTTGAATTGCCAAGTATCTAGCAGCTATTAAACTGGTGAAATTCGTCCCCACAGCAGTAACGGTTTCTCACAAACTCACTAAGAAAACAATGAAAGACTGCAAAACTTACAATGAAAAAGAGGGAGAAACTAACACAATTGCCAGTAAGGAAGTAAGACTGTTCTCCAGCCTCTTTTCATTGTTTCAACATTGACCCCAGTCTGTTTGGTGTTCAGCAAGTTTCCATTGCTGACCCTGTAAAACATTCTGTAATGCCAGATTGGATTCCCTCAAGGCAAAAAAAAAAAAAAAAAAGTTCAGTGAACGAATGAAAGCTGTTTTTAAAATGGGTCTCTATCATAATGGCAGCGCTGTTTGCCAAATACTCAAAATAACCCACACAGAGGGCACAAGCACACAAAAACATGTTTCCAAAATTGAGACGCTACAGAGGGGCTTGTGTGAAAATCTTACAGTGAATCAATCCTCCCAGCTGTGTGATCTGCCTCCTCCTTCTCAATAACTGCACATGCCTCCTAAATGGCTGGGGCCTGTGTGTGTTTGTGTGTGTGTGTGTACGATCAAGTGCATCACAGATTTCCTGTTTGTCTGTGCTTGTTTGTGTTTGCACTGTATTGCACGTGTGGCATCACATCATGCAAGTGTGTCAGGGTTGGATTTGAGGGTGTTAAAAATGTCCCTCCGTCTTACCTCCTGTTTTTTTCTCTCTCCTCTTCCACTCCCCCAGTGTCAGGATTGTTTTGACAGTGTGTAGCTTTAATAAAGAGTGTTGCATCCCAAAACCTGGCAGAATTGCAGCTTAATAGCAACCTGTTTAGATCTTCAGTTACACTGTTATCACCTGAGATCTGTAGATTATGTGGGTAAAATCGATCGTGTCACTATTTTTGTCTAGTCTCTTCGATTCAAGTTTTTTTTAACGTATTTTTCCGATAAAGGTGAAATATGTATTTATTTTGCAGTAAAAAACAAAATGACATTAACACATCACATATTTTCCATCCCATTTTCAAAATCAGAGATATAATTTTTTTCAATAAGGCAACGCACTGTTTCGCTCACCCTCTCTATTTCCTGTAAATTCCGATGACACCATATAGTGAAACACGGTGGAGTGGATAATATAGGGGAGTAAGACAAACCACAACCACGTGGAAAAGAATAGGAAGAAGCAGTTGATTCATATCATTGTTATGTTGATGTTGTTGTTTTGTATCTGCCTTTGTGATGGACTAGGATTATGCCTTGCCTTCAACTGTGAATTCTCTCTCTGAAGCTGTCCCCGTGATCCATGACGTAATCGTGAGCCCCCTAGTGGCGGAATATTACGTATTATGCGTTAAAAGAAAATATCTAAATTAAGTTCAATCGACTGCCTGCCTGACTTGAATTCCTTTGGAGACAGAAATAGTGTCAGTCCTTCCCAGCCGCCTTGCTTGAAGGAAACAAAGGTCGTGTTTGCTAGCTAATGGAACCCATCCAGTCCGCCTAACTCCCTGGGTGAATCGGTGTTAACAGACCCAGTTATCCTCAAAACACATGGGCGGCTGAAGCCTGGGACCCTATGAGGTCTAAAGAAAAACAGATCAGATGATTAAAGCCAGTGTGTTGTTGGCCCCTTCTCTGGGCTAGTCAGTCAACCGACGACCCCCCTCTGTTCCTCCGCTGCCACTTGCAAGGCGGCTTTGAGCTGTCTCTATCGGCATACTTCACATGGCCCTGGAGTAGTGTTGCAAAGACAAGAAAGGGGTGCGGGGCAAATTTTAAGATCTGTTGTTTCTGAACAGACAGAGAGGGGCTGTTTGGATGAGGTACACACAGAAGGAGATGAGATGAGGGGAGATTTATTTTCTCTTCATCTTCTTTTTGGAGATTAAAGGTTTTTTTGGGGGATTGCTTAAGAGGAAACTCTTGTCAGCTGAGTTCAAGGACATCCTTCTTAAGCCGGTGAAATGCCTGTGTGTGTGTGTGTGTGCACATGCTGCATCCAGATTGCACATGTGGGCTGTCAGATAAACAGCTGGGAGTGCATTGTGTCTTTCGAGATTATTTTTATGCTCTATTCGATGATGTGGTGATTTTTTTCTTTTTCTTATTCATATGATAGGTAGTCTTTTTTGTGATAGTGTATTGATGTTTAGAGAGACTTTAAGAGCTTATTTACCACAAGTAGATGAAGAGAAAAATGATAAAGACATTTTTTTAGAAGAAACTGAGCTGTCTTTGCAGAGAAAAAAATCGTTCAATAATAGTTGCCTTGCTCAGGGACACTTCAGCATATCAGATCCTTGCCAACACAGATTGTAAAGACAGGATTCTTGAAATATTTAGTTTCTTTCTGGTCTGCCCTACAGCGTCAGTTAATGGGATAGGGCAATGGCATCAACAATTATTTTCATTATTGATTAATCTGTCAATATTCTATTTCAGAAAGAAATTATATCAATAAAATGACATAAAACAAGAAACGTTTGATTGGTGGATCTCTTTTTGTCTATTTCTGCATGAGCTTTTCATGTTGAATCAGAGGGATTGATTTGTCTGTGAGAGCCAGAGAGAATGAGTCCAGTCAGTGTGACATCTTCCAGAGATCGCTTCCTCTCTCGTCTGCTATTATTAAGCAGGAAATTCAAAAGACTTCTCTGGAAGACAGACCCTCGCAGATGACGGAGAACACTAACTCTGTTTGTGAAGCTGGTTGTTGGATGCACCTTTTTAGTTTTAAGTGTGTCGTTAACTGTTCAAGCAAACTACTCTTCTGTTTTTTTTAACATGGAGTCGATTCTTTGAAAGAAGAACATATCAAATGAAAGGGTTAGGGTTAGCTGCCTGTGTGTTTTTTTTGTTGGCATATAGCAAGCAAGCATATGCCCATGTTTCTTGTTTTTCTCAGCCCTCTGAACAGATTATGCTTTTTATCTTCTGTGACCTGCAGGAGGACTGCTGCATTTCCATCCAGATAATGTGTGCAGTGAGGATCGGGACAAGGTAAGTATGAAATATGACCGCTGCCTGTTGCCTCTGCTTTGCTCCTGGTTTGAATAGGATTTGTATGCCTTTGCCTTTGTTTTGTCGTCTTTTCCCATTCATTCTCCCCTTTTTGTTTGTCCTCTTTTTTTTTCTATCCCTGACCAACCCCCTCCTGGTTCCTTGTCCTCCTCTACCTGTGTGTGCAGATTGAAGACAGCCCGAGCCCGAAAAGACAGCGTCTCTCTCAGCAGTCCATGTTGGATCTTAACTCAGCCCCTCCCCCTACTCCTTCCTCTCCCATTCGCCCCTGGGAGCTGCCTCCCAGTCGTAGGCCACACCCCCACTACATGCCAGAGAGATGCCACACGCCTCTTCGCAATCGACGCAGGTAACTGTGTGTGTATGTTGGTTTGAAACAAATACATACAAATTAAAAAAAACATTTAATATGTTAATTGTCTATAAAATGTCATAGTGACAATTACTGGATCCCATATTTACCTCTTAAAATTGTGTTTTTCTGTCTGACCAACAGTCAATAAATTGGGAGTTTAATCAACAATTGTTCGAAACCAAGCAAAACCAAAGATTTAAAGAAAATGTTTATCATGTTTACTGTAGGCTGATGCTTCTACCAATTGCAAAACTGGGCAAATAGTTGAAATAGAGCTGACATATTTTAGAATAGTTGCCTTAATTATTCTGCAGTAAGACTCCAATTTGTGTATTTGCTGCTTTTCTGTTGTTTTATATAATTGTAAATTGAATCTATTTTGTAATATTTGTGGCTTTATAAAATTGTGAAGTTAAAATGCTTTTAAGAAAGTAAGCTCCTAAGAAGCTGCAATGCGGTACGAGGTCTCTGCGCAGTAACCTTTGACCTTCAAAACCTAATCAGTTCACCCTCAAGTCCAAGTGTAAGTTTGTGCTAAATTCGTCAAAAATACCTCAATGCATTCTTAGAATATTTTGCTTGAAGGTTTGAGGTCACAGTGAACGTGACCGCTTACCTAAAAGATGTGGTCACTTTATCCTCAAGTCAAAGTGTCCAAAATTTGACGAAAACCCCTCAAAGCTTTCTTGAAATATTGCATTCAGACATGAGGTCGCAGTAAATTTGACTTTTGACCTATGACCTCCAAAATCTAATTGGTTCATCCTTGAGTCAGAGTTGACATCTTTTGCAAACCTTGTAGAAAATTCCTCAAATTGTCATGAGAGATTGCGTTCATGAGAACTGTGGGTGATTGACCTATTATACTACTTACAATGAATCGAATGACAACATGGCTCCTCCGGCCTCTAATGTCGTTCTCACCCTCTTTTCTTTCTTCTGCCCTTCAGCCCTCCAATGAGACGGCAGCGTGGGCGGAGAGACCGTCTGACCCGTCACCACCATCACCACGCCCACAACAACAATAACAACAACAATAACAACAACAACCATCACCACTACAACAGCAGCAACAACAACAACCACCACCATCATCACCCTCACCACCACCACCCACCCCACCCCCACCACCTGCACTCCCACCACGGCCCGTCTGCAGGCCACCACGACGAGAACTACCGCCACCCGGCTCCGCCGCCTCAGGGCTATCCCACTCCCTACAGCCAGCAGCCTCCCCCCCGCGGGCTGGGGCCAGGGCCAGGGCCAGAGGAGCGCCCAGGTCACCATCCCCCTAACCCCTCCCCGAGACCCCTCCACCACTCACCCAACCTGTCCCCCAGGCTACTGCACCCTGCAGCCCATCCACAGCACCCGCATCCCCATTCCCATCCACATCCCCATCCACATCCACATCCACATCCCCATCCACACCCACACCAACACCCCCACCCATCCCAGCAACAGAGCAGTGTGATGCTGGACCTCCATGAGCAGGTGACTTCATAAGATGTGGCCATGTTTTTGGGTTGTGTTAGGAAACAAACAAACATACAGTTGAGAGATTGTTCCCATCAAATCATACTTCTCAAGCAAAAGACAATAATAATAAATATAGTGAAATAGAAAGATTGAACAAATAAAAGAAAAATTAATAAGATAAATTGTAATAGTAAAATGAGTAAACAGAGATATAATTAAGGTAATGGTAAATGGACTTGTATAGCGCTATATCTCCGTTTATCACAGACCCAAAGCGCTTTACATTGTTTTTGTACACATTCACCCAGTCACACACACATTCATACACCGATAGCAGCAGCTACCACGCAGGGTAGGCTTAACACTAGGGTGCTAAGCTAACTAAGCTAACTATCGGGAGCAATTCGGGGTTCAGTGTCTTGCCCAGGGACACTTCGACATGTGGCGGAACCAGAAGGCGCTGTCTATGAAATTTTGGTATGTAAATATCCAGAATTGGGATCAGAGGTCACCTACATAGACTTCCTTGGAGTTAGACTGTTGAATTTGAGGTGAGAGGACTGTTTGTGTTTTTCATGTGAAATTGAAAATATTTAGCTCCTCAGTATTTTTCTTCTAGGCTTTTACACAATGGGTTTATAACATAACACTTGTAACCCATAAAAAGTGTGAAGGGTAAACTATAGTTTAGAGTGTGGTTAGCAAGCTAATTAGTTGTCAGATGGTTGTTTGCCTTGATGCTAGCAAGAAATTCAGTTGGGGTTGGTCGTCACATTTTTTGGGGGTCACATGTTATCCAAAGGCTGCAGCCAGAAAAGGAACCCAATAACAAAATAAATTGTCAAGCTGTATCCTCACTGACACCCCAGAGAAGGACAGAATAGAGCAGGAAAAGGCAGCTAGCATGCAAAATAAAAAAGGGCAACAAAATCAAAACAACCCAGTGCATCCCAAACTAGACCAGCTGCCAAGGCTAAAGGAAGTTAGGTAGGCCTATTTGTCAACTTGACAATGCAATTAAACTTTCAAATTTAGTTCTGCTTTCTTGCCTTCTTTTTAAGATTATTCCCATTAAGATAACATTGTGACAAACAACCCCATAGTGTGTGACAACCGACCCCTTGATGGGGTTGGTTGTCACAACGTGTTAGGGTGTCTTTGATGATTAATTTCTTCTTTATTACAATACGTTTGAAAAAGTGAGGGGTACACACTTCAAGCCAACACCTTAAGCTTCAATTTAATGTAGGAATGACTATTGAAAGAGGTGATGAGCAATTCTCACTAGAGTAAAAAGTGTGCCTACTTACCCTGTTCTCCCGTATGAATCATGATTAAAAAATGACTTGCTTCTTTATGACAGTATGATTTCAAAGGATGTCTTGTTATTTCATTCAATTCCCCTCGAAACGCCCTCAAAACACAATTTGAGACACTTTTAAAACAATATAGTGTAAAAACTAAACCCATCTTCTCCTGTGTATATCTACAGAGAGATTGACTAATGTGGCTCTATTTAAATGTAGTACTGTGCTCTGTTTGATCTTGAAAGCAGTAACTATATTACCTCTCCTTTTAGCAAAATTAAACAAATCATCACCATGTCGCTTTAAAGATTTAGTTAGTTGATGTGCGCTGCCTGTGTATTAGCCTGCCTGGCTTGTTTGCTTTTAATTGGCTGGGGTGGAGGAAAATGTGTTGTCCCTTTTTTTTTTAGAAAGCGAAAAACAAGAAGGAACTGTTTACATATTTAACCAAATGAACTTGTTTGATTAACTTGTCTTTAGCAATAGAGAAACACATTACACAACTAAGTGATTTGATGGAAACGGGTTATGTTAGGAAATAAACTGGGAAGTTGTTGGTCAAAAGACCAACAGTTAAATCACATTTAAAATGTCCAGTTTCATACCCATCAGAATCCATATCCAGACATTAATATGACAGTTAAAACATTAAAAAAAGTAATTGGTAATTTCTTCAAAATACAGTACCACTGTAGCTACAAAACCTCCTGTTGAGAGCATCATAGACTGTGTGAATAAAGTAGAGGACCTTGACCCCTCTGATCTCCATTTCTAGGGTTCAGTTCCAGTATCGTACCCTGTCTCTCCTCCGGGAGCGCCGCCCGGCCTGCCACCTCGCTCTGCCCCTCAGCAGATCCCAGCCTGCTCGGTAGTCTTCAGTGGACAGCACTATCCTGTCTGCAGCGTCCCGCCTCCGGTGAGTGTGTTGGTAACTCATTCCAGCTGTTTAGTTGGGTCAGAATGTACATTAACTGTGTTGCTGTTTACTAATGAGTTTTTTGTTTGTTTTTATTGTACAAACTAATTTACCAGATGAAATGTTTTGTGTATCTGCTAGGTCCTTCAGAGTTGTTCTGTGCAGCACTTGCCCATGCCCTATCCGTTCCCATCACTGCTGTCCAGTGAGCAGGCCTTCCTGCTTCCCCCTCCTCACCTCGCACATCCCCCAACACACCTCTCCCACCACCCACCTCACCTGCCTCAGCCCGGACAGTTTGGACCCTATCCAGGGCAACAGGCCAGATCAGTGAGTAGGAACTTTTGTGTTATCCTTTTTTAATTTGTTAATTTGGTATCGGAAGTCATGAAGATTATAACATATGGTATTTAAGTTAAAGGTTCATTATGTAACTTTGGGATGTGTCAGATAAGTAAAACATTTCCAAGATATATTCTCATATCTGAATAAAACAACTTTCCTCGCAGGAAAATTGGATCCCTGAAACAGTTTGAAATAACAAAGCGACCTGTAAAGTTACGGTTTCACTTGTTTTGTTGTTACAGCAGCAAGGCCCACAGTTCTGTTTACAAACATATTCTAGTCTTACGTTTGGTTCCCGCTGACTCAAAATAATTTTGTTTTTGATTTATGATGATAGAACTATTTAATGTTAAGGATTAAATGTACATAAAATATGGTAAACTAACAGCTCTGCATATGGACAAACTCCCCTCCCCTAAAACTGCAAAGTGCACCTTTTTATAGTCTGAATTGACATGAATTGAATGTCAATTGAGGATATCTCATCTTCAAATGATTCAACTTTCTATGCATCTCTTAAAGCAAAAACAAGTTATCGCCAAACCTGTTTTGACAGTCAGCATCTCTCAGGGAAACTTCACCCGCTACATTAATTTTTTTTAAAAGCAACAATTATTTACCTATAGAGACCATGCAAATTTTATGCATCAGAGTTGAAGCAGTCTCTCCTTCTCCTTGCAGTGTTTGCAAGCACTTGGAAAATGTGTAGTGTTTAGTAATGAATCAAGACATGTACTGAAATAGGTGAAGATTTAAGAGACACGGTAAAGAGAGTAACTCCACGGAAAACTAGCTTGATGCAGGAATTGCAGTTGAAGAAGAAATGTTAGGTGTTCTTGGATAAAATTTAGAATGGAAAATATTGGTTCTCTCTCTGCATAAATATTGTGCTATCAATTACGGCTGGGTGATATGGGCTAAAATCAATATCTCGATATTGTTTTACTATATCTCGATACATGATATATATCTCGATATATTTCAAATCTCCTCTAAAGCACATCCTAAATGCTCAATTTAATTTATTTTTTGCATAACATCACACCAGTAATATGATTTAAATAGTCCCTGCAAAATGTGTCTGCACTAACGATGCATTAGGCTACATGAAACAACATCTTGTTTATATTCTTTAGTGCTTTCTATTGGAACAATTTGAAACTTGCACATGGCAAAGAGTTTGCACATTGTATTGATTATTCCACATCCTTCCACTCCCATACAATGGATCCAGCATTATTTTATTTGGAAACAGTTTTTTCCATCTTTTGTTAATCTGTAAACTGAGAACACTAATTATGACTCATTACAACCACTTACTAATTGTTTATCACCACTAACCCCCTGAAGATAGCAGCCACACTTTAAATGCAGAACAGGTTTTGCTCCATAATAGTAGTCTATGTTTTATTTTATAAAAAATACTCGCAAATGTAGCCTACTTTACATAGACTTTTAGTTATTAAACGGTGTGCACCTCCCTTGGTGCTGATATGGACCTATTATAAGAGTCTGCCCATAATAAATGTGATGCCGTGGTTGTGTGACGTTGGACCAAAAACTCTCCGTGAAGTCTGAGTAATCCGCCCCCCGGCGCTCGTTCGCCTTCCTCTCATAAGGACCAGGCTCTGTACAGCGGCCGCTTATGCTGTCAAGCGCCCGCCTCCCCCGTTCTTTCGCATGTGTAGCCACTAGCCTTCCTCTCATAAGGACCAGGGCAGGCTGTGCTGTGTACAGCGGCCGCTAATGCTGTCCCGCCTCCCCCGGTCGTTCGCCTGTGTAGCCTTTTTCTCATAAGCATGGACCTACAAAAAAGGTCCATGCTATGAACGACGGCCACCATCGCCGTCATGTGCGCCCCCCTCCACCCGCTCGTTCGGCTGTCATAAGAGCACAAGAGCCCTCGTCTTTTTTTCTCCCCCTCTCGTTGTTTTCACACAAGCAAACACACACAGCGCGCACTGCAGACTACGTCACAGGTGCGCGTCCAGGAGACTCTGGTTGGGAGGGGGGAGTGAGTGAGTTGCCAATGCATGTGAGTCTGTGAGGCAGAGAGCCACAGGAAAGAGCGAGAGAAGCGAACATTAGCGAGTTTTCAGGTGGCGGCTAAAAAAAACACATTACGTGCCAATTTGTATTCGATGGTCGCGATAGGGTCATTTTATACATCCCGTGGAGAACATCTCGCGATACATCGCATATATTCGATATATCGCCCAGCCCTACTATCAATAATGTTGAAATAATAAGTGTGTGCCAAAGTTTACAAATGCTCAGAGCCTGATTAAGTAGCTGGATGCTCACTGAGATTTGGTGTTGTTGTGGATCTGTGTTAGGACAGCTCTTGGACAAAGACTTTAAACCAAAGTGCATTAGTTATTTTGAAGTTCACACAATTTTTTTTCTTTTGTGTTGCTTTGATATTGATACATACTCACTGCTGATTTAAAGCAGCTGTCTGAACATGTCATTAAAGACACTATAATGAAATAATAATGACATCTCTTAGTAGAGATAAAATAAAATAATTTCAAAAGTTGGATTGATCCTTCAAACGACTCTTTAATATATTTATATACAGAATTCTAATACATTTCTTTTATACATCCAAGCCCCCACTCATTCAGAGGTTTTGTCTAGGGGTTGATACTCGTCCTCCTCTGACTCACAGATGTGCTTTTCAATAAGTTTATCTGGTGTCTGGATTCTGGTGTCTGGATTGTTTTGAAATGTTCCTGTTGCGGTCCTCACTTTAAATGATCTCAGATGGTCATAGTGCGTGTTTATCCATTATTTCTTTTTCTCTCTCCCATATTTCTCCTCCTCCCAGCCGTTACAGAGGATAGAGAATGACGTGGAGCTGCTTGGTGAACACCTGTCACTAGGTGCTGGGCTCCACTATCCTCCTGCCACCCACCCGGCCCTCACACCACACTCCACACAGCTCCACTTTCTCTCCCATGACCCTTTGCCACAGGAGTTCTTTGGAGTGGTGAGCAATAAGATGCATATAGGGTACTCGCAGGGTCTTAAAAGCAATTTTAAAAAAAGGATTGAATTTAATGTTCTCAAAATAAGGCCTTCTAAAAGTATTGAGCTTTCTTTACAAAGGTCTTACATTTTGATTGCCCTTTTCAATACTTGGAGAGTGGCCGTTTTGAAAAATTCTTAAATTAAACTTTGGAGATCCCTGGGGGTACCCAAATATAAAGTATTCGTTGTTGTTGTTCTTTTTACTTTTGAGTACAGAGGAAAATAAAAAAATCCATGTGAATGATTTGTCACTTGTGTGCCGTCATTTGCCTCCTAGTCCTATCCAAACTTCATTCCTCGGCGTCTCCCGGGGCGACGGTACCGCTCGCAACAGCCACTGCCACCTTCGCCTTACCATCCCAGCCTCCTGCCTTACTTCCTGTAAGTACATCGGTACATTTACTTCATTAGAAAAAGACGGTTAAGAAGAAGATGTTTTATTTTATGATTCAAATCTTATTTTTGAAATATGTGAAAATTTTCAGGGTGTCGATGATTTATAAACATCTACTCCAAGATGAGGAATTTTGAGAGGTCTCACTGATTTAGACATTAGTTAAAATTTGGCAACAAAGATACATGATTGATTGCACAAATGAATGTTTCGTAAAAGTTATGGCTACAAATGAACGGAATCATAAAGGGAAAAAGTTTAAACATTTTGCGAACGTTCAACATGTAAATCATTTGAAAACATTTTAACATGCTGTATTATTAAGTGTTAAGAGAAAGTTAGCTTAGTTGCTTAATTTGATCCATTCATGAATTGAACTTTAAAATGTCTGTCAAATCTCTCTCTGTAGTTCAATGCTGCCAGTCCAGCCAACTGGTCCTGCGATCAGTCTAGAGTTGGATGTAGACGATGGAGAAGTGGAGAATTACGAGGTTTGTCCCGATTTTTATTTATTTTTATTATTGTATCTGTTTGTTTTGCTGAATGCAGACTCTAATTCCCCCCCCCCCCCCCCCCCCCCGGCACACACACACACACACAGGCCCTCCTGAACCTGGCTGAGCGTCTGGGAGAGGCCAAACTCAGAGGACTGACCAAGGGAGACATTGAACAGCTTCCTTCCTATCGGTTCAATCCAAATAACCATCAGTCTGAACAAACACTGTGAGTGCAAACATGTTGTAGGTGGCGGGTCATCACTTGTTGACAAGGAAACTAACATTCATGATTCAACAAAACTATTTTTTTATTTAGACAATTTTTCTGTTTTAGTTACAGATTACGTGAAGTTATTCAGCACATTCCTGGTTTTGTGAGCTATAGGAAACTTAAAGGAGTAGTCAAACTTTTTTATTTTTTGCTTGTTGCCTCACTTTCGGGGTTCAAGACAATAGTGACAGGACTACCTAATAGTGTCTAGTGACTATATAGACAACAGTGTTCACGAGTAGAAGAGCAACAAAAAAGTGCACAAATATAGGGCGCAACATAACGTAAATAAAAAAGACAGAACAAGCACACAGGAACGTTTAGTTAAGTGTATTTTCTGACTGTTGTCAGATGCAGACAAAGGCCACCCATTGACAACCAGTATTTGAGCTAAGCTAATTAGTGATGAGCAACCTTTTATCCATTTTCTTCTTCAAAAATGCGTGCACAGTTAAAGGAATGGTGTCTGTCAACAAGCAACTATTCCTTTAAAGCAAGGTTTGGGATTGTGGCAAACATAAATCTTGGTACAAACAGCCTTGAGGTTTTCCTAGGTGAATAGAAGCAATAGGAGATGTTAACAACAGGTTTCTTGTGTTGCTGTACTGTACATGCTCATACCTGTTGTGTTGCAGGTGTGTGGTGTGTATGAGTGATTTCGAGTCCCGCCAGCTGCTGCGAGTCCTGCCCTGCAGCCACGAGTTCCACGGGAAGTGTGTCGACAAGTGGCTAAGGGTAAGTAACCCACCCCATGAACCCGCTCGCTCGCACTGTGTCCATGTTATGCACACATGCAACATTTGAATTCACGTAAGGGTTATCGCACATTGTTTTGTAACAGATGTAGGTCACAGTGACACAGGCGCCTCTTAATTATAGAACTGTAGTGAGAATCTCATTTGTTAGCTAACAGAAACATGTCAGGCTTGTGGTCTTAATGTGGTTCCTAAATTCAGCATCGGTGTCGGCAAAATCTATAAACATCTCTTAAACCCAGGAACATCTGAATAAGCAGCACACATACATTAACATGTGATTTCCAACTAAATCTGCTAAAAAAAGATCCTCCAACACCAGGTTCTTGTGTTAATCCTCACACAGTCTTATGATTTAGACGCATGAGTCATTGCCCGAAGCCTCAGTGTGAATTGGGTTATAGAGACGATAAATCAATACAAATCAAATAAGAAAAATGTCCTAATCTGATATAGTCATAGCTAAAATCTCTTTATAGGGGGAGTGTAGCGATGAGTTACTGTCCAATATACAGTTCTAAGATTAGGCATTTTGTGTGATTTGAGGATATTAGCTGTTTCTAATAACGTAAAACGCCTCTTTCTCTCTGTCCCCAGGCCAACAGGACATGTCCCATTTGTCGGGCCGACGCCTCAGAAGTCCAGAGAGACTCAGAGTGACCACATGAGGGCGCCATACGCCCCAAATGTCTGTCAAACACGTTCATCACTAGGCGGATACACATGTACATGCTTACACACACGCGCAACACTTCCTTGGGTTTTTGTACAGCACTTCCTGCTCGTTTGTTATCCTTCCAATCTTTATCCTTTCTTCCTTCCATTTGGTCTGATTTTCATCAGACTCCCTCTTCCCCAGTTATTAGATTTTTTGTCATTTCCATTTGATCAGTCGTTCCTGTTCACGTGAATGTAGGCCCTCACATCTAAATTACAACCTGCCTGACCACTATTCTGCTGTGGTGTGTGTGTGTGTGTGTGTTTTTCTGTACATGTGCATGCACTACAACTGTGCAAGCATTGTTTGGTTTTGCTGGGCTGTGGTACGGGAGTGAGTGTGTCAGTGTTTGTGTGTGTGTGTGTGTGTGTGTGTGTGTGTGTGTGTTTGTGTGTTTGTGAGTGAGTGTGAGAGAGAGATTTTTAGATGTTCTGGAACATGCCTGAGTTTTCTGTTCTGTATCTCGACAAGAGTAACAACATTGGAGGGTTTTTGCTCTCATGAGTGACTGACTTTCTGTTTGTATGTTGTATGCACTGTCTGTCTGTATGCATACTGTGTGTGTGTGTGTGTGTGTGTATGTATGTTCTAGACTTAAAACCTTTTCTCTAGTTTGACACTAAGGGTCCATGTTGCCACTATACTTCTTTGTTGCTTATTTTATTATTATTATTATTATTATTATTATTATTATTATTATTATTATTATTATTATTATTATTATTCAACCATTATAAGCGATTGTTTTCCTGCCTGGCAGTTACCTCATCATTCCGGTTTTTGGTCACCATTCATTACGAGCGCTTCACGGACTTCTTGGAAATTAAGCACATTATATATTTTTCTTATCGTTTTCTTTCTTAGTAAAAAAATAAGTTTGTCTGTGACTTTGCAGTGGCACATGTGTTACATATATACATATATCTATATATACTGTATAAATCTATGAATATCTGTATACCAAATAAAAAGCTTGATAAGAACTTCCTAAACTTTGCATTTTGTTCTTATTTTTTCCAATAGGGAATTTTGACCTCATGGTTGAGTTTCAGTCGTGTTATAACTAACATTGACACTGAATGACTGCAGATCTTCAGGTGCCTTTGCCCTCTGTCCCGTCAGATTTTTTTCAGAACAAAAGCATTGAGTTAGTGTCAGCATTGACTTCAAGCTGCCACTGGGTGGTGTTACTGCTCTTCTAGGCTACCACCCATTCACATCGGTGGTTTAGTTCCCCTGACATGCACTCTTTGGTTGACAGGCAGTAATTGACTCTATTTCACTGTAGCTTTATAATGTGTGAACAGAACCTGCACATATTAGACACGACACACAATATAATGATGTGCTGACATGTGGACATCCTTTGTGTAACACTGAATTCCGGATTTTATTGCAGTGTCCTGTCACTCTGGCTGTAAGTAGACTCAGATTTCTTACAACAGTTCAGGTCATGTAAGTTACAAATAATAACTGGAGTTGTACTTCATAAAAACTAAATTCTGCATCATGGAAACATTCCAACCACATACAACATTAGTTGATTAAGTGATTAAATTTAAATAAACCAAGACGTAAGGAGTGGAGTAACTAAGGTTAGAATTGTAAATAGATCTGCCACTTTTCAATCAAGATATTGGAACCAAGCACCTAATCAATTATAAGACCACAGTGGAACACTTAATGAACTCAGAAAGTATTATCAGTGAAATGCTCCTTTATATACTGATACATAATCTATAAGTCACCTTCAAGTTTTGTATTATTTAAGCACAAATAGCAACATTTTTCCAAGCGACTTGCTCGGATCTGCTTGAGGCACAGAGAACACACATGTGAAGTCTTTTTAAGAACATCTGTCAAAAAGGGAACGGACACCTGGGTTCAGAACCTTATAATTTGTCTTTGAACTTCCCATTCTGTTTTTTTCACCTTGTACCGTATTTATTTCCTCTTATTCTTCTGCTCTAACCCTTATTCAACTTAAATCTCTGAAGGACGGCTTGATTAAAATTTGTTTCGGCTTGTCTTTCATCCTTGGTGTCTATGTGGCCTTTGTAAACTGGAGAGAAGTAGTCGAACTGACAAGGTGATGCAGCTTTACGCCATCTCAAACTGAGTAAAAGGTCCAAAAGCTGCCTTTCCTTTGAGAGACAAAGAGGATGTCTATCTACCCTGAGTTCATGTTTAATTCAATGAGAAGCCTGAGGCCTCATGACTCACTGTCCTCCCACCCTTTGTCCTTCAACCTGTCCAACTTGTTTGCTTTCCGCTCTCCTTCTTCTTCATCTCCTCCTCACCCCGTTATACTCCATCTTTCCGTTGCTACTGTCTTCGTCTGTGCTGTGAGCGCCACCCACTCCTTTAACCCACTTCTGCTGCAGAGCAGTCAAGTGAAAACGAGGGGGGACTTCTGCCTAAAACCGTCTGCCCAGTTACTTAACTCAGCCGACAAACAATATTTGTCTCGTCTTGTTTTCTTTTTCACTCACTCCGCTGTCTCGAGTTGTAGGACGGGTTGTATGAGGCCAGAAGTTATCCAAGTTTCGATGGCGAGTGAGCTCCTCTTGATGTTGTACAGTCGACAAAAAAAAAACACAAACTAATCTGCTGTGGATTTGATTTAATTCTAATGCCATATTCAAATGTATAAACCCTTGATATCTGCATGACAGGAACCCTTCATTTGCACAGACAACTTTTTTTCTAACAGTATTACTGTGGATGCTCAAGAGGAACCCCACTGGTAAAAATCTGTCCAAATCAAACATCCAAGCATAACGTGCCCCTCTTTGACTGGACAGTTGCACTGCAGTCACTCGTGGGTGACTGGCTGTCCTCTGGCTTTGCCCTGAGGATGGGTGACATGTTCCAGGCAGCTCGTCCTAAAAAGACTTCTGCTTCTCGAGACTTTCTGCAAGAAAACAAAATTAATCATGCTTGCAAGGATGGAGACATTTTAAGGATTTATTTCTTAGATTTATTTTACAGTGACACTACAGATGTTAACATTGTTACATGGGGAGAAGCAAGGCAAAGCAAACTTCACCAGAAACGGCTACAGGATTGGAATCGCAGATGTTTTCCTATTTTTGGATTAAACAAAGCTGGTAAACCACCACAGCCTTTATTTTATTTTATTTTATTTTATTTTATTTTATTTTATTTTATTTTATTTTATTTTATTTTATTTTATTTTATTTTATTTTATTTTATTTTATTTTATTTTATTTTATTTTAAATGTCTACTAAAAAGAGATTTTTTTTCCACTGATTTTCATTCTGCTTCATTCTATCAAAGGTACACGAACGAAGAGAGGATAGGCTTTTACACCTCTGCTCCTGGCAGCCTACACTTTTAATGTGCAAATGCAAGCTTCTCCATGTGTGTGTGTGAGTGAGTGAGAGAGAGAGAAAGAGTGTGTGTTGTTCACTGACTGTCCCAAGCTGACAGGTTACATGGATTCTCCATCCTGCTTGTATATAAAAAGAAAGTGAGGGCACTGAGCACTGCCTGCTTCACTTACACTCTTATACACACACACACACACACACACACACACACACACACACACACACACACACACACACACACACACACACAGACACACACACACACACACACACACACACACACACACACACACACATACACACACACACACACACACACACATTCACACACATTGTCTTTCTTTCTTTCTTTTTACTTGTCTCTTATATCCTTTTAAATCCTGTTAAATGTGAACACGTCAGTTGGGGCAGGTTGTTCCCAGCCCATCTCCCCAAGTGAAGTGTCTGTGTGATATTTATTTCATAGGGATTTCCCCCACGCTGCCTGCTGGGTGGCTGCTCGCCATGTCATCATGTTCTGACGTGTCAATGGCCATCACTGTCACTCCAGGGGCATAAAGAGTGTGTGTGTTTAAGAAAGCGAGACACAGCATGATGAAGACAGACATAACTAGGATATGTATATGCATGTGCATCTGTATGTGTATGTGATTGTGTATCTGTGTGTGTAAATAGGTAGAGTGGATATACGGGAGTGGCAGCGTCAGACGAAGCCTTTCCATTTGACACATTTAGTCTTGAGGAGAGGCAAGCTCTGAGGCAGAGTGCATCACGTGAGTTTGTGATATATACACACTGTGGGATATACTGTACACAGTGAACACACACGTATCACCCCCCCCCCCCCCCCTCTCCCCCCCACACACACACAGTGCACATGGGCAGCACTGAGGACCTTAGGTTCTCTCCCTGGTCTGCTGGATAATTCCCTCCTCAGGGAGCTGGTGTGAGCCATGTGGCACAGAGTTCATGGAGTCAAAGTATGAATGCTGTCCTTATCATCAGCTGGCTTTAATCTTAAACAACACAAACACACGCATCATAGAATTTACTTTGGAGTTTTAAAATCTTTGCAGAGAGATCAAATCCAATGTGTTACATAATGGTCATTTTAAATGGAGGTCAAACCTACCTTATTAAACATTTGTGATGTAGATTACATAAAGACTGTTCATGTATTTTTCAAGCGTTGAATAATGGAATTTGAGATACGTTTTATTTTGAAAATGGATTATGAAAGCCCACTGTTTTTGACCTGTCTTTCGTTTTATAGTATTTTATAGTATTATAATATGATGACTTAAAAGTGTCAAGTTTCCATAAAATTGCTCATGCCATGCTGAATTATTCTTTTTTACCGATGATAAAAAGCTTGACTGTTTTATCAGTGTTACCTCTGATTTATCCATCATTGTACAGTAGATGTTCTGCCAGTGATAAAGGACTTTTGTTGTAGACATGAAAATCTTAAAATCTTAAAGACTTAAGACTTTTCTTTATTTTTGGACTTTTATACAGTATATACAGATTGTGAACCATCAGTCACATGAAGTACACTTTGAGTGCTGCAATATATTTTTATTTAATCAACATTGGCTATATTTGCCATCCCTCTATCATGCCGTTCCCTTTTTCTGGACCCTTTGGTTATCATTTTAAATCATTTTCTCCACTGATATCATATTTTTATGAGTCTGTGATGCGCATCTGAGGCCAGCCTGTTTGAAGATTTGTAGAGGGGTCATTTTTCCCTGTTCTGAGGTTTATGTCACATCAGGCCATATAGATTCAATTTACTGCTGTATTTAGGTGATGGTTCCAAGGCGCCTTTTTGTAACAATGAAAATGGAAAGGTATTGGTTTCTGTCTCAGAGGGGTGGCAAACAGGTCAAATTGGCACATTTGAACCACATATTATGTTCCCCTCTGATGTGGTTACAGTCTCCTCGGCTTAACATAGATCTGTGAGGTCCAGGTTGTTTTGGTGGAACTAAGGGAGAAGCTGTTTTGTGATGTCTGATGCAGTGAACACATAATATGCACAACCATGATTACAGGGTGAGAATCTATTCAATGTCCTTTGTAACAAAATAGCCATATCTGTGACATGAGATCTCAAACACAATACAAAAGTAAGAATTCCCTTTCCTATAATACAATTAAAGATACAAATTAAAAGATTGTTTTTGTAAAATTGTGGCTTCTGGAATAAACGCTGGCATAATGAGCAATACTAAGAGACTTTTATGGAGCCAATAGGCTGAATCAACTTTGTGTCATGACTCGAATCTAACCGACATTCATTTATACGGAAAAACTACGCACTACAGCTCACTGTAACAACAGAACAACTGGGGCAACAGCTGGCCCTTACTATTGTAAACATGAGGCATAACCTCTTTGTGGATCAACAATAACTAGAGCAAAACACCACACGTCTGGCCTGCTGCTAGGGGACTGCCGCAGCAACCTTTTCACGCTGCAGCTCTGACCTATTCCATGGAAGGCTCATTACATGTGTTCAACAATGCACTGTATGCTCTGCCCCAGATAATTACTTCACATTTTATTCTTTACGCTATGATGCAAGCCTAGTCCAACCTGTACTAATGCATTTACATATATGGCTTGGATAACAGGAGGTTGGGGGTTTTAACTAGGCCAAGTGTGTGCTTCGAGACTGACTGATTCCATGATACAAAGTCCAAAGTATATAACCTCAAATCAAACAGCTGACAGAGCAGATTGAAATGAGTTCTGTCAGTCGTTTCAATGACTTTATCCTACAAAGGCAAACACCAGGAAGCACATTTGAAGTTGACAAAACACATTTCACCTGTAGGTCCATTTAATAGATGTTTTGGAGCTTTTAATTAGAATACATGATGCTCAATGGCATTTGTCATATATCTTGGAATAACTCGTACTGGTACTGTATTTCACTATTTGGCTATTTGTCATCGCTGTCAAAAATTTTATATACTCGTCTGGTCTGGGGGATCTCTTTTCTTTCCTGAAGCTTCTCCAGTGTTGCCCACATGTTGCTCATTTACAATGCATGCATTGGAACTGAAATGTAAATATTTGAAGCCATTTAAATTTTTTCCTTTTCTATTTCGTTTTAAATTAGCAATGAGTAACAAACCACTGCTCCACTACTGGGGATCCACCTATAGTGTATAGTTTGCTGCTATCGAAACGGTAGAGTGCTGAGAGGGAGAAGAGTCATTCCAGGAGAAGAGCTACAGTATGGAAATCTTTTTTATTCATGAGTGTTCGTGCTCATGTGAGTGCACCTGAATATGAAAAAATGTTAAAGCCACACCTGCCTTTCAACCCATAGATTCAAGAACACACGTGCACTCACACAGCCAAACGTGTGCCCATCCAAACACACTTGTTTTTGTTTGCCAATATTCAAATGTTGTGTTCAATGTAAAGTCTATTAATCTGACGAAACACACATTTCTAACCAAGTCCTGTCCAATCATTGCTCTACATTCTAAGGATTAATTTGTTAATATGAAATACAAATAATTGCTCTTATTTTTGGACACTAAACACTGAGCTGCCGGAAGGCTTAGAAGGATTTACATTATAGTAATCAATTCAAAAATGTACTTTCAATTTGTTAATAGGACATTTACATTTTGTGTGTGTGTGTGTGAACAGATTTCTCTTTTTTATTCTAATTTTAAAAAGAGGCCTGTAGTAAGGTTTTCACTTTTAAGTAGTACTGTATGTGTTACGTTTTCCCCCACTGATCTTATTTTGTTGCTTGATTATTTTAAGCGTAAATTGTATTTCTGCCCACCTTTTACAGTGCATTTTTACAGTTGATGAGACCAAAGGTTAGTGGAAGTTTTACGTGATGGAAGATTTCCACAAAATACACAGTCATCACAATGTGAATCATATTTATTTTTCTTTAAACACAATCAGAAAGAATGGGTAAAAATGTACTCTCCAAACATTAAAAACACATTATCTTTCTGTAAAATAAATTCAATTCTGCTTTTGTATATTCAATTCATCATTTATACTTTCATCACCTACTGCTTCCCCCTCCAGCTTCCTCCACCTAATCTTAGTCTTCTTCCTTGCTCACCTCAGGGTAGGGAACGTGGCTGTGTCACAGGGAACATGCCGGCTTGTGTAACGCTGTCATATTTCTTCAACAGTACATGTGTGTGGGGTCCACGCCTGTCAGATTGTTGTTGCCTCTGGATTATGTGCGGTACTGCTGAATTTCCATGGCCCCGCAGTAAAGATGACATGGGAGGCTTCGTGTGTGGGAGAGGGCTGCCATACAGACAGCTCAGCCAGCCATGCATCTACACCCAACCCTGCACAAACCTGAACCCTGTAAGACCACTATATACATTTGATCAGCCTACATACAGTACATTGCATTGTGTATGGTTGAAGTCATTTGCTCTGGAGGTAGATTTTCCACATCAATGAAAGTCACGCAGGAGCAACCAATGGTACATTACAGTACTTAGTATTCAGATAGGGACAGTGAGTATACTTAATATGAACATTTTAACATATCATCATTGTATTTCTCATTTCCTAGACATCCAAAAAATGTGGGGGTCAAACCTGGGGCTTTCACAGAAACACCAATCGGCAGTAGGGACATGCTCAGAGGCTGCGGGCTCCGTTGGAACATCCCATTGACTTCAGCCACCAGGAAATTCCTGAAATCTTTTCCGGCATTTTATCTCCCACTCACTGCTGAGCTCAGCAGGGGTTCCTGTGCCCGTTTTGCTTCAAGAGATGAGAGGAGTGCGAATAGGGTATGTATAGGGCTCAAGAAGAAAGAATGAGTTAAAAGTCAAACACTGTGCAAAATACACTTTTACATGTTTTTTAAAAATTAAAATGGGTCCTCGGTGTGACTACAGACTCCCAAAGTACGATTTAAAACAACCCTCTCTCTTTCTCTCCACGTCCAACTTTATGTAAATCTGCGCTAAAAAATTCCAGTCATATTTTGCTCCCCTTATGACATCATAAGGGTAGAAGCCACGCCCCCCCATTACCAACCTCACTTACCACTACCTCCCCCTCTAACTGGCAATTAAATTCAAACCGGTAATTGGATTCAGGACCAATCAAAACAGACTGGGCATTTTGGAAGGCAGGGCTTACAGAGACCGGTTCTAAAACGGAGCATTTCAGACAGAGGCGCAAAAGAAGAGATTCAACAATAACACATATGCATAGGCATATAGGGGGTTTTGGACACTACACCATGAAAACAGTTTCTATTAGGAGCCCAAATAACAATTTTAAACCTGAAATTTAGCATAATATGTGACCTAAAAAGTATAGGAAGAGGAGCACTGAGAGGAGATAAGAGGAAAAGGAGAAGCAAACGAGTAAGACTGCAAAAAGAGAAGGAGACAAAGACTGAAGGCAAGATCTGCAAGGAGGGCAAATTAGACAAAGATAGATGATGAGATGCGTTCATGGCTACACATCAGGGAGGTCCCATCCCAGTAGCGACTAGAGCAGGACAATGAGCAGCTGTGACAGTCTACCAGCCTGGAATTTAGAAAGCCCCGTCTCATACTGTCAGTCCAAGTCACAAATGTCCGCCAGTGATATAAATTTATGACAACATTAATGCGGCAAAAGGGGAATTGGCCACTTCACCGGGGCACGATGTCTCCGAATGCGAGGCCTGGGGGCAAAAAACAAAAGGCACCGCTGGATGAGAGGGAGGCTGGTAAAGGAGGCCTCGTTTGAAAGGAGCAACCTAAACAAACTTAATCCACTGAGATGATATACAATATGGTGATGTGTATCGGTTGGGATTCAGATGCAGTAGATGTTGTGAGTTTGTGTGCAATACATTACACACACAAACACACGCACGCACGCACACACACACACACACACACACACACACACACACACACACACACACACACACACACACACACACACACACACACACACACACACACACACATACACACACACACACACACACACACACAGAGCTGTGTATAGGTGTACAGGTAATTAAATTATGCTGACAGAGTGCTTTGTCTCTGGTAGATATCAGCGCATCATTGCTATAGGAAGTGAATCGATTAATGATTATGTTGATGTAAAAACCCTTCAGCACTTACTCCAATGAACCAAAGGTACACTATATGTTTTATCTTATGAAGACCAAATGTGACAACATGCTCTCAAGCTAAATTCCTCAGCTCTTTCATGGACTCTTCTTTCTTAATTATTTTATGGATATTTATTTCACATTTCAGGAGGCAATTGTTTGTATCTCCTGGTATCCCAGTAGAATCCATTTGTATGTTCAATCTTGGGTTAGAAGAACAGAGTGTGTCAGATCTATGACGATTGTTAAGCCTCCTGAGGGAAAAGTGTGATTTGTCATATTGGGATGTATGAATGAAATCGCCCTGACTTGACTTGGCTTAAAGGCCATGCCCGCTCACACAGGAGTTTTCAATTACTTGGATTTAGTTAGGTTCACCCTCAAAGCGACAAGTCAGATGAACTGGAGTTTGCAGAAATTAATTTTCCAATCATAATCACAACTTGGTGTTTAATTAGGTCAACTGTTTAGCCATGGTTTTAGACTGATACTCCTGAATGACATGGCCCTTTCAGAGTTACTTTACTGTTGCTAACAAAAGCAACAAAAACCCACCTTGTTTGTTTTTGGGGAATTTTAAATGAATGTGATGTTATATAACATCCTGCTCTCATAATTTCAATGTCAGATTTCCCCCGCAAGCAATAAACGCACCGACCAGAAAGTGTTTTTAAACCATCCTGGCTTGCAACTGTGTCATTATGTAACAATGTGTTACTCATCCTCACAAAAGAATAAATGTTCACATTACAAACTTATTTCAAGGAATTAATAGAAAGCAATGGCTGACTGGAATGTAAAAAAACACAGTGCTTTGCATAATGGTCAGCATGCGTATGAACAAGTTGTATTCCTTGGGTTGAAACATTTCCAACCGCCAATGTGAGCTTTTACAGTAAAAGAAATCTGCGCCGGTTTACTTTGGGACGAGCTGAGATATAAAGTACTGCAAATTTATTTAATTAAACCATGTATACTTTAGTGTCTGTTACTATGTTTGTACGTGCATGCATGAAATCTTGCTAATCTTCCAGATAACAGTTACAGTATTTATAAAAAAAAATGAACCAAAGTATATTCATATATTTGATATTTTGTTTATACTGTATATATTAACTCATCAGCCACTTTATTAGGTACACCTCTTCAATTGCTTGTAAAAATAAATAGCTCATCAGCCAATCACATTTCAGCAAATCAATGCATTTAGGCATGTAGATTTGGTCAAGACAACATGCTTAAGTTCAAACGGATGATGGTGCAAAAGCAGGATGGATCCATGCTTTCAAGCTGTTTAGGCCAAATTCTGACCCTACCAACTTAACTTTGCAACTGAAATCGAGACTAATCAGACCAGGAAAGATTTTTTATAATCTTCCATTGTCCAATGTTGGTGAGCCTGTTGAATTGTAGCCTCAGTTTCCTGTTCTTAGCTGAGAGGAGTGGCACAGTGCCCATCTGCTTTAAGGTTGGTCGTATTGTGCGTTCAGAGATTGTATTCTGCATACCCTGGTTGTAACGAGTTATTTGAGTTACTGTTGCCTTTCATCTCGAACCAGTCTGCCCACCATCCTCTGACCTCTGACTTCAAAAAAGCATTTTCCTCCACACAAATGCAGCTCACTGGATTTTTTTCCCCCGCTTCGGGTCATTCTTTTTAAACCCTAGAGATGGTTGTGTGTGAAAATCACAGTAGATCTGCAGTTTCTGAAATACTCAGACCAGCCCGTCTGGCACCAGGAACCATGCCATGTTCAAAGTCACTTAAACCCCCTTTCTTCCCCATTCTGTTGCTCGGTTTTGACTTCAATAAGTTGTCCTGTTCAGGTCTACATGCCTAAATGCATTGAGGGGCTGCCATGTGATTAGTTATATGTGTTAACAAGAAATTGGACCACTGTACCTAATAAAGTGGCCAGTGAGTGTGTGTGTGTGTGTTTGTGTGTGTGTGTGTGTTTGTGTATGTGTGTTTGTCTTCTGGCTCTATGAGCTCAAATCATCTGATTCAATTTACCTCCCCCTCTGTTCTCTCCGTTGCTTTTAGGATGCAGAGATAATGTTCATTAGAGGAGAGACGGACATGGACTTTGGGGAGGAGGATGCTTGCATGTTGCTAAAGTGTGGCTGTAATGGGGAATGATAGGAGCGTAATACAATTTGGTTGCATTTGGAGCTGTAACGAGGGGTTAATTTTACCCAGTGTGTGTGTGTGTGCATGAACTAATAGATTGTAAAAATGCCTCTATTGTATGAGGGAAGGAGTTAGGTCAAAGGTCAGAGGAGACTTGGATTCTGCTTTTCTTTGACTTTACTTGTTCCAGGAGTCACTTCTTACTTAGCTTTTGTTCAGAAGTTGCTGTGATCATCCCTTAAACTGTCATTAAAAAACTGCCTGTGTGTTATGTAGTGAAATACACTTGACCGCTTATTCTTGTTGAGAGTAAACCCTGCTTAACCGAGCTGGGGTTAAGCATAAAGACAGTGGAAGATAGCTATCCTGGCACGTTCCAAAGCGTAGAAAAATCCTCCTACCAAAACCACCGCAAGTCTGTACAGAAATGAAAAAGAAAATCAGTGACTTTGTGGGGAAACTGTCCAAGAAGAGCAACAGAATCAGTATTTTCAGCAAGCGAGCCCCACATGACACATTTACGTTCAGGTGATAAAGCCCTCTAGTAATTATAGGAGGAGCAAAGGAGAAACAGGGTTATGGTCATTAAGAGTGATAAGGGTGGTTGGATGGATGGGTTAATTAAGCATCAGACTTTACCACAAGAGACCACTATTCATCAAGTCAACGTTAGCTTCTTCTTATTTTTTTTTCAAGACATTTTTGGGAGTGTTTTTTTCCCTTAATTGGATAGTTGAGTGCAGAGTGGAAACTTGGGGGAGATAGATGGTGGGGAGTGACCTTCAAAAAAATGACCACAGTCCTTCAAAAAAGTTTAAATTCACATTCATCCTCTCCCTTCTCTCAAAGGCAGATTGGTCTAGCAGTTCTACTTCTATAATGGTCTTTGCCAGATGGATTTAAACATTTCATTTGATGAACTTACAATGACTGACGGTTATAGCTTTTGGCTTTTGGTAGCCTGTTGATTACAGGACTGTCATCTGGGTCTACGCTGCCAAGGTGTTCTTGAGAGCAAGACAGTTTATTCTCCTGAAGGCTCTAGTGCTGTCCCGTATATGACCCTGACCTTTTACCCCCTGTGGTAACGATGGTATGAAAAAAGAGTGGGAAATTACCCCCCTAGGGTCCGGGATCAATACATTTTTTTTAAAATATTTTATTTCAAAGTGGGGGCTATCAGGATATACTGTAAAACGTTTCCATGCATCCTATATAGGAAGCACAATGGCACCATCAACCCACAACATCTTCATCCCCAAGAACCTCATGATGAGAACAAACAAAAATTGCGAGTAAAATCTAATTTGCTGCATAAGGCTGGCTTCCACTCAACTTCAGTCTCTGGGCTTAATGGTTGTAGTTGTCATCAGTTAACAGATCAATAAAAGTTTTAAATTATAAACCTTTCTTTTTGAGGTTTTAGCCATAGCTTAACTGAAAATCGCTGCTCCCTTCTGAGCTTCATCAAAGTGTGTTTGAATGAACTTAAATCAAATCTTCAATGAAGAGATCCCTGTTTGATCGGAGCAGATAAGGCGGGTTCATATGGCTGTGTGCTGGGTATTAAACGTCTTCCCTATGGGTTTCTGGCTGTTATCGCTTCCTGTTTGTTGTCACGACTGTGTCGATCAAGACAGCAAAGAGTGAAACTGACGCCCGACGGGGAGAGCGCACTGTGCGGTGCAGGGCGATGTGAGGACCGGGGCGCTTAAACCTTTTATCTTTTTATTTGAGAAATGGAATGGCCGCTTCGGCGATAACGGCATTGGTGTATCCACGACTCCACTATAGCTCATAAAGAATATTCCCGAGGAAAACGTTGTTTGCATTATAGGCTGAAGAAGAATTGAGTTGAGGGGGGACACTGCTCTGTACAGCCGCTTGCCGCTGCGCGCAATCACAGCTCCTGGATCAGCGTGGAGAGTCGGTGCGCTGTGGCAGAGAGAATCCAGCCTCCTCCTCATCTTTAAGCAGTCAGTGCTGCTCTCTCCATGTCTCCCAGACTCAGCTACCGGACGTCATTTGCGGGATTCACTTGACATGACAGCGCTGTAATCCAGCCTGCCTTTTTCTCTCTTTCCCTTTTCTTATGCTTTACATCTAGGGCAAGAAAATAGGAAAAGCCCACGCGAGAAACACTATAAGTTTTTCGCGCGTGTGTGTCGCACTGGAGGGGAGGAAGCGATGGCAGCCCCGGTGAAAGCAGCGTCGGTTCTCCTGGTTCTCACCGTGGCAAGTGAGTAATCCTTTCCAAATCATCCCGCAACGGGCTGGGACAAGGGGGGCTTGTACATTACACGGGGCTTTAATCACACACACAGACACACAGGTACACACACATACACACCCACACACTCTCGGGCTTTTTGTTGTAAAGTATAGCCTCAGTCACTCTCTGACTGTGCATGCCAATTAATAGAACAGGTCACGGGAGTCCCTCTTACTCAATGTTAGAAATGTCATCTCATCTCCCATGTGTTTTGCGGCTATACAACTTCTCCTCCTATGGGCTGCAGCAGCGGGACGCTCCCTGCTGTAAGCATTTAACATTTGCTTTGGGGAAATGTTTTAAGTCACATTTTTGACTTGACAGACTTGGCACGTGATACCGGAAAGCAGGCCGGTGGGGAAAAAAATAGTGGCATTTCCTTGCGTCGGACAGTTCAGCACGTGATTTCTCAGCACGCACGTCGCAATTAACTCACTTGCTCTTTCTTGTAGGCTACACAACAAACCCAAGGAGTCATACTTTACTCGCTTTAAACGCGAATGAGGGTGCTGTTTTAGGGAGGGTACGTGGCTTTTTCACTAGTCCGACTCATTGTCTCTATAATTTAAGCGAAAAATCCAATAATAATTTGGCAATGCGGTGTTCTCAGGACTCACTAATCAGTTGGACGATTTGGCTGCGGTCCACCTGATGAAATCTCATAATGGTGTACCGTGGCCCTCCCGGACTGTGTGCCAAGGCCATCTTGTAATAATGACAGATAACTAAATGGACCGCCTCTTTACAGACAACCTTAACTGAGTGCACCTCTATCAGATGATGTACGGCTGAGACGGCCTTCCTAATTTGTTTTTGTAAAGTTGAAGCAACCTGTGTGGTCGATGCAGGGAATCTCATTCAGGAGCTGTCCATGGTGCTGAAATGCGATCTCAACCTGTGAGTGCAGGGGCAAACCCCATCTATTACACCCTTTGTGTCCGTGGCCTCATTTTTTCCATTAGAATAACAACATTATGGAGGTAGCCAACATAAATATGAAAACACGAATATGCGGAGTCGTTAATGTTAGTTGTATTTCTGATAAAAGCCTAAATGCTTGAATGACCCAGTCCATTCAATAGAAAGTCAGTGTCATTTGAGGAGAAATCTTTGTAACTTTGGAAAAAAAAGTGGGTAATTACTGCCTAGAAGAACATCTCTATATGTATGAGTTAGACGTGTTAGTATACAGTATGTCACTAAAACAGTACAAACGTGAAGATCATTGTTTTTTTTACCCGTTACCTTTCTTTACTTTGTTGTTCGTTTGCTTGCCATTATGACCTCCAACTCTCCTTCCTTTCATCCCCTTTCTCAGAATTACAGTATCTCATACTGTACATTGTCATTCAAATCTTGTATCTCCAATAGTACAAACTCTTTAGGCCAGTTTGGCAGACATGGATTAAGCCTAGTCCTGGACTAAATGGAATTCGGAATGGAGATTGTACATGAAAGTACAATTTAGTCCAGGACTATTATAGGCTTAATCCATGTCTGTGACACTGGCCCATTGTGTTAATTCAAGTTTAGTCAATTTACACAAGGAACATTGAAATGTGTCTTTTTCCCTCAAGTTTTCCACTTCGGAGGGGGTCAGAGTGCAGGGTCAACCATACTGCAGTGCCCCGGAGCAGTTTGGGGTTAAGTGCCTTGCTCAAGGATGCAATGGTAAAGATGGTGGGCACCGTAGATGTTATACCAGCCACCATAGTGTTACAAATAACACCTTCTTGTCCGTTGCCAGGGATCGAACCAGCGGCCTCACGGTTACTGGTCGGCCCCCTTTCCTCTTGGCCATCCTACCACCTAAAGGAAAGGTGTCCAATAGTTCCCGCATTATTCTCCTTCTTTCCCTTCATTCCCTTTCCTTGACCACTTTATTCCAATCCTTTGTTTTCTTCTAACAGATACGACTTAGCCTCTCCTCTGTGACTCTTTCCGTCACCTGCGCTCTTTCTGCATGACTGTGTCTCTGTCGCTCTTCTCAAACTTCACCTTGGCTGCTGCAGTGACACGACTTAATCCAGGCGGCTACTTTGCTTCCCTCTCTCTCTCTTTCTTTCTCTCTTTCTCTCGCGTGGTGCCACTTGCCTGCACGCCACATTTGTGTCTCTATTATCTTGTATTTTGTTACACCCCTTTACACCGTCTTATTCCGTGACCCATCTGAGGTCAGTTCTCTCTGTCCTCTCTGGTGCTCTCGGTCTCAGCTGCGTAGTAAACGTGCTAATGTGTGCTACTGCTTTAACACTGGATGTTTTGATCATTAGAAGCTTGCACAATGCCTAAAGAAGCGCAAGAGGATAGCGTGAGATTCCCCCCTCACATATCTAACTCTGCTTCTTTGTAGCCCCTGGGTGAAACTTTATATATAGGGGGCGGGCAGAAATATCCAGCTCTGAATTTTTATCCCGGGGTTATTCTATGGCTGTTTTGATTCTCACAAGTTTAAAAAAGTGCTCTCTCCTAACATCATATGTGCGCTCGGTCGAAAGGGGGCCCAGCATGAGTGAGGCAACATTTCGTAGTAAACTATTATTCACTGCGTTGGCACACTTGTTTGAGGTGTTGCTCTTTGGAGGAGAGAAACAGGGAATATGAAGAAAGATATGTAAGAAAGAGCTGCTTCAGGTGCATTGCAAGGAAAGTGGTGCAAACTTAAAGCTAGTGTGTAACCTTTTCATATAATTAAATGTCGGTTACATTCAAATTATTGCACAAACGAGTTGACACAAAGTTGATTAAGCATATCAGCTCCACACAACTCTCTGTATTTCTCAGTATGGCAGCATTTTACAAACTGTTGTCGCCCCCCAAAACTGGCCCAGGAGCTCAGGAAAAATCCCTTAAAGCGCCCAAGAAATGTTTCATTTGTTGATCCTACAGCTAAGAAAAAACCTGGACGTACAGCAGAAGGAATACAATCCACATGCGATCACCGAAAGATTACCTCATGTTGACGTGTCAACAGTATCATGGTAATTACTCAGTATTCCTCATGGGGGCAACATAAGTAACGTACTATTGCTTTTAGCAGCTTACATGCTAATGTTACACTGAGAAACAGAAGAAAGACTCTTTTCATTCTGCTTTTTTCTCTCTTCTGGCCCTGACCTGCACACGTTCCCATCACTGCTGAGAAAGTTGAGCGAAGCAGGGCTGACAGACACAACGGAAAGGTGGTGACAGATATAAAAAAATCTATATATTAAAAGCTGTTATATTATATAAGCTGTATATTCTCAAACAGGAAGGACTGTGTGTGCGATACTAATGGTATCGAGGGAATACAAAGCATCAGATCCATGTGATACTAAAAATAATCAAAAACTAAAATCTCTCAGGCTGCAGATGAGCTAAGAGCTACATTGTGGAATATCTCGACCACGTGGCCGCGACTGCATCTGAATGACACATGGGGTGTTGTTTATGCCGTGACTTATAGGCGCAGTGTGCTGAGCCAAGCCAACGACAGCTGAAGCCCAAATAGTTTTGGGCTCAGAAAGGCATTGAATTATTCACTATAAACTAAAAAAGAAAGCAACAAGATTCAGAATTTTGATGCTTTTTTGTCTGTGTGCAATGCTCCTACGACACAGCCTGTCAATCCATCTGCATTGCCCCCCCATCCCCACCCTCGAACAAACCTTCAACAACAGCACCACTGTGTCTCAAGGTTTGATTTGCTTTTTTCATGATTTACAGGTCCTGTGTGCTGATATGGAGACCATGTGTTGTTGACTTGATCTAGTTGAGAGTAAGTCTCAAAGAATATTCTCTGATTGTAGGCGAGACTCTACTTGTGCTTGTGAGATGATGGCATTTTTATTTTAGCGGCGATGAATTATTGAGGTGAGGAGAGTGCAGCGAGGCGGGCGGGAGTGTGTGTGCGCGTGTGTGCATATATGTGTGATGAGACCTGCTGGTAGACTCCTTAATTCTCCTTCTCTGCTTACATAGACCTCATACACATCTCATTTTAGCCTCATCTACTGTTTAAGCATTAACTTTCAACCCCCCCCCCCCCCCCTTACGTAGCCTTGTGTTTCTCCGACATCCCCCCAGTCCTTTCCACCAGTCTCAGGAAGTTTGTCTTTCACAGTTTGGTATCGCTTGTGTGTGCTGGGTTTATTTTTATGCTGTCCTCATCACCCTTACTTTTTTTAAAGACAATATGACATCTCCTATTTCTCTCAGGAAGAAATCAGAGAGCACCTAGAGCCTAAAGCTGAAGCCTCGACAGCAAAGACCACTTTGCAGGTCAACATATTACACAGATGCATATTTAAAATATAAATTTGGATTATTTATGCAATCCCTCAATTAATCGATTTAGCTCATAACTCTTATTCCTAGCATGTGTTCAGTAAATTCAATGTATGTGTTAGTTATGAGTCCAGCACCAAAAACACCAGATCCTTCTTTTTGCATGATGCAAGGTGACCTTCCCAGCCTAGTTAATGCCTATGTCTATCTCTTCATACACAAGCCCGATGGTGAGGCAGGCTTTCTGCTGTACATTTTCAGTTTCCAATACCAGTCACTTTTTTCAGAGTTGACTCTAAGACATAATACAAATTTGGTCAAAGTCTGAGTAGTAACGTTCACCTCAATATGAGCAAACTGGATTTCATGTGTGTGATCAGTGGAGTGCCACTTCAAGTGAAACCTATTGGTAATACTCGTCCATTATAGAACAGAATAATGATTGTAGTTCAACAAGATACTTAACAGGTCCCTGACGTTTTGATGGCCCCTCCTCTGTTTGTGGCTGCGTTGTGGTTTAACAGCTTTTACTTTATATGAGACTTTGATCCAATTACCAAAGCACAGCGTCAGCGATGAATACAGCTGGAAAGCAAACAACAAGCTGCACATACAGAAAAGTGTGGTCTCAACTCCCAGGCCGCCAAAATCTTATAATAACACCAGTTGCTTTTAATCAGTACACAAAATACAACTAAAACCCTGTCATCCTTGCATATGAACCATGCATTGCTGTCAAGCTGTGATGGCGTCCAGCAAACCTCTGAGTCACTGTGATTACCCATGAATCATCACCATAATTCGCCATGATCCTACGTCCTTTTATCAGATGATTGTTCCAATCTGGTGATTGTTTTGTCTCACACTCCCTGCTGTTTGTGTGTGTGTGTGTGTGTGTGTGTGTGTGTGTGTGTCTCCATCTTCCCCTATCTGTCTTATCCTGACAGAAAGAGCTTTATTTTTCAGAAGCCCTCTCAAGACATTTACCCCTAAGGTTCAGTGTCATGTCACAGTTGCTCAAATGATAGCCTCTTCAGAAGGAGGCTTGCTTTACTGGAGGTTAATGTACACTGACCAAGTGTAGAGCATATCTGTCCTTCCTGCACCTGCCTTACAATCTCAGTGCCTCTGCTCCTCACTTTGATCCTGACACAACTAATTTTTATCTTAAATGTATACTGATACGACGGCTGGCAGCATTGTTGAAAAACAGTGCAAGTAATGTCCCAACAATATATAGTAGTCCGAAGCTGCTAACTGTATACTTCTGAGATGACAAGTATATTGCTGATCTCAGTTCAGATCTCAGTTCAGAAGAACTTGCACAGCTGATTCAATATGATTGGTTAAATGTATCACACTACTGTATATAGATAGTATATAGCCTATATTTTTTACCCTTTTTTTACTGAAATGATGTTCTCTTTGCAGCTGAAAATCAAACCTGGCCATACAGCTGTCATATGCTAGGCTAGTGTACAACTCAGCACCATTAAAGGCAGTCAGGGGATGAAAACCAGTGCCAAGACTACACTTTATACTGTTCAGCTCTTTATTTGTTGTTACATCAGAAGGCAGTTATTTTCCTCATATCTTTTGTTGGTTCAAGTTGAATTTTTCCCTTGCCGAAAAAGTGTAGACTACAATTTTGCCCTTGCTCACTGTATTCTGGAGAGGTCACGGCTGACTCAACTTAAAACAGATGTCACCTCAAGCAGGGCTATGTAACAGAGGACTGACATTTTTCTCTCAAAGCAAACTGAAATCCTCAATTATTGTTTCCATGTACATGGGTCTCATATGGAGGAAACTTAATGACCTAAATATCAATCAATCAATAAATAAATAAATACAGGAATAAATAAATTGAATCATAAATAAATAAATAATATTTTTATTTTTAAATAAATAGAGAAATAAATAAATACATAAATAAAAATTAATAAAAGTTGATATTTAAAGAGGACATAAATTAATAAATCAATTTTTAAATGTCTGGAGAAAGCTAAAGTTTCAAGTCTGAACTGAATAAGACTTTTGGATTGTGATGGAAATGAATGCTGTGTTTTTATATATATATATACTGTATATATAATACATACAACATTTATTTCCATCACATGATGACCGGCATAATTGTTTTATTTAAACTACTATGACGTGATTGAACAGTATCGTCTTATTCAGTGAACTGGAAAAAAATTGTGGAGGTGCTCGTGCCACAAATCACCAAGTCATGCGGATCTTAACTGGGAGCAGGTGTGCGTGTAAGTTTGGTGGTTCGGTCACGAAAGCTACCAGGACGAAGGTGGACGGGAGGAGAAACGAAAGAAAGATACAAATCACTGGAAAACTGTTCAGCTGAACACATAGGGCCAGTCAACATTTCTGTTACTTTTAAGGCTTTCTGGTGTCTTGTTCATGGTCCTGAGATAACTAATAATAAGATCAAGCATAATAATCATACTTTATGAAAGATACTTTTTGAAGATGGAGGCTTGTTGTTCTCTCTGAGATGTTTTAAATTCTTATTTAATCCTCTCTCTCTTAACTTTTCTTGTCACCCTCTAGTTTATACTGTTCAGGAAGTAGGAAAGCCACAGCTAATGGTCATGCAAAGCAAAGCTTATTCATGAAGCACAAGCAAGGAGTTACAAAAGCCAGACAAACAACAGACTTACATTTTTTTTTAAGAAAACAGGAAAGAACAGGTACAAGACAAAACAAGAGAAAAAGCTTTCAAATGTAAGATAACTTGAGGTAAAGTGCCTCTTGGCTTGTACAGGAGCACAGGAGAAAACATTTATTTAGATTGCAGACGACAGGTACATAAGAACTAGGTCTCCATATCCCATATCCCATCTTAATTTTTTAGGTTTTTCAGCAGAAGGACAGTGAATATGCAGATATTAAATAGCTTGGAATTAGATCCTTTGTTAAAGCACCTTTTAAAGCGGCTACAAGTAACATTTAAATATCTTTTAAACAGCCTCATGTTTCCTCTGATAATCATAAATTACCTTTAACAGCAAATGAGACCATCAGTGCAAAGAAAGACGTTTTTAAATAGTTTTTATTACTCCTTTTGGTCTGGTCGCACACCCAGTCCGATTTTCGGTTCGCTCGTGCAAGCTCTATGGTCACATATCCGTATTGGTCGCAGATTTCAGTGTGGCGCAGCAACGTGAATTGAGAAGCCTATCCCTCCAGGTGAGGGAAGGGGAGCGGGAGCCTTGTTTGATACAGTTATTTGTCGTCATAATGACTGATAACGGGGCTGAACCATCAAAGAAAAAAAAGAGAATGCAATGAAGAAAAGCTAAAAGGGAGAGTGATATAGGCTACGGGGGACGAGGGCGTTGCCAAGCAACGTGTATACAATTTCACGAGAGCAAAACTAGACTGCAGTGTTTACTCCTAAATGAATGAGTGGTTGGTACTAACACAAAGTTTGCTTTGCTTCACCATCATCAGATAACCATTATCTGAAATAGTACTTATTTACAACAACATAAACACATTACCTCATCGGGATCCATACTAACTGCCGTCTATCGTTCATTCGCTTTCTGTGAGGAGTCGGACACGGTCGGACACGTAATCTTTCAGCTCCGTGAGAGAGTAGTTAGGTGACACTGGTCAACTCATTGCAATCAGGTGCGTGTGGCAGTGACTGGCATTAGTTGATGCAGTGTCAAAACCACTCTCACAGAGCCGAAAAGAGTCCTCACACTTTCAACACACGGACATGCACTAGGCCTATATTGCTCCCTTCTCAGTTCACACTCACGCGCCTGGCACGCGCTTTGCGACAGCGGGCGTCGTAAAAATACTACCGCTTTTGTCCAAAGGGGACGCCAACGTGCCATGTTACTCGTAGTGGCTTTAATAGAGGGCAGGGATGTCTTCAAATAAAAAAGCCAAAACAAGGGACCCTTTTCTTTCAAAAAATTAAACCATCTGAAAGTTTGGCAATGTCCGTGTATTAAACTAACCACTATCACTGAAGCTCTGTGACCTAGTCAAACATTTTTATTTGTTGATTACAAGTGTGAAATAAGCCATACTGTGTGTTTGTTTGTGTGGGTGTCCTCTGAGGGGGGTGTTGAAATATCAGTCCCCAAAGACTTAAGTGAGTATGTGTGTGTGTGTGTGTGTGTGTGTGTGTGTGTGTGTGTGTGTGTGTGTTTATGTTTACGTGTATCAGTTCCAAAGGCACTCATTGTTGTCATTGAATGCAGACTTCATGCATTGTTACCCTCATTACACACTCATTAAATCTGGTGACACGCAGCATGCTACAGTGCTGCAGCAACTAATTGGCGAGCCCGCATAGCACGAGATTTAAACATCGCTTCACCAACTACTGCTGCGGGCATGTTTGTGTCTGTGTGACGTGTACATTTTTGTTTTCGTGTTATTATGGGTTTCCTCATTATGATGGCATTTAGCTAAACTGATGATCAACACGATGTAAGCAATGATCAGCGAGCTGACTAAGAAGCCAGTTGAGATCATTTTGTTATTTGGTGTCAGTTTGTCCGAGGACTTCATAAACTGTTGTGAGGCACCTTCAACTCACCATGTTCCCGGATGCTGTATCTCAACCTACTCACTCCACTGAGAGGATATATTTATGGAAGTCAAAGAATGTTTTAAAGCATTTGTTCAGGGCTGTAGTTTGACATGTTTCACAAGGTGTCCAACAATGAGATGTTTGAGATGTCAACCCTAACCCTCACATGGTACATGGTCAGCCACCCCTGGGTTGGACTAATGGAAACTGAAACCTGGATTCAGCTTTTAAACGTATTCTCATCTGGTGTGCATTCTCTCACTTGAGCACAAACATGTATATGATAGAATTTATTACAGAAACTGATCTGCTTTTTCTTTATGTTTGTGTGTGTGTGTGTGTGTGTGTGTGTGTGTGTGTGTGTATGTGTGTGTGCAGCTGCCTTTTGTGCGGAGGTGGAGGAGCGGCTGGTTAGTCACCTGTTGTCACCGGAGCGCTACAACAAGCTGATCAGACCAGCTGTCAACAACAGCCAACAGGTCACCATTTACATCCAGGTGTCCCTAGCACAGCTGATCAACGTGGTAAGGAAACACACACACACACACACACACACACACACACACACACACACACACACACACACACACACACACACACACACACACACACACACACACACACACACAAACTCACACACACAAGTCTAAATCCATATATGCTTTTATCATAGAGACATGTGCTATTATTTTCAGTTAATTCAAGAACACAGATGGGGATGTTTTTTTTCTTCTAGCTTTCCACAAACCTTTTACCTGTCTGTGTTTCAGAACGAAAGGGAGCAGATCATGACTACAAACTGTTGGCTCAGTCAGGTTTGTGTCCAACTTGTCCTCCTGCCCTTTGTGTTTGTTTGCATGGGACCACCCTATCTCCATGCACTACCTTAAAATAAATGCCTTGTGTACATTTCCACAAACGCACATACATACACACCATCACATATCTGGGATTTAGCTGGAAAGGCTCTTAAAGGGACATGTTCAAAATGCATGCCATTGGGACTAAACCAGTATATGTTGTTTTTTCCACAAACTGATATGTTTATGTATGTTTCCTGTTGTCTTTTATTTTGTAACCGGTATCGGATTTCATGTGTTTTCCTTTTTGCTTGCACACAATTTTTAAAGTATCTATTTATTTTTCTGTGTATGAATGTGTCTTTTGAATTGATTGATATCCTTGTGTGTGTGTGTGTGTGTGTGTGTGTGTGTGTGTGTGTGTGTGTTCACTTTCTCATCAGGTATGGAATGACTACAGATTAATGTGGGACCCTGAGGAGTACATGGGAATCAAGAAAATCCGGCTCCCGTCACAACACATCTGGCTGCCAGACATCGTCCTCTACAACAAGTACGCCTTATATGTGAAAAAGACAGAATGAGTGTGTTTGTGTGTGCGTGTGTGTCCAAACTAAAAAAGCAAGATTTTCCTGAAAAGTTTCTCTTATCCTCTTTTCGCTTCTATGCTCTCACCCCTCCCTTTTTATCCCACTTATCACCCCTTTTAGGATGAGCAGTGCACACCAAAATATTTAATGAACACAGTCCAGACAGACTGCAGACTCTGCAAGCTTTCTCCTTTTTTCTTTCTTTTGAACCTTTCCTTAGGTAATCTCTTGAGATGGGAGTCTCTTTCACAAGGGAGACCTGTTGATAGACATTCTGTTTCCATTCATACACCGATAGCAGCACAGGGTGAAAGCTAACTATCAGGAGCAATTTAGGATTCAGTGATGTCAGTTTGGTGAACAGATTTGCAAATGCAGAATACATAAACTTTTAAATATTTGAAAGTCAATTCCAACATAGCTCCATTTCATATCCTTTAAAAATCAATGTGGATGTTGTCATAAGGAGAAATAAGCCCCTCTCTGCCTATATCCACTGGAGTGTAAGCATACAGCCACAAACAGTCACCTCATCTGTCCGCATATAGGTCAACACCTGGGTCTTTTTTTCCATCTGCAAAGTTTTGTAACAGTCAACTTTCATCATAAAATATAATTACTATTGTATTGCTTTGTTGTCTCAAATGACTCAAAAATTAACTTTTCTGTTTAATTGATCTATCTATCTATCTATCTATCTATCTATCTATCTATCTATCTATCTATCTATCTATCTATCTATCTATCTATCTATCTATCTATCTATCTATCTATCTATCTATCTATCTATCTATCTATCTATCTATCTATCTATCTATCTATCTATCTATCTATCTATCTATCTATCTATCTATCTGTCTGCTGTCTGTCTGTCTATTCACATCTTGTATTTATCTTGTATTCACAATAACTAGACATAATTTGGACATCAAGCTTTTACTTGAAATTATTTAAATTTGGTGCTGTGTCCATATTACAGTTTTTCTCAGTTGCTTTGGTGCTTTTCTCAGATCAGAATGAAAATTCTCATAACTATTAGTTCAACCTTCGCAACATTTAGTCATTTGAGCACATCATAGTAGCAATTTCTCTTTCCTCTGAACAAATTGCAAATGCTTTTGGACATGTATCAGTTGCTTTCATACAATTCTCTGCTGTTTTATAACATTGTCATTTGCTTATGTCATGTCAGTCAAAATGAACTATACTTATGGATGCTGAATAGTTGTTCCCAATAAAACTAATAGGCTTCATTTCATTGCTTGAGTCATTACATACAAAATTGCTGAACTAGTTATCAAATTCTGTCAAGCAAATTTTATACCTTTTCTTTATCATATACACTTTCCTCGCTGCATTGCAAGGGATAATATCCGTTGTGATGTAGATGAAAATATGTGGCCGGACAGACAGGAATGTCTAGATGTGCCAGAATGATTTACCTATATATGTTCAGTTACAATATGTCCTGTTATATTGTTCACATTTGTGCACAGCTCTACCAAAAGGGTGTTTTTTTATGTTTGTCCTAAATAAGTGACTGAAGTGTATTTTTCTTTTGCACAATGCTCTAGAATTGCAAAGAGCATATACAGTAAAAATTTGAAACATACGTATTCAGTGTCTTGCACTCACTTACTCCCCTAACTACAGCAATGTTTAACTTTACTGTAGTTTTCAAATGACTGTATAAGTAGTGTATAGTGCTGTCTTGAGCATTTTCATGTAGTGTCACCGAGTTCTGATTTTTTTTTTGCATTGGAAAACACTGAGAGAATAAACTGTCATAATGAAAACATGACAAAGCCATTTGACTATCTTGTTCATAAATGATGGTGTCAAGACTTCTCATTTTGATGACACTGGCAGTTTCATTGACATGAATACTTGCTTTTGAGGAATAGACTATCCATTTTGAGCAAGTGACGTACTTTTGCAGGTTATCCACTAGGTTTTGCAGTTTGCACTAATTGTTTTGAGAAATGCACTAACTGCTGTACAAATGTTAATAGTGATGTGAGAAAAGCACCAAAGCTTACTGTAATGCTAAACTACTGTTTACAGTTTTTCTTACAGTTCAGTCGCTTTAGTGCTTTTCTCACATCACTAAACTGAAAGGAGAAATTGCTACTATGATGTGCTCAAATGACTAAATGTTGCGGAGGTTGAACTAATAGTTATGAGAATTTTCATTCTGATCTGAGAAAAACACCAAAGCAACTGAAAAAAACTGTATGATCCGCTACCTGTACGTACTGTGCGCTGAAAAAAAAAATCCAGTGTAAATACACGGTCTAGGCTTTATAAACTGGCATGTGTCTACTGTAGCTACTGTTGTTGGCCCCCTCTTTTGACATGCCAGTTTGATACAGGATTGTTTTTTTCAGCGCAAACAGAACAGATAGTCGATCATGAGGAGATATTCACTGATTTTGAACAACCGTTCTCCAGAATTGCTGACTCCACCTTTAAGTGCTATTATCAGTTTCTTAAGGCCCCCTGATCTGGGGTCCCTCTAGGGACACTCCTGGGCAAAATGATGGGAGATGATCAGCACAACTTTGCAACCTCAGGTTGAGTTCTCTGGCCAAGTGTGAGGAACCAGGGGTTGCTGTAGGCAGGTGGGGCCTTTGCATTTTTGATTAGTCTGCATATTCACAGCAGCCCCAAAGCATTAGAGACCGGGTGTGATGGTTGGATTCCTGACGTACTTTATAATTGATAGGCCACTTATGTATAATGCATCAACTGTAGCCTTGGTGAGTTGAGGAAAAAAGTCATTCTCAGCAGATTTGAGGTGGGGTGTGGGGTCGATGGGCAGTTGTTGCTATGTTGCCGGGACGTGTCCCAGGTCGAGCCTGTCCCTTGAGATGAAAACATTGTTTAACTTTCAACCCAAATAACAGTTGCATGCTTCACCTCTGCAGGCACATGGTCGACAGTCATGAAATAATTTTCTCAACACGCCATCAAACAGTAGAGCAAACTTATTTACACTGATTCTGTTTTCAATCTCAATCTCATTTACACAAATTGGATGAACTAACTCAAGATTGTAATTGATTCAACCAATGAGCACATAGATTTCAACTTTTGGAGTACAGTATGTGTGTTTCTCATGAAATAAAGTTGAAGGTGGAGAATAACCTCAGTTACCAACACATGCTTCTTTCCCAATACCTGACACCTCCTTATAATACAACACTCTTGAAAAAATTCACTACAAATGAGAGTCCTCTGTTAACAGTACTACAAAAGGAAGATTATCAGCAAAGTGTAATGGGTTCTGCCGAAAAATGGCCGCTGTGAGTGAAAAAGTTAGATGTTAATAATGATGCATCAGGTCTTAGGGGAAATCTCTTTTGGCGGAACAATTTATAGACAGCTGTGACAAGAAACCCTCACTTACTGTATATTAAAACGTTGCATCTTGGATCAAGCGACAGGTTTAATATTTAACAATGTGTTGAACTTGTAACTCAAAATGACTAGTTGGGTACAAGCCCCAACCTCAGCAATTTTTTACCAGCATCCAATAAGGAAGTGACCACAACTGTAATAGCCCGGAAGTGCCACTGGGGGTGGTACTAAGACGATTTTTCTTTGACTCACTTGTCACAGGCCGTTTTTAAAGTCTTATTAAACCTATTTACAGCCTGGTCCACAACACCATTTTAGTCTGTATGTTTAGGTCATATCTCCGTGACAACACTGAGGGGGGTGAATTTTTTTGGACCACACTAGTTTTTATTCTTTTGGAGGTTAAAATGTATTGGCGCGATCTCTTGAGTGACAGCTCTCCGCCCGTTGTCCCTCACTTTGCCTCGGAGGTATACGTCAGCTATCTCCCTCCCCCGACGTGAGGCGGAGTAAAAATCTCACAAAATGGTGACGCGCACAAACCAGGATTATTGAATGCCGTGTGAATAACTGAGGTCAGCCCAGATGCTACATCCATATTATTTACTATCTATGGTTGTGTACATCCAGCACCGATTTCACATAACATAAATGAGAGAGCTACCTTAAAGAGCTAAAATCTTCACCAAATGCAAATCAATCTGACCGAGTGTCTCTGACCGAACTGCCAATATTTGTAAGACTGTACGTATATATTTTTTTGCATCCATCCATTTTATCATGTTTACGTATGGGTTGTGATTGTAGCACGCCACACTAAATAAAGTAAAGTGAACCAGACTCCCTTCATCTGCCAACAGGCATCTTTAACAGATGGTTGTATGAATGCAAAGCAGATTATGATGGGCAATATATATGGAGATGGTAGAGATGTGCGTTTGAATGGATAAGAGATAGTCTTGAAATAAGATTTGCCATGAGTCTTTCAGTTATGTCCAGAAAGTTTCTCTTTGAGTGCTTTGACTTTATCTCTCTCCTTTCTTTTCCCTTGTTCCTCCTCTTAGTGCTGATGGGACGTATGAAGTCTCCTTCTACTCCAATGCTGTGGTCTCCAACAACGGGGAGGTGGCCTGGCTCCCACCAGCTATCTACAAGTCGGCCTGCAAAATAGAAGTGCGGGATTTCCCTTTTGACCAACAGAACTGCACCCTCAAGTTTCGCTCCTGGACCTATGACCACACGGAGATCGATCTCATCCTGCTCAGTGATTTCGCCTCGCGCGACGACTTCAAGCCCAGCGGTGAGTGGGACATCGTTTCACTGCCTGGACGCAAGAATGAAGATCCCAATGACATCAGGTACCTGGATATCACCTATGACTTTATTATCAAGAGGAAACCTCTGTTCTACACCATCAACCTGATCATTCCCTGCATCCTTATCACCTCGCTGGCTATTCTGGTGTTCTACCTCCCATCGGACTGTGGCGAGAAGATGACTCTCTGTATCTCTGTCCTTCTGGCCCTGACTGTGTTTTTACTCCTGATCTCAAAGATTGTGCCGCCCACCTCATTAGCAGTGCCTCTGATCGGGAAGTACCTGATGTTTGCAATGGTGCTGGTCACCTTCTCCATTGTCACCAGCGTTTGTGTGCTTAACGTGCACCATCGGTCCCCCAGTACACACACCATGCCTCGTTGGGTCAAGCGTGTCTTCTTGTACCGGCTCCCCTCTTTCCTCTTCATGCGACGGCCCGGTAGCTCCAACATCCGTGAGAAGTTCCGGAAAAAACACCAGCAGCGATCGTACTCCGACCACAAGATGCGTGGTGCGAACGAAGGGCGTGGGAGTTCTGCAGGAATGGCAAATTCCTCCTCATCCTTCTTTGTGAACGAGGAGTCGGCCAAACGCTACGGCTGGAGGATCAGCGACTTGTCAGAGAACACAGACTTCAGGAAGAGGATGACCCTAAAGAGCGGCATCGACACGGAGGACGCGGTGGATGGAGTCCGCTACATCGCTGAGAAGATGAAGAGTGAAGATGATGATGAAGGGGTAGGTGTATCTGCATGTGTTGCCACGGTTTCCACTGAACAGTTCGGTTAGGTAAAAGGCAGGGGGAGGGCGGGACAGGGACAGGTCTGAGCGTGTAGCAGCATGACCATACATGGAAAATCTGCTTTGTTCAACGTCACCCAATCCCAGAAACGGCAATGACGTTTTGAGGCTGTGCACAGCCACCCCATACAGTAAGCAGGGAATTTGCAAAATGCAGCACGCTTTAGAGGCTATTCAGCCGGTTGTGTATTTGTCATATATTACATTTTTACACATTTCTGACTTTTATATCTCAGCAGATATTCACGCATCTGAGGTCCCCAGAAAAATAATTATATTGGTTTGACGCCGGAACGGTAACCCTAGATCTGCCTTGCGTCTCCACTGCCGATAGTATCCTTACTAGGGCAGGCGGGTGTATGCTATTGTGACAACATAGCAGTGGGACACAGTGTAGTTCGCCAATTAATTAATTAACAAGCACCTATTATGCTATTTTTCAGTCTAACTTTGGAACTGCAGTTTAGCCTCTCAGCAAAAGCGTTCTGTTTAGAGCCTAAACACAACTGCCCTTTGTTTGAGGGCAGTTGTGTTTAGGCACCCTGAGAATGACATTTGTGGTTCGGAAAGAATCATCTTGACACCTATTGAATGGGTTGCAATAAGATTTGGTAGAGATAACCATGATGTCCAGAGGATGAATCCTCCTGACTTGGTTGATACCCTGTACTTTGCATCTAGCACCAAGACCAGATCAAAATCTTCAGTCTGGCTGAACATTTGGTACAAACATTCATGGCTCCCAGGTATTCATTTCCCTTAGATCCATCATGTGGTTGGTTCACATGGACATGAAATTAATCAACAGTTGCTGGATGGATTAGCGTTCATTTGGGTACATACAGGTTTCCACAGCATGAATTGTAATAATATTGGTCTTATCTTCTGTTATACTGTTGGACATCCCCTGACTTTGATCAAGCAGCATCATTTCAAACTTCTAATTTATCCACTACCTTGATTTACTACAAAATACAAACACAGCTAATGCCAGTCACTCAACTAAGGGCTTTGGTACTTATCTGTTTATAATTTTTTTATTGCACTAAAAATGTTTTACATAGGAGGCGATTCATTAGCTCTAAGTTCTAAACGGGCACCTTTGATGCCAGATTTATTACAATGTTACAAACAAGATGAATCGCTACATTGACATTGTCCAAAGGAGCTATCATGCAAAGTGTCTGCCGTCAGCGCAAATCCATCATTAGCTTTAATGCAGTGATTTATGAATTTGTACACCATCAGATGAACGATGCTGCTTGTTTTGGCCAATACATTATTCAAATAAATGTAAATAATGAGCTCTAGGGAGGAACGTAAACAGAACATTTGCACAATGTATCATCTTACCTCTCTCCACAGATCATTGAAGACTGGAAGTACGTGGCCATGGTTATCGACCGGCTCTTCCTGTGGATCTTTGTGTTTGTGTGTGTGGTCGGTACGCTGGGCCTGTTCATGCAGCCTCTGTTCCAGAGTTACAACACTCCCATTGTTGATGACGTGGAACGAAACTGAATTCTGATAGCTGAACTTTGACCTCAACACGACCCAGACGTAAACTTTAAGTCCCCCTTCCCCAAGAAACGGAGCTCTGACAAAATGTTTCAACATATGGACTCATCCGCCTTGCACCACACGCTCACTGGGAAAATGCTAATTATGCACTTTAGCCCACTTTCATCACCTGCTCCCTTCTTTACTTCCACACTTTTCCCTCTCATCCTCCATGTGTTCTGCCATCCTTTGCTACAACCATCTGCCATTCACAGAGGAACTGGAATCTTATTTATTTTTCTGTTAACTTGATGGATAATTCTCGTTCATAACAACTCGGGTAACATTTTCATAGTTTTCGCCATAATTCAGTAGACTAATGGTGGTGATTATAGTGCTCTGGAGATGTGGGAATGGAATAAATAGCTGGCTGTGAACCAGGTTTTTGTCAAGGTTATGTGATCAAGTAATATCAAATTGCAGTTTTCCAAGGAGTGATGTGCAGCTTAATTTAAAAAATAAGAACTTTTTCGACCAAAATAATCAAATTGAAATTGTGTTGACCCATAGCACTGTTCGAAAAGGTTTACCTGGCCAACTTCAACTCAAGATTTTTTGTTTTTGTTTATAGCAACTCTTTTCTTCCATCATATGTCTCTTTATCTAAATCAAATTATACATGCTCTGATGTGGTGTTATAGGAGCTGGCATGTATAGCAATGCACTGTTATGATTTTTTATTTTTATTACTTAAGGAGAGACACAGCCCCAAAGATAAACAAAGCCACATAAACTCATATATCCTGAAGAGAAGATGCATCTCTTCTGTGTAGATACATAGAAGAAGATTACCTCCCTGTGTCATTTTTGTGTGTGCCAATAGCACACATGCCGTATGAATCTATTATATTTGCCTTGAAAATGAGAGTGAGAGGGGTCACACAACATCAAACTGTTGGACTGCTCATATCATTTCTGGATTTGCGTGTGAGGGTGAGTCCAGCCTGTAAATTTTACCCTCACACACACACTCCAGTGTGTGGACTCAAATCTAAGAAAAGCTGCTATTGGGATGTCTTTATTTAAATTAAGGGACTGGCGTTACAAAAGTGGAAAAGAAAACAAAAAAACTAAACTTAAAACCAATGGCCATTAGGTTGTTGTTGCTCACCATGCTTCTTTTAAAGGTACGGTACACTGGGTTCATCCAAGCAGTGATAGTCAGCATCCATCACCAAGGAAACCAGCAGCAATAACAATAAATGTACAGTATTTTCTATACACTGATCCTTTGGGAATATTAGCCAAAACAGTCTGGCTTTTCACTTGCTTTCACCTTCTATCATACCGCTTGCTTGATAATCGCAGTCTGTTCAGTCAGAGACATTACTTGAATCTGTGTCCGGTTGCCATTTTCTAGGAGAAAAGGTGCGGCTATTATAACTCTGTCACCATCATAACTCACTCATCTGCCACTGCTACCAACGCTAGCCAAGGAAAAGGTGTACTGTACTAATCCAGCTGTATACATTTATACCATCTTTGCTTTTATTTGAGTCTCATGGATGGAATGAACATACTTTTTATTTTTATCTTCCCACTGGCCAGTCATGTTGTGTGACATGTTTGCGTTTTGTCTGCAATCGACAATACATGCAGAGAGAAAGGACTGAGATGGGAGCTGATGTCTTGCTCATTAGATCAATAAAGGGAAATGAAAGCTACAAGCAGGTCTGTTGTTTCAAAATCATGTTATTAAGTCAGTTCATCCTGCAGTCTTACATTCATTCATTATAAACATGTATTGCTATATTTATGTTTTTTTATATTAAGGTATTATTACACAGTCTCTCCTCTAGCTCTCCACTGTTTATTTTGGAGGGTGTCTTACTGCTTATTTTAGTATCACCAGTCGGGAGTGAAAGCTTTAATGTCCCTACAGCTGTTTTTCTCCCACCTCACTTATTTTCAGCCACATGATTCAACACTAGGCACGGTCTCTGGGCAGTTAGCTATTTGGACAGAAGTATCTGCAGTGTGTGTGCTCTTTGTGCATGTGTGTGAACTGTCCACGGCCGGGGCAAAACGTTACCCAGCTGACTAAGGCTTCATTAGACAGTCTCGTAACCCTGGGGTTTGCAACTTCGCCTTCTGTTAGCTTAAGATGGCAGCGAGGCGGGATGACTGCTAAAGGGACACAGCCTGTGAGGGAATCCACACAATAGCAAATCTTGAATATTCGCTTTATCAGATGGCTCCTGCTTCACATGAAGACAGGTATCATTTGGCTATGTGCCCCTGACAATCACATTTAGAATGTTCACTAACTTTAAGTTACAGTTTGCAGCTTAAACAAACTCTCAAACAGTTGCAGCATGAAGTGCAATTCTTAAATGACAGTTTCAATAAGTGTCTGACACAGGGATGTTCTAGGTCCCTGATTATTTGTTTTTCCATAACACAAAAGTGCACAAGCTTCTGTTTTCCAGTGTACTGCTGATGCTGAACTACAGCATTCATTATTTCCCAGTTAACATCATATCAGTCACACGCACACGCACACGCACGCACACGCACACACACACACACGCACACGCGCACACACATTGAGAGTGACAACAATGACATAATCCCATATTCGAGACAGCCAGAGTTGGGTTCAGCAATTATAGCTCATATGACTCATAAATTAGATTCTTGACATCTCCATCAATTTCCATTCAGAGAGAGTCAACGCCACAAGAGTGCAATGACATTATTCAGGTTTATAAATATCATACACATATGTACAAAACATACATATAGACTTACAGTAAAGCAAGTTATTCAAAACCTGTGAATTACTTTTTTGTTCTGATATCCTTTCTTTTGTATTTAAAGTAAGATGATTTCATGTTTGTTTTGCTTGTTAAACGTGTTATAGGTGAATTATTTAAGAATGTACTCAAATTCAGCAGTGCACACAAATTACGTCACAATTCCCATAGGTCTTTCCGCACACTGTTCACTCCACATAGAGTCAGTGACCAAAACAAATGACATTTAAATACAATGAGTGAATGTTTGTTTGCATGTGTGTACGTCCATTTAGCTGTGTTTACCACTTCTTCAAAGATGACTGCAGGACCGGGCCCATTCTTCAAGAGTACAACATTGAGAGAGAGAGGGAAGAGAGAGAGTTGGTCTCCAGGTCTGACCACGAAGCGTGACGGAGGAGATAAAACTGGAGTGGGTGAGGGAGGAGGGTCACAAGCAGGGAGAGAGAGAGAGGAGAGAGAGAGAGAAAGAGAGAGAGAGGGCCATGATAGAGGGAGACAGGGATGATAGAGGTCGCTCGTAAACATCAAACGCAAGACCTCTGCAGTCTGTTGGGCCATCAGAGGCGAAGAAATTAAAGACCACTTCACGCTTCACAATCGATAAGCATTTATTCTTCTGTGCAAAACAAAACCAAAAACATGTAGACATATGAGCATTGTGCAAACATACACACACACACACACACACACACACACACACACACACACACAGCTCACAGCTCTGTGTGCACAAACACGTTTCTATTCTCTTCTGCTCTGTCCTCTCCTCTCTGTTGTCATCAGGCCCTGCGGTGCAGTATGGGGAATGTCAGCGGTTTGATCTGTTCCCTGTTAGTCTGCCGTTGCCCTCCGTCTTCCCCATTATCTCCCGCAGGACATTCCTTTAGGATTTATACCTGCCATTTCAGCTGTGTGGTCAATATTTATGAACTACATCACTGCATAACAGAATGTGTAGCTGCCGTGCAGTTGAGCGAGTTGGCCTATCGATCCCCTTCCTCAGAGCCTCTAAGCTTTTTGGGGACAGGCACAGAGCTCTGAACTTTACAAGGACTTTCAAACTGGGCTCAGAGGATCCCTCTGTAATGTCCCTGCTGGAGCAATAAATATCTCATTGAGTCTGTTACCTACTGGCAGATCAGGGAGCCTGATGCTGCTGCTGCTGCTGCTGCTGACTAGTGGTCAAAAGAGACACTGCAGAGTTCTGTCCTTACTTTACCATTACAACTAATCATAAAAGAAGATCAAGTACATATTTCTGATAACTTTGGAAAATGGTGAAGTACATTCTGGGAATGATGATGAAGATACAAAGTACATGTTGTTTATGTATCATTTCTGCATATCTCTTTTGTTGCAAAGTAAAGCAGATTAAGATATTGTCTTTAAAGTGGAGATCCTCATTTAACTTGTTTTTGGCATTAAAGCATCATCTAAGTGAACCTGCTTATGGTAAGGAACCAAAGTAAGGCCATAATAATTAGACTTTTATAGGCAACGTAATACCTAATTTGGAAATGTAACCCCTACTGAACTGCTTACATGTACAGTATATGTGGGTTGAATTCCACTCTCAAACGATAAAGGCCACACATTTAGGGTCAGAATTAAGTCTTGGATCGTGTGACAGAAGATAACCCATTTTGAGTGCGATTGGTTTAATTCGCGCTCTATTGATTATCCATTCAACTTCACTCATTGAATTAAGCAACTTTAATGTGTTCAGATATTTTTTATGGATACATTGAAAGTTGTATCTGGATGTATAAAGTAACACAACATAAAGATTGGTTAGTGGTCCACGTATTTTGTTACCGACTAAATCACTGTGATTCTAACACACAGAACATGTTACAATACTGTGTAATAGGGTCCTTATGAGGAAAGGATGACATATGCCGTTTGGGGACTTGCCATAAAGTCATCAATGAGGAATATTACCCAAATTAACCAAACACATATTAAACTGACTAAAAATAACTAGAAGCTAAGAAAAACAGATAATTTGTGACGGCTTGGACAATCGTGTTGGATTTCATCTAGGGACAAACATGAGTAGACAAGTGCATTTGAGCCCTTAGGTTGATGCCACTTCATGAAAATGACACTGCTGGTTATTCAGAGAACAACACGGACAGAGAGAACAAAAAAAAACACAAAGCAGAATGGAGTTGCAACAGAATTTCAAACAAACTCATACTTTTGTATATCGTGTGTGCAAGTTGTACGAGATGTATGTATGTGAGATAACATGAGAGTTAGAGTGACAGGACGGGTCTGTGGGGGGAAAAAACACAGCATGGAGAAATGGCAGTTTAATTAGCAGCAATAGCTTCAATGAGATAACAGTGATTGAAGCGGTGAAGGGGAATTAATTAGTTTACTGGTAGCTGCAGCCAGCCACTGTTTGGGCCGGGCAGAATGCATGTGGTGGACACTGGATGGATGGAAAACATGAAGTAACCTTATACTGTGGTGTTAATGAGTATGGAGTGAGAGGGAGAAGGAGAAGGAGAAGGAGGAGGAGGAGGAGGAGGAGGAGGGAGCAGTGAGGATATGGATGCTGGAGGCTGGAGCGCGCGGGGTCACAGAGGGCTGAGGAACAGGACCAGCTGCGGGAGAGAAGAGGATGCTGGGAGCTTTTTTAAGGCAGTGGAGTGGTGGGATTAGCCGGAGCTGTCTGGATGGAGTTAAAGGGTGAGGAAAGAGAGATGAACAGGAGGTCAGGAGCACGCAGTTATTAACTTGGACATTAAGTTTGAGTCATACAGTGGCAAAAAACAAACCAGTACATTTTTTATTTAAACTTTAACATAAAGGCCTCAATTGAAAGAGAAATAGGTTTCGATGAAATTTGAATACAACTATGTCCGTCATTACAAATGATGTAAGACTGTAAATGTAATGTGTCATCCATCAACATTTTACTGATATGTTCAACATTTCTAAATTATGTTAATATTTGCAAATTATAAACATATTTTCACAACTCCAGTTACCAGCTAACTTTGTCTGTGTGCTGTGCTGGTCCTGGGCAATGGAGTTAAGGGAACAGAAACACCAAGTTGAGACACCCTCAGAACTTTGTTGAGGTGAGAAGGAACTATAAAGTCTAAAAGTTTCAAACTGCACCACAAATTGATTGCCGCAGGTTTGAATTTACTTATAGGGAGTTCAATTTGAAAAAGAAGGTCCACTAGTATGACACTAAATTTGCACCTGACAGACAGCAACTGTTCAATAATACAGGTTGCTAGATGGACTTGCTGCAATATCGGATTAGAGGTTGTTTAAAGGCAGACATCCCAAGTCTGAGTGATTAGTGCTGACAGAGACCGTGTGAGGAAGAAGAGAATAACTAACAGTATATTCCAGCATATAACTGTATATTTCTCATTATGTTTAAATATACATTTAAATAGAAGAGGGTGACAGACGTTTAGCCCTAAGAGAGGAAAAAAGAAAAGGAAAAAAGAGAGATTATAATAGGATGTTAAAAAGAGACACCAAGACCAAGACCAAGTGATATACTGTAGAGATATGGACATGTACACAAGAAAAGTGATAGAGGGAGGTGGAAAGGAGGAAATGGAGAGATAAAAGCCCAAGAAGAACGAAACAGTGTGCAATGTTGATGAGGATGAGCTGGGACAGTCCTGTCCGACACACAGCTACACTTGCCCTTTTCCCTTTTCCGTTGCTGTATCCGTCAGGCCCTCCAGGTCTTTCTGCTTTGTCTGAGCTGTCTGACCAGATGCTTGCTGTTATCTAACGGTGCGACTAGCTGGGACAAAAGACAAAAGAGAGAGAGAGAGAGAGAGAGAGAGAGAGAGAGAGAGAGAAATGAAGAGTGGTAAGAGAGTGTTTTCCTCTGTTTGCTCGTTCCGCTGAGGCGTGAAAAGTGCCGGGACGTCGCCCCTGCTGGAGGTTGATCTGAGACACCAGCCGATAGATTGTGACACTGCTGGGCAATAGTCTCCTCCTGTGGACCTGACTAATTCCTGCATCGCTGCATGTGTGATCCAATTTCTTCTTTTTCTCCCTTTTCCTCTGTCTTTTTTCTAACTCTCTATCTCTGCTTGATCTAAGCAGTAAGTCCAAAATAAACACAAAACACACACTGTGCAACTGTACATTTGAGCAGGGACATACAGACAAATACTTTCACGCACAGTGCTTTAACTTCTTTAACAATTATGTGAATTAAGTTATGTTTATTCTGACAAGGTAGTATTTTTCTATGTAATTTATTGTATCACGACTCCCTCAATGAAATTATTCACCCTTTTATTTTGAAGGAGCGAACCTCATTTGACGAAAACGTACAGTGAGGTAAAATGTTCAATAAATGACACAGGTTGTCTTTCAAGCATTACAGCTCAACGCTGTGGGAGAATACCTCCAAATGTTTGTTTTTATGCTGCTGAATGTCAGGAAAGCTTGTTTAAATGTCCATCAACGTCTTGCGGGCACTCTCTCTACATGTGCCAAAGGGAGTGAATTTAGGCTACTGCTACTGGACTAAAAATAGAATGATGCATGGGGGAACGCAGACATTTCTTTAAAGTGACTACGAGGAACTTTCAGTTTTAGTTGATTCTAGCTGGACCATTGGACAAGGGGGGGGGGGGGGGGGTGGGGGGTGTTTTTAGGAACAAGCGGCAGTTTTCATAAAGATCTTTGGTAGTGCTTGCCGGCAGCACATGCATTTATATGTGACTGTAAGATTAATACAATGGTAATATGACGATGGTGAAGCAAATTAAACTTTGATTTAGTACCATTTGAGAAACACCGGATGTCCCAGTTTGCCTGCCGTAAATCGTTTGGTCTGATTTGGGCGAAGATTCGTACTCGAACAAATGCATTAATCATCTATCTATAAAGCAAGAAATGTCTGTCTGTCTGTCTGTCTGTGACTCGCATATCTCTCTCACTGTTAGTCAGATCGGCCTGAGCTTCCGGATATTGCTTGCGCACGGCACGAAGGTGTGCATCCTTGATTATTTATGAAGTTCTGGACCAAATATGTAGAAGTTATCATATTTATATCATGCTGGCGGCGAATACATGCCCACACTGAAGGCCACAGTAACAATGGGCATGAGGCGGCATGAAGTAGTCACGGCTAAACCCCGCCTCCCTCTAATTTGATTGGCTGCTGAGACCAAAGCTTGAAATGAGTGATGAGCGGGACACATTCAGCAGACCTGCTTCCTACGGGCACTGCACTAGTAACTATAAAATAGCATTGTATTTGCTGATGGTCAGGTTTGCTGTTACAGGTCATTTATAATCAGCAGAGGAAAAAGGAGACTTTTTCATGAACATTTAAAAGTTCTTCTGGTGACACTCCACTGAAGCTTTTTAAACATTTCATGCTCAGCTGATTTGAGTGTCTCTCTCTCCCTCTTTTACTCTCTATTAGCCATCCCCATCCCTTCACACTTCACGCCCCTGCATAATTCAATCCTCTAAAATCTCTCTTAATACTCTGTATGCTGCTTTCTTCTTCCTTTTCTCTGTTATTTCTTCTTTGAGAGGTTCCTAACAGCCCATGAGAGGCGTCTTAATCAGTACAGTTTCCCTGCTCCGAGCCCTGACAACAAACTCAGTTGTCTTCACTTCCCCATCGAAATAACTAATTGAGCTCTAAATTGAGGACCTGTCTTCAGCCTCTTGGCTCCTTGACCTGCCAGCTGCTAACATGCAAGGCACATTGTGCATTGACAATCAGCTGCGGTCATCGCATCAGACAGCATCAGACACCATCAGACACACTGGTCCTGATCTCACTTTAAACCTACTGCTGTGTAAGTGATTTTTGTGTCACGTGGTGGCAGTGTGCAGTAGGAATACACACGAGAGCAAAACGACAGGACATGTGTAGCCCGCACTATGGTGAACAACACAGTGTCCTGGGTTGTTTTTTATTAAATTAAATAAGAACTGTCTTCCCTAGTGTGCATGTACAGTATATATCAGTGGATGTGCACACAGTTGTGTGTGCTTGTGTGTCCATGCATGAACTGCGTAAACTTCATGCAAGAAGGAAATCTGGTTGTAGTTTTTATGCCAGTGGCCTTGATAGCTCAACACACTTAAAATAAAGAAGACACAATTAAATCAAGAAAACATCTTGACAATTATGACAACACATAAAGGATTAAGGAAAAAAAGAGCCTCAAACTGAGAACAACACAACCAAAACAAAACATGAAGACATGAACAGGCCAGACACGGCTTGGACATGCTTGTGTGACACCAAAAAGCTTACAATTGATCTAATTTCCCAACAAACTGGAAACAGTTGTTGTTGTAGTCTGTGCTCCTTGCAGCATTTCTGTATTTGGTCATGTTTTGTGTATTTCCAGCATGTCTATGTAAGAGTTGTTTTTCTATTTGCAACATTTCTCTAAATACCGCTCATGGGTGACGTTTTTTCTAAATTGGCTTGTGTTTTTTTTTAGAGGAGAGCAAATATGTGGCAGGAATTAAGGTACTTCCTATGGTGCGGAATAGCCTACTCAAACTGTACATCAGAATGTGCCCCATGCAAGCAAGCATGCACTTAGTTTCATAAAATATTAAGAGACTTAAAGCTAAATCTGTCCATCCTGTCCTGTTGTTGACTTACAGCATATCACGGCGTTGCATGTCTGAGCAAACACAGTCTCAGGTTTATATTACATTTTACTCTATGGAGTAAAATGTAATACATCTACTGCTTTCTTCTGACCCATGTTTCTCATAATATGTTTCCTCAGATGCAACTATTTCTTGACTGTTTTATGTTGGATGTATGGCTGGAAAAGGCTTCAAATGAATTGCAAATTAACTGATAAATAAAGTTGTCCTGAAAAAGAAAATACAGATTCATGCTTTTTTAAATACAATCATTTCAATGTTTAATCCAGTGTGTGATATTTAAAACCCACAACTGCATTAGTTCCTTTAAAGATGAGTCAGTCTGAACTTGCTTGCTCGACAGTGCAATCCCATAATTCCACGTAGTGCTGCTATGCATTAATAGCTTTCCATTATTTGAATTGGGCAGGCACTGCACTGCAGCCTTCAATATTCTATTATAGAGCAGCTAACGCTTTAAGCTGCCTGCGCATTGTTATGCGTACAAAATCAATTAAGTGACTAAATAGGTCATTTATCGCTCAGCAGTGAAAAATGTGATCTTATTCTGTGTGTGTGTGTGTGTGTGTGTGTGTGTGTGTGTGTGTGTGTGGGTGTGTGTGTGTGTGTGTGTGTGTGTGTGCTGCATCTTTCTCTAGAGCTATGTGGAGTAGATGTGGCGATTATTTTTTGGGTTAGAGATAAAGGCAACTTTATTATTTTTAGAGAAATGTTGCTAAATATACACACATCTACAAACTGTGTATCAGAATAGTATAAATACAGGAAAAATATCTTGATCATTTGGATTGCAAGGCTGAATGTTTAGAGAAAATGTTTAGTATATACATGTTTGCTGTTCTGGTCTCATTATTCCAAACTTATCACCTGTGAGTCACTGTGAGTCAGGTTACAAGGTTTGGCCCTTTGGTGACTGACTGGGACTGGGTGTGTGTGTGTGTGTGTGTGTGTGTGTGGGGGGGGCGAAGGAACGGAAGGAGGGGAGAGGTGCAGAACTTGTTCATGCCGGGAGAGCGCACCGCGAGTCCAACCTCTCCACGCCCGGGAGTTCAAAGGAAAATGTGGCTTTAAATTGCAAGGCTTTGCAGACGTCTACATACTCGATTACTGGCAACGTTGCCGTCATCAGCGTCATCTTTTTTAAAATCGTCTTCTAGCGTCTACAGGCGCCGATGAGTCGATGAATTTCTCCGGGAAACTAACCAACGTCCTGCTGCTGGTGCTCCTCTCAGCGCAAGGTAAGACAGCGCGCATCGGATCGGTGCTGGGCTCGAAAGAATAGCATGTTACTGGTTTACCGGTTAGTTTATGAATACAATGATCTCATGAGAGACTCATGTGAATGATTTGTTGCCATGCTTTGCTGTTACCTCACTTTTGGGTTACCCCAGAATCTCAAGTTACCTCCCCTGTGCGCGCCTGGGTGCACCACGTCAGTGAAAACAAACTGCGCCGCGCCTTTTCCCAATCCAGCCCCGAAAGCTTTATAAAAGCACTTGGGATAACTCACTCCGATTCCATACTTCTTTATGTACAAGTATTCAACATATTTCTTGAAATGATTATGTCAGTTACCGTTCAAGAGCGCACAACTCACAGCAAATCTGAGCTTAAAAGTAAAAAAAAGTCCCCCCCCCCCTTTTTAATGTGAGGCTGCTGTGTATCCCTTTTGCCTCCTGCTTATAATGCTCCATAAACAAAACGTTCACTCAATTTTAGATAGATGCACCGTTGCTTTCCCATGAGTACAACAAATCCCTAGTGCCTTTGAATCATATCCAATAGAAACCTGTAGAGTCACTGTTATGGGGAGGGAGGGCGTAAATTTAAACATACATATTTTATATAGGGTTTCGTTTTACTATGGAGATGATGATCTGTGATTGTGACATGATGCATCATAGCCTCAGCCCCCGGAGCTATACCGCAGAGCATCCATCCATGCACAAAACGAGCCAACACATGGATGACATATGTTTCTCCAGTATTCAACTCAATGACTGTCAATTCAGATTTCATCCCTGGATCCTAGATGAAGATGTCAGTGTCTTACTCAGGTGCATTTCAGCAGGTGGTTTGTTGCCAATGCTACTCTGGAAAGTCTTCAGCACCTTTAGATCCTGATTTTTGGGCAAAATATTCTGTAACATTTTTGATATAAACGAATGTAGGTTATATTTAAGCCATTGCGAAATGAGTTGACACAAAGCTCCCCAAAACTCTCTCTGTATTTCTTAATATGGCAGCGTTTACAACCTGGAGTCAAACCCCCGACACTGGCGCAGGAGCTCGAGAAGCGCCCACAAAATGTTTAGTTGTTGAATTTACTGCTTACTGCTGGACGTACAGCAAGAGAAACAAAATCCATGCACGATCACTGAAGACTTACCTCATGTATAGATGCCGACAGTGTTGTTGTAATTCCTCAGAATTCCTCATGGGGGCAACAGAAGTTGCACATTGTTGCTTTATCTTGCAAGGAAAATTCTCCTTCCCCTTGTGATTTATCTCTAATCACAGCTCGAGTGTCTTTCAGATTGTCTGTGTTTTGTTTTGCTCTCTGTGTTAGATCAATTTTCTTTCTTTTCTCTTTCGGTTCCAGAAAATCTACCCCACACATATTTTCTATGTCATTCAGTCGTTGCTCCATGTAAAGACTGCCAGTCTCCTGTGTGCTTTAAAACAACACATTTTGAAGCGGGGTCGCTCCTTGAGTGGCTCCCAGGGGACCCAGAGCAGAGAAAAGATACATAAATAAATACTTATAAGCGAAACTTTGTGCCGCCTTCACATGTAACTGAATGCTTATTTTAATCGTGAACTTCATCTCATTCGCTTCCACAAACAGTGAACGGTTGCTTGCACGGTTTTCTTCTGAGAGTGCCTAGCTACTGATGGGAGCACCAAGCATAATGGGTATCTATCTTTGTGGAGGATGAAATAACTTGATTGAAAGTGGCAATATATTTTTGGCAGTGTCTTTGTTCTATGAGTGCTCAGTGCTGCATTTGCGCTTCCACACCCGCCAGTCAAACATTGTAGGATGTAGTCTACTGTGACAACTTTTTCTCGATTCAGTTTCAGGATCTGCTCCAGTCCACTGCATGCTAAGAGGCTTTGTGGCATGAAAGCGAATTAAAGTCCATGTCTTATGCATCTTAATTTAAGTCTATTCTAATGTGAAGCTTGTAATGCACATGGTCTTAAGGCAAGTCAACATTACCGGCGCCAGCAAAATACATATAAAAAAAATATGAATCGAGGAGATAGGAATAGCGATTTTTACATTGATCGCCTTTTTTTTACCATCCATAATAGGTAGCAATCATCGTTTTCAGTCATGATGAGTCATACTTATGCTGGGCTTACACGACTTTTCACGCGATTTGACAGTCGCAGACAATCTTCCAATGTCGGACGATTGTGGTCAGTCGTTTGGTATATGGTGGTCTTCCGACCCGATTTCAGCCAGTCTTCTTCCCGTCTTGACGTTCCGACATTATCAAACATGTTTGATATTATCGTTAGTTTTAAGGGGTTGGCTCAAGCAAAATCACGTAACACTGTCACACTCTCGCATGCACCAAGCACGACGCAAGAGGAGCGGCATTAGTCGCGACCTGTGTCTTTCTGTGCAGGCACTTATTTCGGACACTTTTTCCTTGAAGCCTCGGCGGGAGAACCAGGCTGACAGCCGCGCAACCTTAACACTTTACCGTCAAATACAGGGTTAGGAGTTAAAGTTATTGGGGGACGAGATCAGCAAATAAAGATGGTCAAAAACGGAAGGCCCCCGCTCGGAATATTGAATTAACCTTTTTTTAATTAAATAATCACTATCGCGTCTGCGGAAATATTATTAATCTCAAAAGGAATCTAGTTGTAGTCTTGCAATATGAGACCCCGTCTTTTCAAAATCTCACTCTGTGACTGAAAACTAATGACTAGTTGTCTTCAGGTGTGAGTTGATTGTCTTCAGATGTAAGAGGGTTTCAGTCTTCAGTCTTTTCAAAGTCTTTTAAAAGTCCTCTAGTGTAAGACCAGCATTAGTCGTCTTTGTTTGTATCCCATGCAACTGCTTTGAACAGACTGTAGGAGGAGTTAAGGTGTTTATAGGTTGAATCACTGCCATGTTAAATAAAACTTTATCTTCAAATCCCTGAGTCCAGCGAAGAGTTTGTCCCGGGTGTAGTATCACGGGTGCCCCCAGTGGGAAAAGCACTAAGTGCCTTCGTGTTGTCAAGCTCCAGTAGTCATGTAAAAGACACTGACTTCTTACATCCTGTAACCTGATGCAGACTCAGAGTCGAGTGAAGCTGAAGGATTTGCCTTCAAATGACATATGGGATGGACTGACGCACTCCCTCTGTCCTCTTCAACTGTAGAGATTTGCTACAGATGACTGCCTTGTCGCTTCGCCCTTGAACTCGGTGAATTTCAAAAGAACAGGAAAGCGGTGCTGTGAAGGGATGACAGTGTCAATAATCTCACACTAGAACGAATTTTGCCCGAGTGGAGGACATCTACTCCGTGTCCTTGGCAGTTAGAGGTGGTGGTGGCTTGGATAGTTGGGGAGGGGGGGGGGGGCAGGGAATGGAAGGATTATATCTTCACCTGCCTCTTTCACCCATTGTGTCCCCCACCTCTCCTCTCCCCCCTTGTTCCCTCAATCCCTCACTGGCTTTGTGGGCTTTTGTATGATTTTGTACTAGAGCTGTGTGTATGCAGATAAGTTCCTGAAAAACACACACTGACACACAGAGACACACACTCCCAGTGGGGGTCTGCTTAGTGTGCTACAGAAGGTATTGTCTCCTGCCATTCCAGGACCGGGTGATTTGTCCCAATAACAGAGGAAATGCTGATCCTGCGGTCCATGGGATTGGGGTATTTCAGTTGAAAATAGAATCAGGCTGGACTAGCCCGGAGGCAAGGGGTGAGGATCTGTACTGTACAGTATGGGGGGTGTTAGATGGATTTATGACATTCAGAATGAAGATAGCCTGTGTGGTAGATTGTAGCGCACATCAGCATATTTCAGGTCTGATACTGTGAGTGATTTAAATTGAGGGAAGCTGCATGATGCATTTACCCCACAGCCTCTTGTCTCCATCATCTCCAGTAGAAATAGCTGAGAGACATGGCCAGCCATGCTCTGTTACATTGATCTAATCCGTATTATGATTCAGGCCTTGACCCTTTATCTCACTTTGGTGATCATTTTAATAGGTTGCAGCTGCATGTTGACAGTGAAAAGAGGATGTGCCTTTTCAAAAAAGTTTGGCCACAGACAGCAGCGAGTGCATAGCCTGGCTCCGCCCGCCCGCCTACTTCCGGCCAAATTTTATTTTCCCTTCAGTAGTCAGTCTGGGTGTACAGCCCATTTCCCAGTTTTGCCGGAGATTCGACAGCCGGTCCAATCAGCGAACAGAGCGAGTGGCTGAGAACAATGACGTCGAAGTCGCGCTCCAGTTTCAGTTGCCAGAAGCCGGCTCATGACACACGTGACGACCAAACGTTATGCGATTGGTTGGCTAATCCAGAGTGGCACTGGGCAGATCCAATAGTTTTAAACTTTAACAGACACCCGCCTCCATGAGTGAACGTTTGCCAATTACAGCACAAATGTACAAATAAAATGAAGTACGATGGTCTGGTAGCACCAGGCTAGCGAGTGCAGGCAACAACACTCAAATGAACACAAAAGTTTTCACAATAGAATGTCCCAAACCAATGGAGGTTGTAGTCAAGGCCGTAGTCACCTTCCCTCTTTCTCTTTGCCTGTGGCTTCACCTCTGTTACCTTCGCAAAAGTTTATTTTGTTGACTTTTAGCCTGTTGACATCTTTATTCGGTTGAATAAAAGACAATTGGCAACAATTTACATTTCACATAACACTACATTATAACTACGTTATTTAACTGACACACAAAGCCTCTTCCGATTTGAGATTGGCAAATAGCATGAGGCCTACTGTTTGTATATCACAAGCTTACTCGCTTATCCATGTGGAAGTTAATGACTAAATGAAACCATCGGGGGCTGATTTCAAACCAAAATGACAGTGCTCTCGTTTCCTTTAGAGAAGTCAGATACATCTGCAACTAAGCGTCAAGTAATGCTGTGTTAATATTGGGATAATTGTCTCTTTAGCTATATTTTCATGTAATAAATGAAACGAAACTTGAAGAAAAAATGACAGAGGGCATGACCTTGGTGTCCTCAATGGTAGATATGGGCATGGATGTAGTGGTGCCAACAAATGGCAACAATTGAACTATTGAATTATTTCCTTAAACAATATTTAAAGCCACAACGAGTAACATTTAAATATCTTTAAAACAGCCTCATGTTTCCTCTTATAGTCATGAATTATCTTTAACAGCAAACTAGACCATCAGTGCAAAGAAAGACGTTTTTATATAGTTTTTATTACTGCATTTGGTCTGGTCGCACACCCAGTCCGGTTTTCGGTTAGCGCATGCAGGCTCTATGGTCACATATTCGTATTGTTCGCAGATTTCAGTGTAGCGCAGCAACGCGATTTGAGAAGCCTATCCCTCCAGGTGCGGGAAGGGGAGCGGGAGCCTTGTTTGAGACAGTTCTTTGTAATGACTGATAACGGGGCTGAACCATCAAAGAAAAAAAAAGAAAATGCAATGAAGAAAAGCTAAAAGGGAGAGTGATAGACGGGCGGGAGGAGGGCATTGCCAAGCAACGTGTATACAATTTCACGGGAGTGAACTAGACTGCAGTGTTTACTCCTAAATGAATGAGCGGTACTAAAACAAAGTTTACTTTGCTTCACCATCATCAGATGAGCATTATTCATCTGAAATAGTATTTTTTTTACAACAACATTACCTCATCGTGATCCATACTAACTGCCGTCTCTCGCTTTCTCTGAGGACATGGAATCTTTCAGCTCTGTGAGAGTAGTTAGGTGACACTGCATCAATCATTGCAATCAGGTAGCACTGACTGGCATTAGTTGATGCTGTGTCACTAACCACTCTCACGGAGCCGAAAAGAGTCCGGTGCCCTCACACTTTCAACACACGGACATGCATTATATTGCATCCAAATCATCTGACACTCGCACGGCCGGCACGCGCTAAAAAACAGCTTTACGACAGCTGGCGTCGTAAAAATACTGACGCTTTTGTCCAAAGGTGCCGCCAACTGACAAAGTTACTCGTAGTGGCTTTAAAATTGTTTATTTTAGGCTACTGTAGGGTTCATCCGAGTCTTGCTTGCATGAAGTAGTCTGCTTGCGTTGCAGCATCTTCTAACGTGTACGCTCCTCTGGGAGGCTTACATGCTCTACTGAGCTTAGAAGAACTACAGAACAGCCCTCTGGTTTCTTACGCCGAAGCAAATATAGTTGCATTAAATTCTGACAGGCGATCAGTGTGGGTGTGTGGGTTAGTGTGAGTATGGCTTAAGGTCTGTCTCGAGGATCCTCTTAACATAATTGTTGTGTGATTATTGCAACCGAAACCCCCCCACTCCTTCCCTCGCACGCAGACAGAGTAACCACTGCAGGCAGGGACAGAGGCCTTATTATCACCCCCCTCCTCCATTTATTAGTAGCTTATAACACCATACTCCCATCCAACCATCCCCAAACACACGTTCAGTCTCTTTCACACACTCGCACAATACAGACATCCCCCTCCAGGCAGACAGCCCTGCTGCTTGATTCCTCTGGGACATCTTTCTCTTTAGTTCTGACTATGAACCGAGTCATGCTTTAAGATGGAGAGAGAGAGAGGGTTAGAAGTAGAAAGTTCAAGATGAATTTGAACAAAACAATGGATGCCTCAGATGAGTATTTGACAATTGTGGCCTCTACTTTTCTACCCCTGTATTTTATTTGTACCATGTATTTCCTCTATTTGTCCAAAGCACTTTTAGCTTTTACAGGTCACAACCTTGCTTGCCATTGCATTATTGTTACGGTATCTGTTCACCCCAAATGTTTCCTTATCGGCATGTTTGGCAGTAGCTTATTGGGGTCTGTGTCTTGATATTGGAACAGTAGTACAGGCTTTTAGGTGTAATGATTGGCAGGCTGGAATTACGTTTTTACCATCTTGAATCTTGCATTTCAGTTTTTTTTTTCCGTCTCACTTTTTGTACAAAGTTGTCATTATCAAAAGTGTTGATGGTCTTGGTCTTCAATCATCTCATTGAGGTCTTCATTGAATTTTAAGTTGATCTCTGTGGTGTTGAAAGTACTCTAATACTTCATTGCAATTAGCCCAGCGCCCTCCTTCCAACTGGTCAATGTTAACCGATTGCCCTCATCAAAGTCAAAATTTTCTCTGGCTTTCTTCCCAGTTTCCAACAAACTACTCAAGCATAATGGTAAAGAATGATTTTATTTTTCCACAAAAAAGTGTACATCTCCTGTTTCAATGCCATAATTTCCTGCTCAGAATCCGTCAGTGGTAGTACAACAGCTTAGCACGTAAGTTAGCCCTGAATTGGTTAGCCCTCCATTGATCCGTTCATCAAGCAATTCATCTGGACCTGGATCATGGAAAACAACACAGCCCAGCATCCTTTCTATAAGAATTGCCTAACTCTTGATGCGATCATGGGATTTCTCTAAGGTCATTGCTTGAAATGTAATTACATCACATTACATTACATTACATTAAATGACATTACATGTCATTTAGCAGACTTACAACTGGAGCACACATTCATACACCGATAGCAGCAGCTACCACGCAGGGTGCAGGCTTACTATCAGGAAAAATGTAGTCTTGCTCAGGGACACTTGGACATGTGGCGGGGAGTTGCGGGTCCACCACCCTATCCACTTTGCCACAGGCCCCCTCTGTAATCTGTCCAGCATGTCCTCAGTCTGCCCCAGAACAATCCTCCCCATTTGGTGGTACAACTCCAGGGAGAGGAAGGTGTTGGGTCCAGTGTATTTCCATCTTCTTTGACTTGTGTCAATACGGAAGCGTAGGCGCTCCTTGGGCTGCTGGTCATCTTCCTTGAATAGGTCAGAAAGCGTTTTTCTAGTTCTTTCTGGTTCCTTGACCTAGAAAACAAAGCTATTTACACCTGAGTTATTTAGGACTAACTGGGACACTTGAGCAGAGTGTAGTCATTTGTAATGTTTTCAGTAACACCTGGGTTTTTCCTAATATAAATAAAAAAGTCAAATGCTGTGAATAAAGCCTGTTGTGTTGAGTGTATAATTATAATTTGAGGAAGACATTTTCGGTGGACACCTATGTGTTTCTAATCACTGTTTTAGTTAATACTGCTGGCATGCATCACCAAAAGGCTTTCTCTGGCAACAACGCAGTAGATAAGTAGACATTAGCGATGATTCCTCAATTACTGGCTGCTGCTGCTGCGCCTTGACAACCATCAGAACCGTTCCACTCTGGAAAGACACAGACTTCCATACTGTAAACATGGAGGCAAGTAACTACTGAATTTCATGCATCAGCGGCAAACAAAAAAAAAAATCATATTCTGCTGAGTGAGTCTGATCCAAAGTGAGTGAACATACTGTACATAAATAGGATCATATTTGTTCGATCTATGTAAAGATATGTAGGCAGGCACTCTTCCATGAAGACACACATAGGTCAATGCATGCACCGTACACTTAACTGGATGGCCACAGCACATGCAATAATCGCTGTGGATCCTCCTGTTTGCCTTATTCAGCATGTCACAGTCAGGCCATCATTATCCCCCAAGAGCAGAGACACGCGATCAACATTTTTTTTCTCCACATGTTTATCGCATCACATTTCTGCTCCTATAGCTCTTCTCCCTAAGTCTCCTTCCATTTTTATTTCTTTTTCATGCCCTCACTCAGAAGTCAGAAGTCAGTGTATTTTTGGGAGGGTAATTAGTTCATTCACTGTCCACCACTCACTCCCAGAAGGCTTGTCCTGTCAAGCACATGTCTGATCAAAGAGCTTCCCCAAGGCCACAGGTCTATCTGCGGTTTCGGGCTGCTGTGACCACGATTGACAGGGTTGGACTTTCTGTTTGGCTTGTTAATTCTGAATCAATGAGGCTATTTAAGGGTGAAATGCATGACTGCTTGACTTGCCTTCATCAGAACAAAGCCTTGTCACTTTGGTGCCGCATCACAAAGACAGGGAAAGGAAAGAGCCAACAAGGGATGATGGGGACAAGTGGCTAATAGTTCAGTTTCAGTTTATTTCGATCACACAGATTCACAACATTACATACATAAGATGAAAAAATAAAAAACACAAAAAAACCAGAAAGTTGTTATCTAAATTTATACATTGATTTCTTATAAATAGTATTGATCGAAAAGGTGTAGGCTGACGGCCTCTGCACACATCCTACCTCTACTGCGCGTCTACCTCGCGTCTGCGTCTGACTTTTTGTCACTGACCGTGTAATCAACCTAGAGCGGGCACACATCCAACCTCAGACGCACTGCTGATGCGTGTCGGAGGCACGTCTGCAGCGACGCTCCCCTTTACCTCAGGAGGTTCGCCTATTTTTTTCTGAGAGCCGCGCGTCTCTCTCGGGTCTCTCTGCTTTAACTGATAAAGAAATACTCTGCTGAGAGTCATATTGACTTCATACCGGCAGCTTTCGCTGTAGTTTCACCATTTCCTGGTGTGTCCCTTTCAAAATAAAACTTCCAACAAGCGAAAATGTGGCAAAAAAAAAAAAAAAGGCAATGGCAATGGGGCGCACAGATTACTGTCCAGACTCAATATTAGACTCAGTATAAATCTGCATCATAAATGACAGGAAAGAACTTCATTTTTAATGGGAATTATCTATGAAAACTCCAAGTAGAAAGATAGGGCTTTTAGAAGCAGCGCTGCAGCAGCAGCAGCTGCTGAGACGTTCCATGTGTGTCCGAGAAAAGTCCGAGAGACGCAGCAGTAAGGTAAGGCGACGCGCTCCAGAGATAGACGCAGGATGTGTGCAGAGGCCGTGAAGCCTTAGCTTATTGCACCTACCCTTTTTACGTTATGTTTATTTATTCATTTTTCGTTGGTCCCTCAGGATCTTTTTTAATGATTATATATATATATATGTATATATCCATCCATCCATCTTCTACCGCTTGTCCCGTTAGGGGTCGCGGGGGGGCTGGAGCCAATCCCAGCTGCATTGGGCGAGGGCAGGGTACACCCTGGACAGTTCGCCAGTCCATCGCAGGGCTATATGTATATATTTCTTTTAATAATTTGTTTGATAGTTATTGTAAATATTATTGCTATGATTAATTCCTGTATATGTTAAACATATTACATGTAAATTTATGACACAAAACAAAAGTATTTTTTAAAATCTTTGTACCGTGTTACACGTTTTAATTTCTTCATCCAAGACATTCCACATGTTTACTCCTTTTACCGATATACATCTTTGTTTTACTTTGTTATTATATTTATCTTTGTAAACATGCACATTCCCCTTAGTTCATACTTGCTCTGTCTAATCTGAAACAACTTCTGGATACAGTCTGGAACTATCCTGTTTTTGACTTTATGCATTATTTGCATTGTTTTGAACACTAAGGGTGTATTCACACATGCCGTGTTTAGTTCGGTTGAAACGAACTCAGATGCACTTCCGCCTTCGGTGCGCATCTTTCAGACATGTGTGAATACAGCAATCGCACTCGGGGGCGGACCAAACAAGCGGTCCGAGACCCAGCTGAAGAGGTGGTCTCGATGCGCTTCAAAACGCACTCTGCTGCAGTTCGTATGTGGTGTGAATTTGGCCGGACTCGATCCGACCCAATTGCGGGAAGCACTGCGCCTTTTCTTTATTTTCTTTTTTAATAAATCGCCATCAGCTTCACATTTTGGGAAAGTGTTGTTGTCGCCATTGTTAGGAAGATTAGTTGTGGTTTGACCGGGAGCCCCGAGCGAAAATATTACAGTTGATAATGACGCGTACACATGCTGATGTGTTCAGCGATCAGATGGAGAGGAGCGTCTCCCGTAGCCTACAGTGCCAACAGGTTCACGCTGCGCTTTGCATGAAGTGTGTTTTTATTTGTCTTCCCTACGGGACTGTCAATACTGTCCCCGTGTCAGTTTGGAGCTGAACTGCGCCGACACCCAGCCGATACAGCTTAATCAGCTGTGTGTCAGTTTGAGCCTATTCCTCGCGAGCCGCGCGTCCAGCAGCAAAAATACAGTAAAAATTATCACATCGTTGGCTATAAGCCACATAACGTGACATTGACATGGGGCTACATATTATAACCATATGAAACAACAATAATTTGATGTTTTTCTTCTTTATTTATAGGGTAGATGTAGGCCTTTTTATTATTTTTAACCCCATATTATATCAATGATAAATTCGCACTTCGTTCTTCCTGCTTCTCTCCACCCCAGAATGTCTGTCCAATGAATGAATGACCTCAGATCACGTGTGGTTTTGCTTCGTAATGCTGGTTCACTTGCAAAAGGGGCAATATGAAAGTGGACCACACCAAACAAAACAAATCTAAATTCTATTTGGTCTGGACCAAAGCAAGTGAACTAACAGACTTTCCATGTGTGAATACACCCTAAGTCTCTAAATTTAAGTGCGTTTGAGTTTATAAATAATGTATTGGTTGGTTCAAGATATTCTGCTCTATTTTAATGATTCTGATTGCCCTCTTTTGTAAAATAAAAATAGGGTTGGTAACGATTTTGTACGTGTTTCCCCATATTTCCACACAGTATGTAATGTATGGTAGTATTAAGGAACAGTACAACATGTTTAATGATTTTGAATTGAGTACATATTTTGTTTTATATAGTATTGCGGTGGACATGGATACTTTTCTTTTTACTTGTTTTATATTTCTAGCATAATTTGTGGTGTATGATCACTCCTAAGAATTTGTTTAATTTTTTTTAATTTTTTGTTTAATGGTAAAATTTCAACAAATAAGTGTGGCATCTGAGTCTTGCAAGAGCTCAGTTCTGGTAAAATTAAACATGGCTGCCGTGTCTTCATGAGCAAAGACAGTGATGTCTTCTTTTAAAGCTTTAGTAAACTGATACAAGACAAGACATTTGGTTCTTAATGCCTTCTGGAGCCACCATAATGGTTGGTTTTCTGCCATGTTGACAGAGGTGTAAATGTTGGTCAGTTAAAGGAGCAGTAAGTTATTTGGTCCTTTTCGCTAACTTCCTGACATTAACTGTAGTTATCAGTCCCCTCCCTCGTCCCTACGTCACCACCACATGAACACACAGCCGTCTTTTGCAGATAGTACCTCGATGGAGAGCAGCGAGTCATCATTCACGGGCACAGAGACACTCTCTTTTTGCGCTCTGTCTCCTGATTGGATAAAAACGAGCGGGATACTCAAAATTTTAACTGACAATTACTGCAAAGCTGAATTACTGGTAGACCTGTGTTATGAACTGCGCATACTGGTTAAGTGATTGCTGTATGAATATAGAAAGATTTAATACGTATATTAACAAAACAATATCACTTACTTCCCCTTCTAACCTCTTCCAGATTGAAATTTTCCAACAATTACAAGAATTCAGACATTTATGGTCTCCAACATTTTACCTACTAAACCTGTGTCATAGTGATTGGGTTAGCATGCTGAAACTAGCATTTAGCTCAAAAGCACTGCTGCGCCTTGACCAGAGCTCCTATGCTATCTTGACAGTAGACTGTTAGTCTTATTTTAACGTGCACTTTTGCTACAACTGTTGGCCTTGATGTAAAGTAAATATCATGAGTGTGGTATATCTAAGCTTTATGAACCTATTACGATATAATATATAGTAATTTTGCATGTGCTATGGATTTTAACGTCTCTGTAAGAGGGACTTTATTTGCTTAAAGAAAGCACTGTCACTGTTAAACTAAATTCTGACATTAAATACCATGGAGCGTATAGCGAGCAGTAAAAGCAGTGTGCAGAGTCCACTGAGGTGAAAGGGCAAAGGTTATAATTAACTTCCTTTAAATTAAAGCTGCTTAAGATCAGTGGCAGAACAAAGAAGGGAATTAGGGTAGTGACTGTGCCAACAGAGAGAGAAAAAATAATATTGGCTTCATTTTTTCCCCTTCACAGTGAACAAAAGGTCCAATTAATTGACTGATTATAATTGCCCTGATTCCCCTAGCCCAATTAGAAGCTTAAACAAGGTTCTGGGTGTAAAGTATATCAGGCGGTAGTGGGCAGTTTTCAAGGCAGGTACCAAGAGCGGAAATTAGTCGAGCCTCTCAGGAGAGAGACATTTTCATTAAGCTTCAAGACTCAACTCGTCTCTGCAAGTGACCTTAGAAAACTTCCTGAGAGTTTTGAAGCCAGTCCTGCTGAAATGAGACACACAACTTCATAAGAGTCGAATAAAAGCATCAGAAAAAGAGGAAAGGAAAAGCTGTCTGCAACCCACTATGTACATATTTAGTGAAACTTTGTTTCTTTTTATTATATTTTGCACACCATTGTGTTGTAGGATGCTGTAAATTGTATGATGATAATCTATTTCTGCTCCCACAATAAAGTATAACATTTTTGTGAAACTTGTAACTTAAATTTAAGGGAGGGAGTGATGTCGACTTTAACTCCATTGTATGTGTAATATATGGAGATAAATGAAGTCATTGCATATATATTCACCCTTTTGCTGCAGCATTTTACTAGTCTTTTTATTTTGACCTTTATGTGTCACTAAACTTTGTCAGAAGGTCTGTGTTAGTGTTTGGACTCTGTCTTATGTGCACCAGATGCTGTCATTACATAACTGTAGTGAGTGTTTTTAGATTTTCCACTCATTAAACAATAGCGGAGTCTACCCCTGAGCTTTGTTTGTCCCCTGTCTGCTCACAAAATTGTTGTTAAAACCTAGGATGTAAAACCCTAAACACTTACAAAGGGTGTTATTTTGCAGTATCATTGTTCAACTTGAAAATGTATCGATTTGCTTCAAATTCAGATTTAGATTTATTTTGACTTTGCCTCTAATGTGTGCTAGATTGCTAACTTTTTCTGCAGAAATATCTTCATATTTCAGAATTAAAACATACATATTATTGAGAGAAAAAATCTTTGAAGACGATGAAGAGTAGATCGGAAGAAATGTAAAGTAATGTTGTGAACCAGTTTTCCGTGCTTCAGGTTTGTAGAGCATTGGTTGACTTGCACCGAAAGAAAGAGTCCCATTTCAAGGACTATGTTTTATTTAGTTGTTGTCAAGGGAGCAAACCTTTTCAGTAAAAATGGCTATATGTGTGTATGTGGGTTGTGCCCCATTTGCCTTTTCAGTAAAGCACATTCTCCTGCATATAAAAAAATAGAAAAGAAAAGGTTCCTGCCGCTCGGTAAGTGCAAGTTTGATGGTTTGGGACTGTGTTGAATAATGCGTGCGTCACTCCTCAAATTGAAAGCTATGATGAGAGAGAGGTTGTCCTCCGCTTTTCTGCAATATTTATGTCTGGACCAAAATTTATCAGAAAAAACAAGGGCATGCAGTGGCACTGACTACCAATAACGCATCCTGTGTTTATTTAGCCAGAAGGAAATTGGAACAGACAAAGGAGGATGTCTGTGGAATTAAAGCCTAAAAAGAAGGATCATCAAAAAGCAAAGAAAGATGGTATTGCGAGAGTATGATGAAGATTCAGAGAAAGTTAGAAGAAGAGAGGTTATGTATGCTTCCATGTTATTCTTGAGGATTTTGGTCTCAGTTTTTGGAGGTGTGTTTGTGTGAGTGTGTGTGTGTTGACCCAAGGGAGGCTACATTTTCTGCTTGGACAGGCATGGGTCAATGTGCCATCTGCGGCACCAGTGTTACTAGTGTCAGTTTTCCTCAAAATGACCTTCACTCAGTCTGCCCTCACATTTCTCCAGACACACTTTGGCCAACGCCACAACATACTTCTTTCACTCAAAGCATCTTGCTTTTTAAGATTTCCTAATAGCTTTGCCCCTCCCATGAACAAGCAATTGTAATGCCCATTACCGCGCCCCGTCTCTGGCAATCTTCTCTCCATCAAGACCAAATAGATATTGATTTTAACAGTTAAGTTAAAGGGTTATTTCTCCTAAATCAAACTTAAACATATCATATTCCCCCTTAGTGGAATCTAGACACACATATTGATTAAGCTTTATTTTGCCAGGATATCCACTGCCACATCTCATTCATCCCTGAGTGGTTAGCAAACATCTCATACCTTTGGAAAATCAAGTCGTACTGCTTGCATGCATAGATAAGAAATGTTTTTCTTACTTTAGTTAACCAATCCTTTTAAATATGTAGTTGTGTGTGTAATAAGGTGTATTCAATGTTTATGTTTCCTGTCTGTGACTTTCTTTGTTGCACAATGTTATGCTCTCATTCTTCCTTTCTTTGCAACATTCGTGCAACATTTTGAAAGGTTTTCCAGTGAAATTGCTCAGTAGTAGTTGCAACATAACAATCATCTTTGTATTCTGTACATTTTCTTTGTTAGACACTAATGTTAAATATTTTTTAGAGGCTGACTTCAGTTGTCCGGTCAAATGGTATTTTAAACCTTGAATGCATACCTTAAATTACAGTATGTATACTATATTACACCATCTAATTCAATTCCTGTTGAATAAATGACAAAATGTATATTTTGTGTGTATTTTGTCTTGTCAATAATAAGGTTTGTTTGAAATGCAATTTCAACTTTTTCCATTTGTTCCTCTCTCTTTCATTAGGCTGTTTTTCATCAAAGGGGGAGGATAGATTATTTCGGAGGTTGTTCAGGAGGTACAACCAGTTCATCCGACCGGTGGAGAATGTATCAGATCCGGTCACAGTGGAGTTTGAGGTCTCCATATCTCAGCTGGTCAAAGTGGTAAGAGTAGAGACTGAACAGCTAATCCTTATAAAACAACAATGTGTTATATCATCTGTTTATCAAGTTCATTTTCTTTTGCTGACTCATTCCCCCTTTTTGTTCAGGATGAGGTGAACCAGATTATGGAAACCAATCTTTGGCTGAGACACGTGAGTGAAGATGCCATTAATGTGATGCCAATAGTGACGCCACAGTGAATTGTGCTAAGTTTTGTCTTTCGTTTAGGTCTGGAATGACTACAAACTGAAATGGGCCCCCATTGAGTATGATGGGATTGAGTTCATACGAGTTCCATCCAATAAAATCTGGAGGCCAGACATTGTTTTGTACAACAAGTAAGTTTTAGCGCACAAACTCTAAAGAATGGCTCCATATCCGCCAATCCTCAGCTTGCCTTATTTGCTGAGAGACATACACTTTTTCAAGCTTTATTCTAGAATCATTTTGTTTTGTATCCTCAAAAACATTTTATTGTGAAAAAAACTAAATGACGTGTGCCATGTTTGTCATTTTCTCCCCGTTGTTTTGACAGAGAGGCTTCATTTTAAGTACACACCCCCCATCTTAGGCAACCCCATATTACTGTGAAAATATACATGCATATTTCTATAGGATATTTTTTGTTCTAGCTACCCCTCCGATTGCTTTGGCCCAACTATGATGTGGTATTTGCCAGTATGAATGCATAAGGTAGCTCTCAAGCTGCGCATGCTAATTTATTTATGCTCTCTGTCTTCTGACCTTTTGAGTTAAAAGTTGTAATGGCCTCTTAGTGAAATTGAATTAACATCTTCTTAACAATGCTTTCTCACAGTGCTGTAGGTGACTTCCTGGTGGAAGACAAGACCAAGGCTTTGCTGAAGTTTGATGGCACCATCACCTGGGTTCCTCCGGCTATTTTCAAGTCCTCCTGCCCCATGGACATCACCTACTTCCCCTTTGACTATCAGAACTGCTCCATGAAGTTTGGCTCATGGACCTACGACAAGGCCAAGATCGACCTGGTTCTCATTGGCTCAAAGGTCAGAGGGAGTCTCTGGGCCAGTGTGGAGAGATCCTGACTGTCTTGTCATCTTTAAAATGCAATATTCTTTATATTATATTGATATAATATTGGAAGGAATTTCAGTACAGAGCCTCCAATCCAAAAAAAAGGGAATAACTTTCCCTTCGCTTTTGAGCTGTCACACATGACAAGTGACGACCTATGAACATTCACATTTTTTTTTATTTGACTTGATGATAAATGTCATACATATAAACTGTAGATTTTAAATAGTTTTAGCCAACAGAAAAAAAGAGGTAACCATTCCTTCCATATTTTCATTTCATCAGGTGAACCTGAAAGACTTCTGGGAGAGCGGCGAGTGGGAGATCATCGACGCGCCGGGCTACAAGCACGACATCAAGTACAACTGCTGTGAGGAGATCTACCCGGACATCACCTACTCCTTCTACATCCGCCGGCTGCCTCTCTTCTACACCATCAACCTCATCATCCCCTGCCTTCTCATCTCCTTCCTCACCGTACTGGTCTTCTACCTGCCTTCAGACTGCGGTGAGAAGGTCACCCTGTGTATCTCCGTCCTGCTCTCCCTCACTGTGTTCCTATTGGTCATCACAGAGACCATCCCTTCCACGTCTCTGGTCATCCCTCTGATCGGCGAGTACCTCCTGTTCACCATGATATTCGTTACACTCAGCATAGTCATCACTGTCTTTGTGCTGAACGTCCACTACCGCACCCCAATGACTCACACTATGCCCGAGTGGGTGAGGTCTGTGTTCCTCGGGGTGCTGCCCAGGGTCATGTTGATGAGGAGGCCCATTGACCAGGGCTCCTCCTTCCCCGCCGGTGTCGCAGGAGGGTCGAATGCAGTAGTAGGAGGTGGAGGAGTGGGAGGTGGTGGAGGAAACAAGAAGAGAAAGAACAGCATAGGTGGAAGTGGAGGAAGTGGCTCGGGAAGTATAAGCGTTGGGGGTATAACCGGGGGTGTGCCGTGTTCACAGTTGGATGGTGGTGCAGCAGTAGTAGTAGGGGGAGGGGCTGCCTCAGCTGGCGGCTCCATGAACTGTGTGGAGTACGGTGAGATGAACCGCGACACGGGCCGGGATATGAACAGGCGGTGCCCCTACAGAGGCAAGGAGGTGCCGACGCCCGTGCCTCCCCCGATGGTGCCACCTCCACCCCCACCTCCACCTCCCCCTACCCAGGCGCCCCAGACCCAGGGGCTCCAGGAGTCAGAGGTGCCCAAGATGCCGAGGCCCATCAACGCCCCGTCGCCGGTCAACGCCGTAGTCGCCTTCTCCGTGCTGTCGCCGGAGATCAAGCAGGCCATAGAGAGCGTGAAGTACATCGCAGAGAACATGAGGACTCGCAACAAAGCCAAAGAGGTACATTAGGCGGCATTGAGTTGTCTGTGTTGTCAAGATGTTATTTGATGATCTCTTGATTAGCCAGGTGACAGAAAATACATCTACAATCAATAATCAATTAAAGGTGGAATCAGCGATTCTGGCGAACGGTTGTTGACAAAATCACTTTTGGTCAAAATCAGTGAATATCTCCTCACGATCCGCTACCTGTCTGTACAGTGTGCGTCTTTAAAAAAACATTGTGTATACACAGCCTATGCTTTGTAAACAGGTATGTAAACAAAGGTTATGTAAACAAAGGCGACCCACCACAGCCAGCAAAATGCCTGTTTACAGAGCCGAGGCTGTACATTAACACTGTTTTCTTTTCAGCACACACACAGTACGGAGAGGTGGTGAAACATGAGGAGATATTTAATTTTGATCAAAAGCGATTTTGAAAACAAGCATTCTTCAGAATCGTTCACTCCACGTTGAATTTTCAAGCAGAATTACAATTATTATTTTTTGGTTGAGAAAATCGTTTTGGTCTGACGTTTTGCTTCGACAAAACAAGCAATTTGAAGACCTCATCTTGGTCTTCAGGAAAGTGACAGATAATAATAATTGTTAGTTGCAGACCTGCTGTTTTGTCATCTTTAAAAAGATGGGAAAGATCTGCTTTTGTTCTTCATTGCAAGTTATGTTAGAAATTATTCCTAGACATACAAGTGCGTAATTTTGGTTGCCCACTCTTTTCAGAAGTATGACATTGGGTAATGTCTTCCCATTTCAATTTCGGTATCTCTCAGCATGGGCTCTAAATCCACTGGATAGTGTGTTTAGGTTTGCACTGAAATCCCTTGCAGGTATGAGTGCAGTAGTTCTCCCTGGCTGTCTGCACCACGAAACAATCAAATTATTCTGCCTTTTTAAATCCAAATATTTTTAGGATACAATTGAACAATGCTACTTTATTGTTGTATCAGTTGGCATCGTCTGGACAGAGATCTGCCTCTTTTGGCACTGGTGGAAAACATTGTCACTCTTTGAAGACAAAGTGAAATTGATTTAAGGTTCAAGAATATGACCTCCAGGCCATTGCAGATATAAAGGGCCATCATAGAAGCTTAGATGAGAAACCCCTATCCTTACCATCAACCTAACCTGGTCATCAACCTGGTAACTATGAACCTAAAACCAAGCCTTAACCCTAAAATATATAGAAAACCTTCTGGGGACCCGGGTTTAGTCCCCCATAACGTACAAAGAACCTAAATAAATGAACACACGGCAACAACACTATACTGCACGCGTGTTATCTCTGCAGTGTATGAATTTTCTACATAGCTTAGTAAATGGTGTGGAAACCATTTACACGGGGCTATAAAGGGATCGTAAAGCTGCTTGTTTGTTGCAGATGGAGGGCTTTGCTACGCTCCCTGCACACTCTGGAGAGCCCTGATATGTTTGTTGCTTCAGCTCCATCTTTTCTTAGCAGAGCTGGAATCTTTCTTTGATCCATGCAGAATGGCCATGCAGCCTTCTCTATAGGCTCACAATGGCATTACGGTCAGTGCAGCCATGATCCTATTGTCCACACCTGACTGATCAAGGAGTACCACACACACACTTACACATGCACACGCACACGCACATGCATACGTGCACACACACACACACACACACACACACACACACACACACACACACACACACACACACACACACACACACACACACACACACACACTAACTTCAACAATAGCCAGATTCATTACAGTAAATACCACTGGTTCTGTCAGACTCTCATACACAGAAAAAAACCCACAAAAAACCACACACATTATTATTGTTACCTTTATAGCCACACAGCTCTATTGTCGACACAATAACTTGGCAGTTTTCGTCATTGCTAGAAATTGAACTATAACCAATAAGCAAAGGTCGCTGTTTGTGTTTTAGGGGGAAAAAAAGAGCACATTGCTATTGTATATGAATTTGTTTGGTAACATTGTAATGTATTTTATCTTACACACTCACACACCTATCTTCCCTTCCTTTCCCCAGGTGGAGGATGACTGGAAGTATGTGGCCATGGTCATCGACAGGATATTCCTCTGGGTTTTTGTGACGGTGTGCGTCACAGGAACACTGGGACTCTTCCTCCAGCCCGTCTACAACTTCTTATATTGAGACACTCGGTCTTTTACTCTCTCTCTCTCTCTCTCTCTCTCTCTCTCTCTCTCTGTACCTTTGTCCTCTTCTGTCTCTCTACCCCACCGTAATAATGTTGGGAGTTATTCCTCCTGCAGCCCTTTTACACCAAACACTGGGCTGTCTTCTTTCTCCTTTTTCCGCTTTTTTTTGTCTCTCCTCCCTTTGTCTCGCGCTATTCTCTGGGACTCCATCGTCAGCCGTCACCTCCTAACCTCATTTCTCCTTTGCCTTTGCCCTGTCAGGGGTCACTCAGTGCTCCTCCTCATCACTGTTCTTTATGACACAATTATCACATTTGCACTCAGTCATTGTTATTGTACAGTCTCATACAATGTAAGGTAAATATTGAAGAAGTTGTCATTTGAATTACTATAAAGGGAAACTCTTAAGAAATGACTTATTGAGAAAGAAAAACTAAATACCATGTTGTGTGTTGCAGTAGCACTTTGTCATTGAAAGCCAGTGCAATAAAGTAAATACACCTTTGAGAAATGCGGTACAGTACTGTATGTCCGCCTAACATTTCTGTAGTTTTCTGACAGTTAATGATACGTATGTTGTTGTATACTGTACATCATTTCATTCACCTCTTCCTTTCCCTTGTACATACATTTGTAAACATTTAAGTGAGTCATGCATGGCTTCTGAGAAGGACACTGGTCGATCTCTTGTGATTTTCTTTCCACATGTGGTCACACTACATATATATATCATGCATTGCACATGAATTTTGCAGTAATTCACAACCTTACTGCAAAATGACAATGTATAGAAAACACTGAATTGCACAATGTAGATTAAACTTGTAAAAAGAATAAAAAGCCAAGCTGTAATTTCTGACAATAAAGAAGGTGAGTTACTCAAACGGTGTGTGGAGTTTGCAATTTCTCCCTTTATCTCTGATGCTCTTGTTTCCTACAAGAATGTACCCTGCTTCTTGATAAGGTTGTTCCTATAATCCATAATAGACTAGGTGGGTGTAGACAGTGGATGGATGGCAGAATTAATGTAGATATAGAAAATGTATGAAATCTATAGAACACATATTTTCTATAGCCTGTTGAATCAACAAATGAGAAAACAGAAGAAACATTAGTTTTTTGATGTATCAAGAAATATGTGTATGCCCCCTGATTGTGCCATAATAACAATTACAAAAAAAAAATATTGCCAATGTATTTATAAGGAATTAGATTGTGTTTTGTGCTCCAGCAGCAGCATTTTCTAAGGAGTGACATATACATTTTGAATCATCCCCAGATCTACCCTGCTGCAATATCACAACTGTCTACTTCAATCTGATATTCACTGTTGAGCTGTTCTTGTTACTTACATATTACTGAACACTTTTTGCAAATATAACAAAAAATAGCATGATTTTGCATAGCTGTACAGACTTCTGTTAGTATTGGTGAACACTATTAAGAGCTATAGATCATTGACAGTTATTAAGTTATGTGTTTGTTTACCAAGTAACAGTGAAACAAAGAGTGATATAATTGCGACGGAAAACTCATCTGAGAAATTGTGTGTGAGGAATTGGATGAATATTGCGCAGTCACTTATAATCG
>OX442356.1:13350043-13637543 GCA_949357725.1 Hyperoplus immaculatus
AGACATTTGCAACTGCTTTAGAAACAAATGCCGTACTGGGAAAGAAATTGTATTTCTCTGTTGCGTGTTCATTTATATGTTATTATTTTAATTTCATCAAACTATTTGTTGCCATTTCTGCATGACCTGTACCGTTTGGACAGAAGAAGTGGGTGGTAGTAGCCCTCCTTAAATCTGTTGATAGGAATTCATAGTAAGGGAAGCATTGCCACATTTTAGCCCCCTACAGAATATCTGCGTGAATTGCAAGCGAGTTGCTGTATTATTCAGTGCTATTTTTGATATGTAGGAGATCAGGAAAATGTCAAATATAACTGCAGGAAGAAATGTAACGTAGACCTATGTTGTGTAACCTGCTTCGAAAGACTCAAACGTCAAGGAGGCAGCCGACTCCTGCAGAGCTGGAGTCCTGGTGTATGAAAGTGGAGAGAATGCCTGTTGAGAGCCGAGGTATTTAAGAAAACTAAGCAGACAACAAGCAATATCTAACATACAACTAGGTAGAAAGAAGAAAGACAGGGTACAAGGAAATTAAACAGTTGGATCGCCTGTGTGGTTGCCTCGTATACCACGGTAATGCTACATTGCCAGTTTATGCAGCATCCTTTTTACTCAACAATGAAAGTTACTGAAACTACAAAGACAAGTGTCAGGGTGTAAAACAAGAACTTACAGAAAACCCTTATTTAACATAATGCAAGCAATACAATCCAGCAACGATTGGTTTGAGAATGATTTGACAGTAACTATGTTGTTCCACTGAGGTACAAAAAAGACAGATACAGCTTTCTAAGCTAACTAATTAACATGTTATACTCTATCTGGTTTGTTTAACCCATGAGGACACCAAAGTATACAAACGAAAATGTGGAGTTTTATGTTTTGGGTTAGGCTACGTACTGTTCTAATTCTTTGCCTGCAACCTCTCAGGTTAGAGAATTTTTTTTTGCAAAAATGAGCTAACCAGCTGCTCGCCATAGCTGCATATTTGGTGGATAGATAAAGAGAGTTGTATCAGACCTTTCATACAACAACCCTTAGGACGTGTGCCCAGGGTGCCCCATAGGCAGAGGATCAGCACCTTGGCCAGCGACAACACAGCTCAGACTTGCCAGTGATATTTCAGCACCACGGACAGCAGCTGGAACACTCTGAACCCTCAAATCTAACAGTGCTGTGACACAAGTGCTGCCCGTCAGCAACTATACCTTTTTAATCACAAAATAAGCAAAACGGCAGTCTCAGGAGCTCTACTGCATAGCAAGAAAGTCCTCAGAGTATTATATACACCTTCTGCTGAATCACCAGGGAGACATTTGTTGATACAACAACCCTGTGGAGGTATCTGGCACAGCAGAGTCCTTCTTTGGATGTGTGTGTGTGTGTGTGTGTGTGTGGGGGGGGGGGCTCTGGCTCAATGTTCTTTCTCTGTGTACAGTATATCAGCAGTTGTCACATCTGGAAGAGGCTGAAACTCAGTATGTGTCATCTCCTGTTTCCAAACCTTTGCTTCAACCAGTATCTGTGTTGAAAAATGTTGTTGTTAAAATGGGAACACGAATACCAATGTTAAAAAGTGTTTAATGTCTTATAATATCACAGTTTCTAACATCTTTTTAAACGTCATTGTCCTTTAAAAACACCCATACCCTCCAAACAATCTTCAGCGCCACTTGAAATACATTTTGACTAATTTTTAACCACAGAAAGGGTGATTGAAAATGTTTTTGTTGGGAATAAATAAGTCAAAATTTCAAACGATTCTTTTGAAAACTTTACTGTAATTTAATCCATTCCACTGTCCATTTATTTGCTTGGTACGTTGCATCAATTTTGCTCAAATACACTGTAGGTGACCTTACAGTACATTTTAAATACATGTCATGAAAAAGACAGTTACTAATTCTACATAATTCACCATTAGATTAATTTAATGCTGGGTGAACTTTGTTATTGATAGGTGTTATACATCATGGCTTGAAACAGTATTCCCGTTCAAGCTTTATCCTAACCTGCTGGATTTAACCATGATGTGGTGAATGAAAAAGCAACGATGAATGTAAAAACTGTTACCAAAAACACATAATCATCATAACCCCGCACTTCTGCAAAAGGAAACAAAGACAGGGTCCATGTACATATCAGGGAGTTTTTGAATCTCATGATAAACAGCAGTATGCATTCACTGTTTATGTGACATTAGTACATTAGTGTCATTCAACTCTCCATTGGCTCATAGCAGTGTACGCTAGGAACCGGGGGGGAGGATGTTAATACAATGAAGACTCATCTGATTCCCTCGTTCAGGCTTCATGCGAAAGTGACACACTACATATGTGGATGCATGACAGAGGGTGCCTCATTATCTCGTCTGTCTTGTCCAGAGGCAATTGAAGGTTACACAACATACATCTGACACTGGATGACAAACAAAGACCCATTTCTCCTGAGACAACAAGCACTGTGAACTCCTCACAGGCAACAACACACACACACACACACACACACACACACACACACACACACACACACACACACACACACACACACACACACACACACACACACACACAGGGAGATAAAACACACACCCAGCAATCCTCTCTGTTGACACCACAGGGTGCTAAGCCTAGAGGAGTAGCCAGATCACTGGAGCACACATACATACATGCCTATGGTTGGTTTTACATAAGCACACTGGCAGGCAGACACACTTCCCAAACACACAGCATGTGCAGGCAGATAAAGAGAACAAAATGATGCAAATAATAATCCGTGTGCAAAACTTATTTCCACATCGGGCAACACAGGTGGACAGTCACAATTTTGGATGGCGTGCATATTAAACAAACACAGGTCTAAACGCATACACATACATAGAGACACTCATGCATTCAGAGGACACATGCACACAGACAAACTAAGCACAGCTGCCTCACACCTGATGACAGCAGCTTTGGTGTGCCAGAGTTAATTCACTCACTTGGCCACTCACCAATTGGCACTGGACTGAAGTGTTCTAACACACACACACACACACACAACCATAACCATTGAACGGCAGAGTCGGTAAGATTCACCCTCTGAACGGCCATCCATCCAACATTGGTCAAGGTATTTCATCCAAAACTGGTTGCTACAGTCAATTAATTTCCTTGGGGGCGCTACAAGTGATGTCATCAACCAAGTCATAAGGATTTATTCACTAAAGACCATGGACAATTTCAGACTGGTCTAATGGTGGATCAAGGGACCCACTGGCCATCATTGCCATTGGATATTTGAGAATATGGTGTGTGATTGTTTGGCATTTTTTTTTTTTTATTGAATTTTATGTTAAAAACTGCATTTGATTCCATTCCTTATACACACACACACACACACACACACACACACACACACACACACACACACACACACACACACACACACACACACACACACACACACACACACACACAAATAACACATTATCCTTTTACATTGCTGTTGCATATGCTAATTGCTCCTCGGAACCTCCTACAGTCTGATAAGAAGGAAACAGTTATTTAACACTTATCAGCAGTTTTGAGTTTAAAACAATCAGTGGCCTATTCTCACGCCAGCCTGACAACAACAAAAGGGAAACTCCTAGATTGAACTATGACGTATAGGGTCAATAGATAAATAAAAATGTTGTGTGTGTGTGTGTGTGTGTGTGTGTGTGTGTGTGTGTGTGTGTGTGTGTGTGTGTCCACTGAGTTGGAAAACTCAGTTTTGGTGCTAACTTTCCATGTTGAAGTCTCTTATAAGTAACATATGGCCCTGAAAGTCAACCGAACCCTGGCCACTTTCTGCTAATCCCTCACTTTCCTTTCAAATGTATTCTCTCCACTGTGGGTTCTGTTCCCAGAGACTTTTTCCCTCTGATCCGGTCAGTATCTTTCCATCTATTTTGCCCTGAAGTACTAAGGGACTTAGTGAAATATGAAATCACTGAACTCTTGCATTATTGATGAATGGGGGATTTTCCATTAGATCCCTTGAAAGTTTGGCCAATTTTGAAAAAGTTTGCATCCTCTAAAAACTAATTTGGCTTCTACTGATACACTTTAGCTTAAAGTGCTGGTGGTAGCATTAGTGCCCTGATGGCATTAGAAGGTGTGAGGCCACTGGCTTTGATATTTCCTTTTAAGCTTTTGTGAGGTTTGACTCCCTTTGCTGTATCCCTCCCCTACCTTTATCACAAGTCTCTTTATTGTTTTCTTTCATAGCATGCACCTGAAACACCATATGGATTTAGATCAAACCTTCTGGCCTTAGGAGTGGTGGCTGTTTCCTCTTATTCATTAAAAATGTTTGCACCAAGCCACATTATGTTATGAAGACGTTAATTATGTACTCAACAACGGCTGTGAAAACAAAAACAACACTTACACACAGGAACAAACAAACAACACACACACACTGAAAGTGTATCCTCCTTTCACTTTCTCCCTCTCCCACAAAAAGTAGCCAACACATAAACATGCACACACACTGTGCAGCTGCCCACAATCGTCTGGGAGGGGACCGCCCGGCAGGTTTCCAGCCTGCGAGAATTTATGTTTCCAAATGATTACAGGCAAGGCGAACCGGGCGATCTCAGAGGCAGCAGCTGCCTGCCCCGTGGCTCCAAGTGGAGCAGAAAATCAGGATAATTTCTTTGTGATAATCAGCCTCCCGTTATCCCCGTCAGTTCAACTCACGGAGGAGGAGCACCGGGGAGAGGGAGTGTGTGGCAAAGAGGGAGAGGCAGGCATAAAAATACAAGAGAGAGAATGTGTGCTTCATGCCTGGTTAACTGCAAAATATACAGTGTGCACGTGTGTGTGTGTGTGTGTGTGTGTGTGTGTGTGTGTGTGTGTGTGTGTGTGTGTGTGTGTGTGTGTGTGTGTGTGTGTTACAGCACTATTGTCCTTTGTCCTTTGACCATGTGTAAGATTAGCCATTTGATGCGCTGAAAAAAATCCCACAGAGCACATGAGTGCTAAATTCACGACAGCCATGAAATTGGCACGACATTTGACCCCAATGCACCGAGGAATACATTTACTGGAATACATGTGGAGTACAGTTTTCATTTACCTTATAGCATCAGCTCGGTGAGGGTTTTGTATAACTTGCATAATGGCTGAATGAATCCCGGAGGGAGCATTCCTACGTGAGCTGAGGCTGTTAAAGCCTTGTAGAAAGGTGCATGTGGATGTAATGCTTAGATGTCCATACAATTTATTTGGGTTTCCAGTATACATGTATGCAATATGGTGTACTAATGTGCCAAACATCAGTACAGTGGTCAGGAGCAATGTTTGTCTTCAAATTCTACAAGAACGTAAACCTAGAATAACACCAGTGTGTGAGAACCAGCTCCTAGAGATGTGCTTCTTACTGAGCATGGAGACACTAAACTGTTAAACCCATCTATATCTATCGAGAGCTTATTTCTCACCTCAACAAAATATTTTCCACACTCACTGAATAATCAGTTTACTTCATCTAAAGTGTTGTTGTTCTCATGCTGTGATTTATAAACCATCTCTACCATCAATGTGTTTGTGTGGGGGGATGTTAATGAGTTATGTCACACGTAGCTCTCCGTTTTTTGCACTTATTCTGTTCATCTCTTTTTTTCCTCTTTATTCATGTACACATCAGACAACCTATTCCATTTTTCTTGTCCTTTATAGCTGAAGTATCCCTCATATTTGGTCTGTTTTGAGTTATTTATGCGTTCCTCTCCTTCCATGGTCAGAAATAATTTCAAATTGCTTTTAGCTTTTCAAAACATGATTAAAGTGTTACATTATTAATGATTGATAACACTTTCTATCCGTACCCTTTGTCTCTCCATCTCGCTGGACCAGCGATGCAGCATCAGGTCACTTGATACAACAACACCTAACACATAGATGCACTCTTCCAATGAGTCTGTGCAACCTTGCTGGTCACTCTGTCTATAAGCGGTATGCAGGAACACAGACTGTGTGTTTGCTGTTGTCCATGAGTCCATTCAGACTAAGAAACTGTTCTTGGTGGCAACAGACTTAAGACCAGATGTTTGGGGACAATGGACATATGAGTGTGTGTGTGTGTGTGTGTGTGTGTGTGTGTGTGTGTGTGTGTGTGTGTGTGTGTGTGTGTATACATGTTTATGAAGCATGATGATGTGTTTCAGTTATGTTCTTATGAGCCAGCCCCCATCTTCATATATGTATGCAAGCTCTGAAAGAAGAGCAGCATTCATGATTTTACTGATGGTTTGTACTGGGGCGGCCGACTACTTACAGTGCTCAAAACCCATGTAGCCTAAATATTCTGAATTTCCTCTCATTTGAGTAACAGAGAAAATGCCTCTGAAATGCAATTTTATATTGTAATATTGGAAATGACATGTCTGGATCTTTGAAATAACACAAAGGTCCTGTCATATAATCTCTAATAACATGATGATGTCCTAGGTTAGTGTTCCTGTTAGCGCCCTCCAGTGGACCAACAGCGACAGTGATGTGCTCGTTCATGCTGTGATTGAGATAAACAGCTGTTCTGACAAAAACTAAGATTGTGGCTTTTTATTATTGCAGACCTCTACAGGGAATACGGTGCCATAACTTTGTGGTCCTATAACATGAATCCTTTGGCACTCTACTTTAATACACATCGCAACTCTATGTTGTTAAAAAGGAAAAAAGGTTACAAATGTTTCACATAGGCTATAGCCATTTGATGGCTGAAAGGACCCATTACGTTTGTAAAATGTGCAAATACTGTAACATTAATTTATGACGTAATGTGTCTCAACTTAAAGTATCCTTTCATCGCACCATTCAGGAATATCCAAAGTGTTTCATACACATTTTTGGAGGGAATAAGCACCATTACCGAGTATACCAGCAGTACTACATAATAATAATAATAATAATAATAATAATAATAATAATAATAATAATAATAATAATAATAATACTTTTTTTTAAAACTTGCTTTCAAACTCCACGCCTTTGTCCCACCTGGACCTCCCTCCCCTCACCCTCCTCCCTCCATCCTCCTTCTCTCATCCAGAAAGCCGCTCTGCTGACCGCCGCTTCTCGTGACGCCTCAACCAGAATCAAAGCGTTCGGATACCGTGAGGGCACTGGATCCCTGCCTTCTGTCAAACTGCAGCAGGGGGGACTTGCTTTCTGCGCAATATCGACATTCTACCGATGGGAACCTCGCTGCATTTGCTATCTCGGTGTGTGCACTGTAGTTGTCCTCTCCAGCGGAACGGCTGAGAGCACCGGGAGGCTGCAGGAGCGCACAGTTGGACCAGGAGGACTACACAATGAAGTTGGCGGTCTTCTTCATCCTCCTTTCGGCGTCCTGCCCGCGGTCCCTCGCTGACATCCCCGGTAAGATAACTTTGTGTTTTTTTCCCACTTGTTTTCTTAGTATTCCTATCCACTGTACATTTGTACATGTGTCATTTTTCTGTATGGAGAACGAGGCGACGGGAGCGTGACAGACCATGTGGTGCAACACAGATGTCTGATAAAGACTTCGGACAATCAACTCTGGTAAAACTCCGATGACCTCGTCACCCAAATATTATATTCAATCATTCACTGCTTATCCGAAATTCGTATTTTGTTGCTTTGAAAGCAGTTTGTTACCGTTCATTACTTTCCCCATATCTCCTTCCCTGTCTGTTTTTCTTATTGTGCGCCATGAAATTTGAAGTAAACAACAAAATCGAGTCTCCTTGAGGACATGGGTGAAACCTTCCAGTATTCTTCTGAAATTGAATCCCCGGCCCAATTGAGAGGGAGTGCCGTCAAGATAACATGTTTTTTCCTGGATTGTCTCATATACGTTTTTTTGAGCTGTCATTATCAGTTCTACAGCTCTGTTTGTGCTGAGGTCCATGGGGCAGGAACACAAACAGGAACACAGGTGTCGGATGTCAGTACCCATCTCTCAGCACATCTCACTGCGGCCTTGAAAGCACAGGCATAGGTGATACAGTATGATTAAACTGCCATGTAACTGATAACAGCATAGGTGTTGGTGTTACGTTTCCTTGTCCTTTGCTTTAAATGTATACACCACAAGTCCAGTCACACAATGTCAGACACATGTGAAGCCAGAGGAGGAACCAGCTGCGGCAGGCTAAAGGTGAACCCTCTTGCCTACCACACAATATATATAGCTCCTGCACTTGACATCCCCAGTGTCTGACATTACAGACAGCCGTCTCTTGTCAATATTACTGTCTGTGTGTACAGAGACATCACATTGCCTCAGGTTGACTGATGTGCTGACTGCCCTGCTGCTTCGACTTTGTCCCTGTTTACTCCCCCTCCATTTGTAATTCATTGCAGACATGCATTCACTCCTTAAACTCTCCTGTAGTCCCATGTATTCACAACCTGCCCCCTCCACACAGCTGGAGGAGATGTGAAGGTTACTTATAGATAAAGATTAGTGTGATTTGAAGGGTAAACAAAGTGATTTATAGGCCTTAGTTTGTTTCAGACTAGAAACACTGTCTGTGGTGGCAGCCGATAAAGGACAAAACAGAAGTGGTGTGTGGGTGTGTTTTCTGACTTCGGTCGTATTTTGAAGCCTGTCTTTCCGTCTTATACATGTCCACGAAGCCTGGCCTCAGAGATTGTTCAGTAAATGCTCAAACCACACAGTTACCTATCTTTTTATACAGTTTATGGTATTTACATATGGCTCATAAAGGAATGAGTGTTAGCATTTCATTATATTTCAGCACTGTCACTGTCCATGGTGCTGAACATTATGTCAAGGTTTTAATAATATTTACTGAGCAAATGCTTTCTCTGAGGTCAACTTATGGGGAGAAACAAATGAAAAAAACAAACAGTAAATAGGTATTGAACAACAAAGGTGTAAGTGTGTATTTTCCACCACTGTCCTCTGAATTGGTGGAAGTCCAGATTATTTCCGTATGTATTATTGATTGACGGCTGTCTGTAAGAAAAATTGCCCCATGGGAACATTAAAGCAGTACTCTATTCCACTTTATTCATCAGTAACTGTAACACAATGCTTTGTAATGAATTCATCCACATTCCTCCTTTTTTTCCAGCTCCAAATGAGTTTGTGTCTTTGGCGGAGATGGAGGATGCCCTACTGAGGAACCTTTTCCAGGGCTACCAGCGCTGGGTCAGGCCCATCCAGCACGCCAACGACACCATCAGAGTACGCTTTGGGCTCAAGATCTCCCAGCTGGTTGATGTGGTGAGAACACACCTACAATCAAAAACATGTAGCCACACACGTTTGTCTTCTGAATGTAAACCTTGAATACCTGAATGTAAACCTAATCCTACCAATGTCTACCAAACTACTAGCTCTACTAGTGGGTCCATCAGTACGAGCAGCATCAAGTTTTGCACAAAACTCTCCTAACAATTTGTTTTGAAGTTCTAGAGAATTTGTATTCTGTTTCTAGATTCACATAGAAATGCATATTCAATTATTTGAGAATGTCATTATGTTTTTATTAATATTTTAAGAGGATTTTTACTATTTTCAAATTTCTTAAAGAAAAACATGTAGTAAGATGTTAATAAGTCTAACAAATCATTTTAACCTTATCCTTTATCCTATGTTTAACCTCAGAATGACTCATAACTTGAAGGCTCAGTATGGGGAGATTTTTCATATTGTCAACGAATCCAGTGAACATTGAATTGCTCCTACTAGCGACTATGGTCTGTGTAATCAATGCCCCATATCCTTGTGCCATAGACCTATATTCTTGTCAAAAAACTGATTGAGTGAGCCATACCTTTGCACTTGGAGATACTTTTACTATGGTCGTAGGCACTGAAGTTTATTTGGAGTTGAACCCACAGATTCTGTTCTGCTGTCAACAAAAGCAAATCTGTAAATAGTTCCCAACAGATTAATTATTCAAACCTGTTTGGCTGAAGTTTGCTAAAAAACAACAATCCAAAAAACAAAAAGAACTGTGCTCAGCTCTTCGAGGGAAATCGTTTAAGCTTTTATCTGAAATACTTATCATAAAAATGAATATGTTGTGTATGTGCAGTATGTCCTCATTAGGAATTTTTAGATTTTGTATTTGTATGTGTTTTGTTGACAACAACAAAAACAATGAACATTAGTGACCATATGTAGAGGCTAAAGAAATGAAACACGCTTACTCAAAAGAAGATAATTAGAGTTCGTAAAAATATAACAATAGGGAGCCAAAGGTAGATGTGGTTGGTTAATGCTGTCCGCTATCCATGGTGCTGCAAATAAACTAGCCACTTGCAACTGCGCGTTGGAGCTCTCCGTAGTCCTGAAATAGATCCCGAACACTCTTTTCATATCTACAACCCAGCAGTCTCTTTCTGGAGTGTTCCTTTAATATTTCAGAGGCTTGCTGTGATAGGTTGAGATGGTTTAGGTGTTCGAGAGGAGAAAACAGAGTATGCTAATGGAGGAGCCACTCTCTTGGCTTGAAATATTAATCTAGTTTAGACTCAACTCTTCATCCCTCCAAGTAACATGCATGCAAGTCAAAGAAAATCCATGACAAATTTAACAACGCCCCCTGATGGCTCTGACGGAAAGAAGGATGATCTTTTGGATTTTTGGAAAAGGGAGCGTGAAAAGAGAAAGATAACCCAGGGACACAGCAGCTGGGCTACACTACGTAGCATGTCCCCTGAGTCTGACACTGCAGCCAGGCTCTGTATTAGATTATGGTTCACCTCTGTTTTGTGTGATCGCCAAAACATCCAAGTGAGTTTGACAGCTGAGGCCTGGTCTGGATTCACTGGAACAGCCACATCTCTGTATTTTCTCTCAGTTATTTTGCTCTCACTCTTCCCTCTTATTTTTTCAAACTTGCCTTTACTGATGTGGAAAGAAACTTGCGTCCAACCATTCTCCATCTCTCTCTTCCTGTCCTCCTTTATTTCCCTCTTGCCGCATATATATTGCCTCAGCTCGGTCCAACGCACCCACCTCCTTCTGATTTCATGTTTCTTTTTTCTTGTTTGCCAAGGAAGTGGCACAGACAGGTAAATGAGATTCTGTCTGATTTCGCGGAGGCACCCAGATCACAAGTTATTTGTACAGTACACAAGTTTCATCACACGTGACCTCAATAATGTATTTGATATTGATTTGTATTAATAAAGATGAATGTATTCATGTAGACACAAAAAACTTGTCAACTTACACAATTACTCAAACGACCAATATATACGGTATGTACTGTGTGTCTGTCTTTTCTGTTGATGTATTCAGAGCCTGGAAAAAATAATCTGAAGCCTTACATTATCAACCTTTCCCAGACAGATTTTACTCCGGCAATTACAAATGACTGACCCTTTTCAGGATCAAATGCTTCACTTTTTTATTTTGATAATCTTGGTCTATACTTTAAAGACTTAACAATATAGTTGGGACTGATTGTAGGTTTAAATTGTATGCTTTAACTTTGGTGATGTGCATAACCCTTTGTTTGAATTTAATCATGAAATAACACAATCTACACACTAGTATTTTGCATCTGGAGTATATGCCCCCTTTGTAATCTGACTCATCTGTTGTTTCTGTGTGTTTTAGGATGAGAAGAACCAGCTTATGTCCACTAACGTTTGGCTGTGTCAGGTGAGCAAGACACAAAAATCAAAAGGAGGCTATAGGTTTACAATTAATCTCACTGTTTGTAACCATAAGGTCAATAAAATACACAGGCTAATATTAATATTTCTGACAATATTTCCATGATAAAGGAACACAATAATATTGATATAGATGAGTGGGTGATATAACAGATATAAAGACACCAGCCTTAATACTGTAAATTAAATTAATCACATTCATTTTGTATTACAGTGGAGGATCTTTGTTAAGTGATTAAATAAATAATAATTTAGGGAACAGATTCTCACTAAAAGGCATAGATATTTATTTATTTTGTGTTTCATTTTGATATGTTGTTGTTCCTTTGTTTAACACAGGTTAGAAAAACTCTGACTGAAACTGATAGAAGTGATCACATTTTAGGCAACCACAAAAGCAAACAACACCTCAGTATTGTTAAGTATTGTATACAAATCTCAATTCTACCCCATGTGTTAATGTTGAACAGGAGTGGATCGATTACAAGCTGCGATGGAATCCAGAGAAATACGGAGGAATCACTTCGATCAGAGTTCCCTCTGAAAACATCTGGCTCCCGGACATCGTCCTCTATGAGAAGTAAGATGTGCTTTTATGTGCCACGAGACAAACTGACAGATGATTATATCTTTATGTGAAACTTACATAACTCAAACACTCACTGCATGAAAAGTACAGACACAAAACACATTGTTCCTTAAAATATAATTTTTGCATAAAATGTCTATGTTGAGATGTAAGCTGATTTAAATACTCTAACACAACAAAATAAAGGGCATGTAACACTGAGCTGTGCTGCTCTTCTAAATGCAATACCGGGGCTATTTTTGTCTGATTTCGCTCTATTTTTCTTCAGTGCTGATGGGCGGTTTGAGGGCTCGCTGATGACCAAAGCCATCATCAGGTACAATGGTCTCATCACCTGGACGCCGCCTGCCAGTTACAAATCGGCGTGCACCATGGACGTCACTTTCTTCCCCTTCGACCGTCAGAACTGCACCATGAAGTTTGGCTCCTGGACGTACGACGGACACCAGGTGGACCTGATCCTCATAGATAAGCAGGTGGACCGCAAGGACTTCTTCGACAACGGGGAGTGGCAGATCCTCAGCGCCACCGGAGCCCGAGGGAACCGGAAGGACGGCTTGTACACGTACCCCTACCTCACGTATTCCTTCATTCTCAAGAGGTTGCCGTTGTTCTACACGCTCTTCCTCATCTTCCCCTGTTTGGGTCTGTCCTTCCTGACCGTGCTGGTGTTTTACCTTCCGTCAGATGAAGGAGAGAAGCTGTCACTCTCCACCTCTGTCCTAGTGTCGCTCACTGTGTTCCTGCTGGTCATAGAGGAAATCATCCCCTCCTCCTCCAAGGTCATCCCGCTCATTGGAGAGTACCTGCTCTTCATCATGATCTTCGTCACTCTCTCCATCATCGTCACCGTCTTCGTCATCAACGTGCACCACCGCTCCTCGGCCACCTACCACCCCATGTCGCCGTGGGTCCGCACTCTCTTTCTTCAGAAGCTGCCCAGGCTGCTGTGCATGAGGGGACACACCGACCGCTACCACTACCCAGAGCTGGCTCCAGAAAGCCCCGAGCTGAAGCCCCGCTCTGGAGGCCGGAGAGGAGTCCAGAGGGCCAACAGCGGGGCCCATGGTGGACAGACTACTCCCGATGGAAAGGAGGACGAAGTCTGGTCGACCATGTTGGACAAGGCCATCTACTCTGTGCGGTACATCAGCAGACATATCCGCAAGGAGCACTTCATCCGCGAGGTGGGTTTGGTTGGATCGTAACGCTCAGGAAAGATCCAAGTTATCATTAGAATAGCTATATGGGCTTAACACTTCTAACCTGGCGAGACCAGCCTGATTACGAAAGCTTCACATTCATTTATCTCCTACTGATCAGTCTGGCCTTTCTCCAAACTCTGAGGGGAAAAGTCCGGTCAAAAAATGATCGGTCCAATCAGGGCATGCGTTCTGTCCTAACGTTTGTCCCTAAGTGTAAGGCAGCCCCTTATTGGTTCATGTAGTCTTCAATCTGATAATTTTTTGACCGGGCTTCTCCCCGCAGAGATTGGAGAAAGTCCAGACTGATCTGCATGGGAAATATTGTCCATGTGAAGCTTGCGAGATCAGGCTGGTCCCGCCAGGCTATAACACTTATAAAGTCTATATATATGTACTGTATGTATGTATGTATGTATGTATGTATGTATGTATGTATGTATGTATGTATGTATGTATGTATGTATGTATGTATGTATGTATGTATGTATGTATGTATGTATGTTGCTCTCATACCGTCTCCCTCACCTTTTCTATTTCCCAGGTTGTTCAAGACTGGAAGTTTGTTGCCCAGGTGTTAGACAGAATCTTCCTGTGGGCGTTCCTCACCGTCTCAATACTGGGCACCATCCTCATCTTCACTCCAGCTGTGCATAAGTTTTTGAAAATCCCTCCTCAAACTGCAAGTGAGGATCCACCTTCAAACTAGCAGCAATAACACAACCCTCACTGCTGATCCACCCTTCAAGAATCTACAAAACATTTGTTACCACTGATCAGGAGGAAGCCCCCAAGGTGGCTTTTTGGAAGAGAACTTTGACTCTTTGATTTTTAGTTGGTTAGGTTTCTTTTCTAGATGCACTGTGTAAAATGTTTTGTATGTCAGTAGGCCTTTTTGTCAGTATGTGCACATTTTGTATTACAGATGTTAATGTATTACATTATTATGGTTTAATGGTTTATTTATAGATACATAATCTCAATCTTGTGCAGCCTGTGTTACTTTTCAGACTGTTAATTGACACATTTCTTACACATTGTGGCGTGTAGTGGCATGCAGCTCTCAGTACACTACATAACACATGCTGGTCATTGTAGAATGTACTTAAGCTAAAATGAAACGCAGCAAAAAATAAAGAACAATAACCAATTTCGTTCAGCATACAATTTCACAATGAATAATTTTACAATTTTTTTTAAAGGCTTTATTTATAGATAGCATCTCACTTCCTCATTATTGATTTACGTTTCTAATTGACATTGACTTTGATTTAATGTATGTGGTGAACTTGCAATGTGTCCTTTATATCTTGGCTCACAGAGCAGTTAATAATAAAATACTAAAAATCAACAACTGAATGTCCCACTTTCAGACTGTTACTAAAACAATTTGATACATCACAATAAGAAGAGTAGGAAAGGGTTGTTTCACATACCCTAAGCACAAAATACCTTACTGTAACTTTAGTAGTAGCCTATATTGTCATACATTTGATTTGATTTAAACCCATCTCTGGCCCAACAACATTTGAACTATCTGACAAATTCATAAGCGAGACATTGAGTGAATGAGTGAAGCTCAAATATGTGATGTTGTATGTGAACAGCTTCTACTGTTTTTTTCTGTAAGAATACTGGCTTTGTCTATCTCACCCTTTTCAAATTCAAAGTCTACTACATTTCGGTCAGTAAGTAAAACCATTTAGTAATTTTGTCTTTAAATAGCACAATCCCCTGCAGTAAATTATTTGTATTGTTCAGATTTCATCACACAAATAAATCTTTTTTTAATGCACACTGCGTTATTTGTCATACTTACTTATGTCACATTACCTGTGCTCCATTCAATAAAATTGTTCAATTAACCCAATGTTCAATTAAAAACTGAAACAGTCCAGCCTGACAGAAAATAAAAAATATATAAATGAAATGGAAAATGATAGCACCATCCAGTGGTTAACCAGAGTGATGTAGAAAATGTCCTGGTTAAAGAAGAAACACAGAATACAGTACACAACATTACACTTTATTATAATTTTTTTAAAGAACATTATATAAATTATTCTTTCCTACTCTCATGCATTTAAAACAAAATCCCATTTCCAAAAGTACAACATACAAGACGGATGTAAGAATATAACAAAGATTCTTCTTACATTCATATCACTTTTTTATTTGAGTCCCCATTTGAGTGTTCAACCTATCACAATTGCAATCATTTAATTTCAGTAAAAAGAACTGTTATATTCACGTTGAATCTAAAAATAAATAAAATGGTTAATTTTAGGCATCATTGTCCCCAAATAATCCATGCACTCATGAAAACAACTCTAAGTCACACATGTCTAATATGAATATATAAAACATGTATTAAGCTGTAAGCAGCTGTATTTTTAATACATAAAAGCATACATGCAACCTTTTAACATTAATTACTTGCACTCTAATAACCACTTAATACCGATAGAGAGTAGTATTCGAAGGCAAAACCACAGATTAGTGAGCACTTAGTAAAATTGTCAGCATTAACCACTCATTTTTTGTCTACAGTGGCTCAGTTTTCCCCTTTTTGTTGTTTTATCTGTGTCCGCCCGTCTGGCTGTCCAGGTGAGCTTGTGCATTGCGCAGCATCTCCATATACAGCCTGTTGTTTTTCAATGCAACAAACCGAATAGAATACAAAAATAATTGAAACCTAAAAGAAATGTGATTAATTTTATAATTTAAAAAGCATGTTAAAAGCAAGTAATACTGTAGTACTCAGGGGAAAGCAGCATGTTAAATAAAACAATATTAGGTCACAATACTGTAAGGTAAAATACTTGACATATATTTAATCATACGTAAAAATAACATGATCTTAATGACTTGCCTGTAAAAATAAAGGTGAAATAAAATAAAATAAAATGCTTTGCTGACAAAAATCTAACTCAAGTAGCCAAAGAGCAGTCAAACATCAGGTTACTCATGTACATGTAGAAGTCAAAATGTCTTCTTGGCACTTGTGTTCACTGGCTTCAAATCAGGCTCAAACTGGCTTGACCTGAGTATTGGCGACTGTTCCTGAATGGTGTAACTCCCACTGGTTCTGAGAGTGGTGTGGATCCCAGTAGCCAGACTCTCTCTTCAGCCTGATGAACTGTTGGCCTTGTATTCCTTCACAAACGGGGAGGCAACAAGCCCGAACAGACAGACTAAAATTAGATAAATGCAATTAAAAAAAGACAGGCACTTTCTGTTGTTCAAAAAAATAAGTTCATAAAATTGAATGACTAACCACTCAACAGGATCACAGACCTCATGTCTATAAAAAGTAACACATAATCAAATTATTAGGTTCTATTGAAGAAAAGTCACTGATAAAAAAACAACACACAGAGATGCAAACATATGCATGAAAGGATTTTAAGAGTTAGGAACTGCTTCCATTACCCACTGGTGTAAAGCCCGATAAATAAGCCTTGTAGGTATAGAGTCACAGAAATATGAGATTTACCTGCAGTGTGAACGGCAAGCTGTTGATCTGCTGAATGTCTGAGTATCCTCAGAGCTCAAAATCTCACGCCTGAATGTGGATCTTTGAAAGAGTTTCTTTCAAGGTTTTGTACTTACCACAAACCAGAGAGGAATGAATGTGTCAAACATCTGGCTGGCCACTCAAGGAAACCACTTTACTGCGTGCCAGAGCAGGGACAGACCAATCCAAAAACACACACTGGTGCAATCCACACAGGAAGGTCAAGCTCTCAGAATCAGCACAAAGACAGTAGACATTTTGTAAGGTTTAAGTTTTAAATCATGACTAATATATTGTGTCATGCTGAACAGGCATATTTTTACTTTTTACAATCTTGTAATTTGATATTCCTTTGATATGCCAGTGTTCAATACTTATTATTAAAGAGGACCTATTATGCTACTTTTCTGGTCTTAATTTCTTGTTTTACACTGCTATAGAGCAACTTGACACGAATCACATCACAAAAAACTATGTAGATTTTCGGGAAGCTCTTTCTCTTATTTTGGCGATCCAGCACATCCTGTCAACACTTGAGTGTGTGTGCTTCGGCTCCCTCCGCCTGTGCTTCGGCCATCTCCGCTCCCCTCCCCCCTCCTGCAAACCCCACTCCGTTGTGATTGGTTACCTTCCTTCCGGAACACTTTCAGTGGCGGGAAGCGCGAGCATGGACCTATAAGGGCGCGAGGCAGACGCGAGGCAGACGCGAACAGGGAAGTGACAGCATTACCATACATGGAAACATCCGCGTGGAGACGTCACAAAGTTTTATGCGACGTAACAAATTATGAAAGGGTAGACCGCTTTGAACAGGTGACTTCTCGACTGGCTAGAATAGTGTTTAGTGCTCTGCACAGACACCCCAGACGGTCAGCAGGGAATATGTCGAAATGCATGTAAGTCATTATTTGATAATTTAGTATGGTTAAGCATGACTATGAATCATCATAACAACGTTTATAGGTCATAAAAGTCAAAAAGCATCATAGGTCCTCTTTAAAATAAACTCCTAAAATAAAAATAATTATCATCTTGTTGGTGTGTTGTTGTTGTGCCAAAACCTTAATGACTTATAACTCACTGGAGCCACATTGTTGAATTATCCCCTTTTCACTGTTCAGACACAAACACATGCTGGAGAGAAATACATATAGGGGAGAACGGGGGAATCTGAGGCATCAGGTAATGTGAGCCACCCCCTGTAACTAGGCAACGGAAAACATTTGTGATCATGTGAGATATATGTTTTCAAGCCCCTCTCATTTCCCCATGGCCCTGAAAGAGAGGACCTCATTGTGCTGTGGTAAGCATGTTTTTCTTTCACCAAAATAGGTATTTTGCATGTAAAAGTACATTTTCTTGCTGTCAACTTAATCAACTGTTGTGTCAAAGCAAATGTATTCACGTAGAAAAACTTCTATCATACGTGTTGATGAACTACCAACATATGAAACCAACTGATGCTGATAACTGAAGATTAGCCTGAAATGCTAAGAGAGGTAGTTTTTTCTCAAATTGTGGTGGTGGGGGAAAGTGAGCCACTGTCTCACTTTCCCCCACCATGGGGCACAAGTTAAGTTTAGTCTTAAACATATTTTAATGTAATATTACACGACATGTGTTTTATTTTAATGACATACACATTGTAGAAAAGCCATCATGCCAAGGAAATACACCAGGAAGACAATCTGGGGCAACCACACGGAAAGAGCACCTTCTCATCTTTCCCTGTAACCTTCAGGGCTGGAATGTTGAGTAGGCCTAGTTGTAGAGTATGACAGGCTGATGTTATAATCCAGTTGGGTCTTCTCCTGTGTTCTGAGTCCCAGGCTGTTCTCGCTGGTTCTGATTTTCCTATGCTTTGACCCTCAGACACTAGCTGGCTCTAAGGGTCCTGTGTTCTGACCCACAGACTGTGTTCTAATCTAACTGGTTCTATCTTTCATTTGAATCTTATTAAAACCTTTTGAATTATAATATGTTGTATTTGATCTTGTTCAGAGTTACTTTCAAGTGTTTAGAAAATGTACTTTGCTTAATTGACCAAACCCCATCATTCTTTTACTAGTCCGACATTAGTTCTGGAATGTGTGGCTAGCTTTCAGGATTCTTACTGTTACAATATGTGTTGTTATGATAGTTTCAGAGTGGAAAAAGTAAGTGGATCAGTTTACCCCACAGCTGGGGTAAAGTGAGCCACATGACAACTTTTTTTAAAACAATCATATTTTCACTGCCCTTTGTCTTGAAACAATTCTGCTAATGCCCATTTCTAGGAAACATCCTGAATTAATGGGAAATGTGTAAATTTGAGTGATAAATCATCATTTTAGCTCGCTAAGAGAGGAGCAAATGTAAAAAGTGGCTCAGATTACTCCGTTCTCCCCTATAATTTAGATCTTTTGACAGGTTTTTGTGGACTTGGAAGAATTTACAAATGTGTTATTAATATACAATATCTAGTTTGTGTACATCAAGCGATCTTCCACTGGGTGGGGTCCTAAGCACAGTTGTAGCTGTTAAGACAGTTCCCCATTACCACACGAGGCATTTAACCAATGAGTGACCTGAAAGAGAAAAAAATGTGTGTGTTTTTTTCTGTGATTTTTAATCAATTCATAAATCTATAGAAGGAAGCATACCTGCTAAAAAGTAAATTTCTCCAATACATTTATGAGAATGAAATGCTGCAGTAAATTGTGGTCATACAATCAGGAATACAGGTGACAAAAGCTAAATGAGAACTTGTTCTTAATGACTTGCCTGTAAAAAAAATTAATAAAGGTGAAATAAAGATATTAATTAAAATTCCCGCACTACTGTCTCTACCTAAGTTATAAAAATGTAATGCCTGTTTTTGATGGAAGAAAGGCTTTCTAAGACCAGAAATAATTGCAAAGCAGGTCCCAAGCGAATCAATTTGAGATTTCTCCATTTAACAAGGTGCTGCATCAAAGCTTGAATCCTTTAAAGTATGAGCAGGAGGACTCCCTGTGATGTAATATTTATACTGCAGCTCAAACACTGATGATGCCACACCAAAATGACCCTTCCGTTAAAAGCTAAAGTGAGGATTAAAGTTGACGCAGAAACAAAAAAACTAAACATCCAACAAAACAGAAAACACATGAATGATTTAAACTTCTTCCATTGTGTGGACCTGAGCAAGTATGTGTACATAAAAGTGTGACAGTATTCCTCTGCATGTTCTGTAATTGGATGAGCCACTTATCACACATTGTTTTGTTTGTCTTTCCAAGACTCTGTCTCTCTTCCCTCACCCTTGGGTGCTCTCCTGACCTTTTCCACAGTAAACTTCTAAGTGTGTGTGAGAGGTCCGACCTTTCTTTGACAGCCCATAATAAACTGAGTCGCCACCCGTGCCGTGTAAAGTAGATACATGGCTGGCTGGCAGCAGGGGAGGAGCTATTAAGGGACAGAGTTGAGCTTCAGCGAGTGGTCGGATATTCACACTTATACCTGAAAACATACATTAAGGTGCGTTAAAGGCCTCTAATGAATTGTTTTATTAGCATTTTCGTTAAACACAACCACCTAAAAACTTGTTCCATGTGCGCATATATTTCTGAAAAGACCTCAAATAGTATGAATACACTGACAGATGCATAACATAGCATGTCAAATCCAAAAATGCACACACACACGCACGCACGCACACACACACGCACGCACGCACGCACACACACACACACACACACACACACACACACACACACACACACACACACACACACACACACACACCTTGGGTAGCTCTGGGACCCTTGTGCTCTCTCCTAGAGCAAAAACGTTGCATCTTCCACACATCAAAGGTAGCGACACACACAGACTAAACTAAAATACATCTGCCCATGCCGTGTCTCCACATGCACACATATGCACCCTGCTGCGACTGGCGAATATTTCAAATATTTAATTTGGAAAAGCAGATAAGAATACCTCTGTCTCCTTTAGCTTATCTCTTTGCACTGAGGTTTTCACGTACTGTCACATATAGGCAAAGCAACGTACCACTGCCTCTGTAATGTCTGCAATTGAATTACGTGGCCGCTAAGTTTGTTTTACTGTAGAGAAGATGGATGGAAGTGATGGTGGCAACGCAACACTTAAGTCCATTAGCAGAACCCTCCTCATTTATAAAAGATGGAGAATTAACAGCTCCCTCTGGTCTCCACACTCTCTTTGTGCTGCGCTTTCCTTCTGCTATAGTACTTCAACTTAAACCGATCTGTGCATTTAAAAATAGTAAATATGAAGCAGAGTCCCTCTCTGTCCTAATTTAGAGAAGGGTGGATGGATTGGAAGCTCCAGCTCAGAATTTAAAGGTTCAACATCAACCAAACTCAGGGTGATCCTGAGAGGTTTTCTTGCTTTGTTGGTTTACCTGATACCTGTCATTTATGAGGCAAAATATTTGCATGCTGAGATTTAAGTCAATCTCATTGTCTGTCTGATTCTAAAATTGTTTGTGTTGTATTGTTGTAGATTGTTGTGGCATTCTTTCCTCTAGTGTGTGCTAGCTAGTGTTACTGTTTGCGACCCCTCCCCCAAAGGGGCCCATGGGGAGAGAATATATATTTATAGTAAAACAGATTCCAAGACTCCCTGTGTAAGCACACCAAAAATCTTTTTGCATACTATACGTATCCAGACAATGACATCAGCACTTTTGCATTTCGTTGTTGTCAGACTTTGGAAGTTCAAAACTTCTCATCACTAGTTGGAAATTGATTTGACTTTGTTATCTTGTTATCTACATGTCATTTTGTCTAACATGCCAAAACAAGTCTGACACTTCGAAACCTGAGCTCAGCTGTGAGATCAGATTCATCAACAAGCCACAGCACATTGTGGTTAACGAACAATAAGCTGACCGCTATCATGCACTGCTGTTTGCATTCACCTCTACATATCTGTCAATACAATTTAAAATATTGACATGCTCTATTATTGCATCTGGAAAGTGGAATTCATTATTTTGTTCGACTTGTCTGATGTCTTTGATATATATATATATATATTTTTTACATCTGCGCATTACTGCAGTACAATGCCGCTCTTGGTTTCAGCACTATAGACAGCTCCTCACCAAACCACAGTAAGGTTATCTGTAGTCCTCTGTAGTCCTCAGAGTGAGAACCATGTGCGTGCTTCAGAGAATGGATTGACTGTGACTCTTGTAGCAAACAAATACTAATACTAATGTGCAAAGTATTTCCAGCATTTAGCCTGCTGGTACTTTATCTTATAGTTTTTTTTTCCAGACACGGAAATCCTCAAATGGCTCTCTGGCCGGTTTGTCAAGTGTTTTATCAAGCCCTCCCTTCTTTTCTCCATACTCCATACAGGATCAATGCATTGGCCCTGTGACCAAAAGTGATATCAAGTGGTTTAAGCAGCTTTCAATGGGCATAGATGTTTTGACAAATCCAGTATTTTTTGTGTTATATCTTTATACTGACTAAGACACAGATTAATAATGGCCACTCTGCACTCAGACTGATTGGGACTTAAAGAGTTTGTTATTTCTGATCTTTGAGTTGAAGGGAGTGAAGTTCATGACAAATAATAATAATAATAATAATGCATTTATTTTATATGGCGCCTTTCAGGGCACTCAAGGTCGCCTAACAAGCATAAAACAAGGCAAAAACACAATTAAAACAAGTTTAAAAAGCACAGAGCTTGCAGCAGATTTTCAGTGCATGGGTGAGTATGCCTGCCTAAATAAATGTGTTTTAAGGTGGGATTTGCTTTTGGGGAAGGCTGTTCCAGAGGCGTGGGGCGGAGCGGCTGAAAGCTCGAGCCCCCATGGTGGACAGACGAGCTGGGGGGACGTGTAGGTTGATAGAGGAGGCGGATCTAAGTGACTGGGTGGGAGTATTGATTTGGATGAGGTCAGACAGATATGGGGGGGGCGAGGTTATGTATGGCATAGAATGTATTGAGGAGGATCTTATATTCAATGCGGTGTTTGATAGGGAGCCAGTGAAGTTGGTGCAGGATGGGGGTGATGTGACAGATGGCAGGGGTTTTGGTGATAATACGTGCAGCAGCGTTTTGGACCAGCTGGAGTTTATGGAGGAGTTTGTGGGGGAGACCAAACAGAAGGGAGTTGCAGTAATCCAGGCGTGAGGTGACTAGAGAGTGGACCAAGATAGCGGCGCTGTTGGGAGTGAGTGACGGGCGGAGGCGCCGCCCCGCTTCGATGGTGATAGCAAGAATAGCACGCTTGATGGGATCTCTATAAGTGGGAATTAGTGATGAATAATTCTCGTGCATGAATCATACATCAACAATTTTAGGCTTGATCCACTATGATGAAGATACAGAAAAATAGAAATATGTTTCCCTTTGTAAAATTAGGCTAAATTTAATGTTACTGGCTCCTCATGAGTTGTTTTCCAAGCGAGATCAAGTACAAGGATGGAGATTGTGAAAGATCAGAGGTTTTACTAAGCGCACTGTGGCTGTCGACCCAATGACAGCACACACAAATATGGGATTCTGCACCGAATTACAACAGCATAAATCCCCTCTGATGAAACTCCAGGTGTGAAGAAAAACAGCAAGAACTGGTTTAGTACAGCTGGCACAGGACAGATGATATGCTCCTGTTCCATAGAGAGGACAAGGGCGGGAGAGAGAGAGAGAGATAGAGAGAGATATAGCGAGAGAGAGAGAGAGAGAGAGAGAGAGAGAGAGAGAGAGAGAGAGAGAGAGAGAGAGAGAGAGAGGCAGAGCCAGGTGGTGAGAACATTGGCAGAAATGTGCAGTGTTCCTCCTCATCGCCTGTCGGAATCTATATCTAACTGGAATTATTTATGGACTGGAATACATTGGTCATTTGATAATGAGCCAGACTGGCACAAAAAGGTGAAGGATACAACAAAAATGCAGTTGATGAAGGACTTTTTAACATCACTACTATGGGCCATTTGGCTAGGCCTGGGCTTCCATTATGCTCAACAGCCGGTAACTAACTTTGTCTGTGCTGCGCAGTCAGCGTACAGTGGGGGTTATAAAGCTTTTAAGCTTAAAACAGCTGGGGCTGATGCTGACGAGGGCATGTGAGAGTAAGCCAAAAAAAGTTGAGGCTGTAAAACCTAAACAGTTTATTGAAAGGCAATACAATGCTACCTATGGTCGAAACAAACTAAGAGTCAGGTGACAATTCTCTTAAGGAACCCCGTTCACCTCAAATACAGTCAATGGAGCTATTGTTGTTACCCTATCAATATTGATTCAATCAAAAACTTTTGTTAAGTGTAAATCCTTTTGAACCACAAAAAGCAGAATAGTCTGCTTTCACATTATTTTCATATACTTCATACTTACTGGGAGAACAAGTGCTACAAACCATAAACTGATATAAATATAAATTGATAAATTAACTAAATTTAAATTATAACCTAAGTTTTAAAGCTGGAGTGGAGGATTTGGGAAGAAAATGGCAGTTGGGATAGAGATTCGAATTCAAATACCTCCAACCGCTTGTTCTCTTTGGTCCCTCCCCTATGGTCCATCCCTGACAAGCTCTACAACAAAGTCGTGCCAAAGTGAATGGACAGTCCCAACAGCCAATAAGAAAAGAGAATCGGAGCCTCGCTATGATTGGTCAAAGTGTACAGCTCATGTTAACTTTGACCAATCAGAAATCATATACCCAGTATAGCCCATTCATGGGCTCCTTCACTGCGATCCAAATGCAACACACGCAGACATACGCGCTCTGTCCACGACACACGTGCCCCCCTGCTGCCTGCTCCGATCTTAAATACAGGTGGGCACCGCTTGGCGACAGGTGCACGAGATACAAATCAACTGTAAGTATGGCATTATGAATTCATTAATTAGACGTTAAGAAGACGACGTTAATTTAAGCCTTTTTTAAACTAAATGTCGTAAAAGATGCTATTTAAACGAAAAACATAAGAAATGTAAAAAGCAGTTAAGCTAAAACAAATGACACTTCACTTGTTATGAAAAAAAAGTAAAACAAGCATGAAAAGGTTTAGAAACTGTCAGTTGATTATGCTACCGAAGTTTGCGATAGTCAAGAAAGACATTGTCATAGTTATTTACCTGTGAATTTAGCTCTAGCGCGCGTCCCCGTGCAGCTCTCCGTGTTTTGTTGAACGTGAACGCGCCAATCTGAACTCCACACTCACTGTGGTCCGTCAGTGTTTTCAACTCACCCGCTGTCTGCCTCCTCCTCCTCGTCTCTCTCTCTCTCTCTCTCTCTCTCTCTCTCTCTCTCTCTTTCTCTCTCTCTCTCGCTCTTTCTCTCTCTCTCTCCAGGCTCATGTTCACCCCACCGTCAAGTCGGAGCAGAGTCCCTGTGTAGCCGACTCCGGGGAGCCTCACTGCCCGCTGCCAGGATGCGGTGCCACAAGTTTTGGGGACCATGTTCGGTTGGATTTTATATTTTTGCGGCGATGCTTTTCAAAGGTATGTTTGAGGAGGAAAGTCGCTCTTGATGTCGGCGCCTAATTAAGTTTATTTTCTGTTATTCCCCCCCCCCCCCTTTTTTAATTGAAATGCATTAACTTCAGTGAGTGCATGAGTCTATTTTGGTGAACGAAGACTTTGGGAAATGAATGATTTTGACAGAAAAAACACTAAAATTCATGCAGGGGTCTGGCATGTGTTTCAGAAAATACACTTGAGTTTAGCCTACATTGTCTGTTACAAGTGATTTCTAAAGCACTTTTGAACTGAGTTGGTATTTTAAGGAGGCTTTTACGATTAGAAAAGTTTTTCTTTTGCATTTGAAACTATTAGCTACTCCTTTTTTTGCTCACTGGACCGAATCACTGTCATTTGTTTTTAAGGAGTCATCAAATGTTCTATTGAATCTCCCCTCTTCATTATCTTTGAACGAAAAATGGGAATTAGTTTAACAAACAAAAAATGCCCTCTTTTTTGGCACTCCTACTAATCTATTTTGGCGTAAAAAGATGACTTAATTCACTTGAGAGATATAATCAAACGCTGTGCTTTTGTGTGCGTACGAAAAGAGTGTGGGCATTAAGGTTAGCTCATTCGTGTGCAATGAGATGTGCACGCATGACTCTAATTCTCTCCTAAATCCCATCCCATCATCACCATCAGCATCATCATAGCAACATCTGGGTTGTTTTTACTTACCAGTTTGTGACAGTGGCTTTGCTGAAGGTACGCTTTCTATGTTTGTGTGTGTGTGTGTGTGTGTGTGTGTGTGTGTGTGTGTGTGTGTGTGTCTGTCCACAATGCGCAAACATCAACTTTTCTACCGTCTCCATACTGATCCAGTCAGTGGTCTTCTCGTTGGGGAGTAGAACTGTGTGGAGTGTGTGTGTTTGTGGGGGGGAGGTGTAGATTAGATACTATCAAATGAATTATTCCCAGTATTTCATCAAAAGTGTAGCTGTTAACGGTTTTCAGGAAATTGCTTCAAAACAACCCGAAAATGATGAAACACACTCAGAAGCAGGATTTTGTGACAAATTGTGAAAGCTTTACAACTTTGGTAATGGACATTTTTATTTACCTCATAAAATATTAATGACTCAACAGCCCTATATTCAGAATACAATACAATGCTTACACTTTATATTTTCCTGACCCTCTGCTGACAGTGAAGTTGCTTGCAAAATGCTGTAACAATATCTGCTTGATTTTCTAGCAATGCCTCATCTCTCTCGATGTCTTCCTCTTGTCTCTTTCATTTAGTCTCTTTCTCCCCTGCAGACTCTTCCACAGTCTGCCCACCTTTTTATTTTCCCCACCCTCAGCAATACTCACCACTTTGCCGGACTCCACGCTTTTTTTTATCAGGAAGTTTATGTGAAATGGACTTCTTATGCCCTTGTTCTGCATTTATCTCATGTGTTAAGGTGGGGTAAGTGCCACTGTTGTTCATTCTTGGACAATGCCCACAATGGTCGACATGTTGTGTGGCCTTACAATTACTTCAAAAGTTGTGGGACTGTGTTGATTCGTATGTAGCGGTTTTTACTGTTCAAGCCGTGGAGCTGTCTTCCAGCAGTTATAGCCCTAGAAAGACATACAAATCCTGGTGAATTGTTTACCACATGGTGTGGAAGTATGAATGTGGTCACCAAGCACTCAGTGTGGCAACAAGGCGAAGGTTTTAGCTCCTGGATTAGGATTAAACATCCAGTGGTTCCAGGGCTCTGAGCCCTCTTCCATAGATTATACATCTCTCCTATATGAATCCCTTCAACCAAAACACCATTACCACGCAACACCCCATACCCTCTGACCTGTAGGATATCACATGATGCTGAACTTGATGTGTTTATAGATGTTTACATGTCATGACTCGTTGGTTGCTTTAAGCATCACACACAATGGTAATGATGAGCATGTGTACATGCACATGGAAACCCACTTTCTTAAAGAAACGTACAGAGAGACACGCGGTCACACCAAGAAATGAAAACCCATAGTCAGCTAAGTGTGGAGGGTTGAGACCGTAAATGTAAAATTGATTCAGTATAACTTTTATCCCCATGGTCTCCTTTACTGTCCCTCATCTGTCTCTGTTCACTCTCTCTGCTGTTGCCAACCAATCACCTCCCCTTCTCATCATTACTGATTTAATGCATGACTTATTGTCAATTCCATTGTGTCCTCTTCTTGCATTTTTTCTTTTTTAGTGGTTTCAGTTTTGCTAGGTCCTAATTTACATTCATACAAATTGAATTGGATTGGAGATGAAACATCACATCACCTACATAGCAAATGAATGCCAAAATTGAAGTTTGATATTTAAAGAGGCACGTAATAACCTTGGTTGACATATTGAAACGGTTCTGTATTGATATAGTCAACATGCATCTGTACCAATCAAACCTTATGGTGCAAGAATAGAAATTAAGCAACTGACACTTTAGCCAGTCTAGTTTTAACTTCTTAATGAATGAAGATATTCATGTTTTAGTTCTTCTGTTATTATACTTCACAACCATGCCTTGATGAATTCTCTCAATACTTTTTTTTATGGCCCTATAGAATTTTCAAGGCATTTTAAGAAACGATGGATGCTGTGGTTTTTTCACTTTTTAACTTCATTTTCACCTTCCTTCTTACCCATAACATGTATCTGGTCCCAGTCCTTGCTTAAAGTTACCTTCCTCTACTTCCTTTCTCCCTCCTATAAGCAACTCACAGATTTTTTTATTTCTCTGACTCTCTGTCCCTCCTTTTCTCTCTGTGTGTTTTGAAACAGGTTGGGCAATGAGCCAGCCACCTGCGTTAAGATATAGGTTTGAGGCTGCTGAACATCTGGAAAATTCACTGCTGACCTCATCTGACTCATTCCCCTACCAAATGATTCATTGTGAAATAATGAGGTTCCAGACCACTGCCAATGTACACTTAGTTAGTTTAAGAGGCAGAACTGTGTATTAGACACACAAACACACACACACACACACACACACACACACACACACACACACACACACACACACACACACACACACACACACACACACACACACACACACACATGCACACAGGAGTGCGTACACATACAAGTATCCTCTTACATTAATTGTCTTGTTTTCCAAAAGAACGATGACACGACAAATTGCTTTTTTTACACTCGTTCATGCACACAGAGGAAGACACACACATTGTCGCAGCTTAATAGATAAGAGTGTCCAAGTGCCATTATTGTGTCACCTTGAAGTGCTTTACAGTTAAATTACATGTTTTTAGGGTTTTGGCTAGTCTGGAAATCCAGACTTGCCGCTGCCAAATTTAAATTTGCTCAGCCTGCTGCTCTGGACAGGATCCATTGAAGCTCATTAATATGTCGGAAAATTCGGAGTTGCCAATCAAATCCTTCTATCTGATATGGGCGGGCAAAAGCCCTATGTATGGGGCTCTTGGGCGGACGTAACCGGATGATGACAGTGCTGGGTATGCGCTGTCGAAGCCGTGTTGGTAAACATCAAAGATAGCTGCGGATAAGTTGTTTGAGTTTGAAACGGCTTTGGGCCGACACTTAACGATTTAGAAGACGGCACTCAAATCTTTCATTAGCAAGAAAGAAGAATTTTCTGTTGCCGACTGACCACGTAAAAAGTTTAATTCACCAGCTAACCCCGCTGTTCGCTAAACGAACGGGGCTTAATATCTCACCTTGGTCAGTACTCTGATTGGTCGTACTGTATCCAATCAGCATGTTGTTAAGCTCTACCCAGAACTCACAACTCTTTTATAGTTGTGTATTGCTTATATTCAGCTGATGAAACATCGCTATAGCCAAACAAAAGTTATATTTGTTTGGCCAAAGTCATATTGCTTCCACATCATCATTGGAAATTGTACACACAGCAATGTTAATTTTCTCTTTCAGTTTCTCCCATACACACACTCACATGAGACATTTGCATCAGAATGGCTTTAGTATTTGTCATGGTGTCGACTGTCCAGTCCCTCAGGGAGAGGCTTTCTGTCAGTGGTTTCTTTGTGTAGCCCATTTGCCCCTTCAGGTTCATAACTCTGGTCACTCTCTCTCAAAGCACTCTGGGATCCGAGCCCTGTTCTGTTCCAGACAGTAAAATTGTATTGGCTCTCCACATCAAATCTTTCAAATTTAGCAAGCCTGTTTACAACCATATGAAATAACATTACTCTGAATAATGAACAGTTTTGTTCACTGGTGTGATTTTTATGTTAGCAATTTATGTACTGGAGGACAAGCTTCAAAAGTAAGAACATGCTCTCAGCATTAAAACTAATGTTGAGCTAAATTGAAGTGAATGGCATGTCTTTTTTAAGTCTTCTTACTTAATTTCTTATTTTCGTGACCCTTTTGTCACTACAGCCCTGTAGCGTTTTCTCTGTTTATTTATCAGGATTCATGTTGCATCATTGGTACCCTCAGGGGCCCAGCTCAACTAGAGGCCTCATGTTAACACTGACTACAGAGTCTGATAGCAAGTAAGACTGTTAGTGTTAAAGTGTCTGAAGCCAGTCACACTTGAGCGATATAAAAAACGACATAGCATTTGTAATGTCACTGATAGAATTTTTAAAGGATGTTCTTAGACCTGAAGCAGTATAGCTGGGATAGGCTGAACCACCTGTCAATCAAGCTCACACACCTAACTTAAAGACCCAATAACCAATAATGAAACAACAAATAAATTTTCTTATAATGGGATAGTAACACAAAGGAGGAATTGTTTGCTTGCTCGACACAACTTGATTTTTCTAACTCGTTGAACCTATTTATGGGCATGTGAGTGTTGTTTATAGACGGACTAGAACACAATATGAACTATTTCTTATAAAGCACCTTCACATTAGCCTCAACGTGCAGCTACTGTGTTAGCAAAGGCTTTTAAACATTACACATTGATTGACATAAATTCATTATTTATCAACTAATAAGTAATGCATTCAGTAATTCACATACAATTATATAGTATAATTGTTTAAAATCAATTAAACAGTGGGTCTATAAGAAGTTTCTTGATGTAATTACTGGTTTCCTATAAGCATAACTGTAAACAAGAAAGAAAAATTAATCCTGTAATAGATTACTTGATCGGCATCTGTACTGTAAGTTATCTTGGCATAAAGAGACCAGGCCCCCAGGACTGTGCCGTCTCCGAGCAGCCAGCATGGACATGTGGCCAACCCATTGGTATTGCATGGTGAGGGGTGGAGCTTATTTTCATGCGGCCCGTAGGCAGGTTTCCCTGTCCACACAGTACAAGTGGCGAACAAGATTGTGACTCTGCAAAAATTTTCTGGATATCAATCATAGGCTCATACTTATCTTTAGACCATATACTATTAAAATGGAAGTTTTCTCATTTCAAAACGCCACGTCGAGCGTTTTATTAGCCCAACGGCTTTTAACGGCTTTCAGTTTGTTTTTGCCAGGCTAGATGCTACAGAACGAGAATGATTCTACTCCCGCCTCCAGTCCGCTACGCTTGCCGCCCTCTTTCTTGATAGGTCCATAGTGCAGCTACGTCCATGCTACGTCATGCTTCCGGGCCGCATGGAATTTCCGGATTATACTTCCTTGTTGCGTCTCTGCGCCAATGAGCAGCTTTCATAGGAATGAATGGGCGCCGTGTTTCAATCCGGTGTCCATTTCTTTATATGTCCATGAAAGAGACTGAGGAAAGCCATGATCATTCCATTTCATGATTACTTTGCCACCGTCTGATCGAGTGTACCTAAATGTGTGTGTGTGTGTGTGTGTGTGTGTGTGTGTGTGTGTGTGTGTGTGTGTGTGTGTGTGTGTGTGTGTGTGTGTGTGTTAGACAGCGGCTCAGTTTGGACAGATTTTGCTGGGCTCATCAAGGCACTAAAACGGCCTGATATAACAGTTGATCATTTAGACCCTCAAATAGTAGTTTTTGAATGTGTTTGTTTGAGGAAGAGTGAAGGAGACTTGGTCCCTTAGGCCATCTTTGTTTGGATAGTCTATGTCTGATAAGTGTGTTTGGAGGCCTCATCTGAATGCATTGACCCACAAAAAAATATTCAGATGATACAACATTGCAGAGCTAAATTTGTTTGTGTGTGTGTGTGTGCGTGTGTGTGTGTGTGTGTGTGTGTGTGTGTGTGTGTGTGTGTGTGTGTGTGTGTGTGTGTGTGTTTGTGTGTGTGTGTCTGTGACAGATAAAGAGAAAAATAAAATGTGCTTGAGTGTATTTACCCAGTTCTCGAGTTGTCCACATGCCACTCAGTCCAAAAAAATATATTTTTGGCTTCCCACTTCCCACACATTATTTCACACTTTGTCCTCTATCTTAAGGGACATTTGACTAAAATCACAATTTATCTGCTAACTAACTGGTGACAGCACGGATCATGACCAGGTTTTTCTGGCTTTTTGTTTATTCCCTCAAGTTCACCAGCTCTAGAATGTGCACATTTACTGCAAATAGGGGCACACATGCTGAAAGCTAACACCTTCAAACAATACAATTGAGGACAAGGCAGTGGGACTGAAAAGTAAAAATAGGGGTTACAAGAGAGCAGCATATAGAGAGAGAGGGATCAAAAGAGATTTGGAAAGGCTTGTAAAGGCATAAAGCCACTGATAGAGAGAGGTAGAGAGAGAGAGAGGCACAGTTATAATGGAGAAGAATGGAAAATGTACAGTAAAACACAAAAAGAGAGGGATATTCCAAAATGCTTGAGAAGGAGAGGAATAATATACTTCTGATTTTCCCTTATGAAGTTATTTCATTTGCATGTAGGGGAGAATCTGAGCCACTTTTTCAATTTCCCATTCATTCAGGATGTTTCCTAGAAATGGGCATTAGCAGAATTGTTTCAAGATGAAGGGCAGTGAAAATATGATTGTTTTAAAAAAAGTTGTCATGTGGCTCACTTTACCCCAGCTGTGGGGTAAACTGAGACCAGAAAAATCAAGGGGGTAAACTGATCCACTTACTTTTGCCACTCTGAAACTACCATAACAACACATATTGTATCAGTTAGAATCCTGAAAGCTAGCCACACATTCCAGAACTAATGTCGGACTAGTAAAAGAATGATGGGGTTTGGTCAATTAAGCAAAGTAAATTTTCTAAATACTTGAAAGTAACTCTGAACAAAATCAAATACAACATATTATAATTCAAAAGGTTTTAATAAGATTCAAATGAAAGATAGAACCAGTTAGATTAGAACACAGTCTGGGGGTCAGAACACAGGACCCTTAGAGCCAGCTTGTGTCTGGGGGTCAAAGCATAGGAAAATCAGAACCAGCGAGAAAAGCCTGGGACTCAGAACACAGGAGAAGACCCAACTGGATTATAACATCAGCCTGTCATACTCTACAACTAAACCTACTCTACATTCCAGCCCTGAAGGTTACAGGGAAAGATGAGAAGGTGCTCTTTCCGTGTGGTTGCCCCAGGTCGTCTTCCTGGTGTATTTCCTTGGCATGATGGCTTTTCTACAATGTGTATGACATTAAACTAAAACATATGTTGTGTAAATTTACATTAAAATATGTTTAAGACTAAACTTAACTTGTGTCTCATGGTGGGGGAAAGTGAGCCAAATGCTGTGGGGGAAAGTGAGACACTGTCTCACTTCCCCCCACCACCACAATTTGAGAAAAAACTACCTCTCTTAGCATTTCAGGCTAATCTTTAGCTAATATCATCACATGGTTTTTATATGTTGGTAGTTCATCAACACGTATGATTAGAAGTTTTTCTACGTGAATACATTTGCTTTGGCACACCAGTTGATTAAGTTGACAGCAAGAAAATTTACTTTTACATGCAAAATACCCATTTTGGTGAAAAAAACATGCTTACCACAGCACCATGAGGTCCTCTCTTTCAGGGTCAAGGGGAAATGAGAGGGGCTTGAAAACATATATCTCACATGACCAAAAATGCTTTCCGTTGCCTAGATACAGGGGGTGGCTCACATTACCCGATGCCTCAGATTCCCCCGTTCTCCCCTATGTGTTGAGTTCCATCATCTCACTGCATTGTGTATTCGTCATGCCTGCAGGGCCTTGTATTTCTCTTTGCAGATGACAACATACAAAACATGACACAACTAAAATATCAGTAGCGTTTCAGTGCCTATGTCTTGTGGTGTATTACTGTCCCCTAAGAGCATGTTCAATTAATTGTGCTGAATCAAGCCGAAATGTAAACATTTGTAAAACTAATGTTGACAAGTATAGACTACATTAATAAACGTTAGATATAAAAAATGTTTTACAAGCAGTTATTAGCACTGTCTTACTCAGTGCTGAATTTGCTATGTTGTCAACAGAAGCTTAAAAGTACATTTTGGAACCTGTGCCTCACTTCCACTGAGCTGTTTGGCCTGGGTCTGTGCAGCTCAAGTCGGGTTAGCTCGTCTACGCTAGATCTGCCTTGCGTATCCTAGGCCGACAGTACCCTTTTGGTAGGCGGGGTTTAAGCCAGACAGCCATAGCTGCAGCCAGCCACTCCTATATTTAAAGTCCGCCCCCTGTATTGCGAATGTGTTAACGGTAAATGCACAGAGACGGCTCGGGGCGAGCCAACAGGAACAGTGATCAAACAGTGCTGCACACGGCAGCTACGTAACTATGGTGACTTCGTAGCAACGGGACACAGTGTAGCCCTCTGATTATATAAATGAAGAGGAAAAACACCAAACACTAAACAATGAACACCAACGGTTTAATGCGGAAATTATTCTGTTCACCATGTGGACTGTAGTATGAAGCTCCACCCTTTTGGCACCCTTTTAGACACCTTGGTACCCTAACAGAAGGGTGCCAAAAAAAGGACCAGCTCAGCTTGCTTATTTTGGGACCCTCCCCAACCTTTGACCATGGGAACGTAAATAAAAGCGGTCAGAGCAGCACTGAACCAAGCCAGACTGCTTGGTGGAAACGAGGCTTTGGAAAAAGTAGTTTGACAAATAGTCGGAATCTGTTTACAGGTAGGTTTTTCCCTTTGATGACGATGTAAAAACTGAGATGCCGTAAAAGCTTAGATGCAGATGAAAGTCCTGAACCTTGAGTTGGTTGAGAATAAATAATATGTTCTCAGCAAAGCACTCAGCAGCAGTATACCTCATATTTGAGCTGCCATGTGTATGACATTTTATTTTTACCTCACGCAAATTATGGAAATGTTTCCTCCTAACTGACGCTAAGCATTAGAGTTATTTATTTATCATTTTATTTATATTTTAACAGATGCATTGCTGCAGCTGTCTTATCCTGACACAGTGGTACCCATTGTTGTTTTCACTTTGTGTTTTCCCTGTCCTCATGTTGTCAATTCATAATGTGCATCTTTTAATCTTATCCAGAATATTGGGTCCAATTCCAAAAAATAACCTGCCTTGAACTTGACCCTTTTGCTTATTGATCCGTAACAACACTGTTTCTCTCGGAGGTTCAGTTAATGCAAAGAGAATTGTGGAACAGCCAAAAAAGCATGCTGGCTTGTTTACTTCAAAATGCTACCAGATGAATGAGAACAGCTGGGTATTTTTGGTATACTATATTTGACATTAATCTATATGCGGACATCCTAAATCCTTTTCTGCATGGACCACAAAGCATGGGGGCTTTGTAATGCACCCATAGACTGATTGGAAGGCAGGTAACCCATTCTTGGACATCTTAATTCACCAACGCATAGTACAAAGCAGAATGCATAGAGATATACAGACCAAATGTACATCTCTTCGTGTCTCAAATTTTTCATTTCTTCTTGATTCTATTTCACAGTAAAATGTGAGAAAGCGCTCTCGTCCAATATTGTTCTAATAAATGTTGTTGTTGAAGAAACGCACAAAGAGAAAATGGGCTTGGTCTCAAAGGAGACCTTGGGAATATGTGCAATGTGTTAATAATGTCTTGGGTTCTGACATGCTGAAATAAAAGATTTCCTTGGGTGCTGATGCCCCCTGGGTCCTTGGGGTGCCACAAAGCGGTCGGGCTCAGCTTATTGAGCCAGAACAAACACACACAGAAGCTCTTTGTTTAGGATGTTTGAAGTTAAACTGAGCAAAGATGAGATGAAAAAAAGGCAGCAGTGAATTTCAAATGTGTGTGTGTGTGTGTGTGTTCATTCTGTGTTACATTGTAACCTCGAAATGCTGCTCTCTGCAATGTGATTGGCTTTGAGATCTAGTTTGAGTTGGACACGTTGCCTAAGATAGCAAAGATAAAGTGAATGCTGAAAGCTCATTTTCTGCTTTGCATTATACACTTCCCTCTTGCAAGACATAACAAAATAAAATTGCATTGGAAGACGTTTAATTTATAACATTTCAAGGGTAGAATTTTGGAAAAATAAGAAAGAAAAACTTCTTGGTGACTTGGTATTCAGAGGGAACATCTGTCCCAGTTACATTTATCACACATGTTATTGGCCTAAATTCATCTGAAAGTAAAGATATATTTGATTAAAAAGTACCATTAGAGTTAATTAAAAAATCGTGATCTTGATTCATATATCTATGCGATCTCATTTGTAAATGAAGATGAGTCTCTCACTCATATTCCCCTATACAAATGACAATTAACTACACGATGTAAAACAAAATATACTATTTATGTATCATTCAGGCAAACAACTCAATAGATGTTGTAACTTGCTAGCATTCCTCCTTGTAACCCCAACATGTTGATCATGTACACTTTTGTTTTAATTAAGAAGCTTAAATACAGTGGTTGATTGGGTACTAGGTTTTATTTATTTATATAATGTATTCTAAAGCTGTTAATTAACTTAATGTTTTTAGAGTTTCTAAGTCTCAGTAAAAGTTTTTATTGAAAAAACAAGAACCATATGAGAGAATGGTGATATAAGTTCTTGAGGAGAAAAATCGTGATACGCATTTAAGCGAGAAACGTGCAGCCCTAATCAGAATATATGGCTTTTAAGATTCTTCTTGAAAATGGACTTCCTCTCATCCCCAATTTGTAGTGTGTTTTCCATCATCCTTTAAACTGAAGGACAAAGAACAGGGAGATAACCGAAAAGGTTGATAAATGAAGCACACATCTCTTCTCCTTCTTTCAGCCCCCCCTCCCCCCAACCCCCACCTCATTCCCTCCCTCCGCTGGAATTGTTTGATGAGGCCTCTCGCTGTGTGTTTGGAAGAGGATGTCTTCTTGCCAGCTTCTCATCATCATTTTCATTAGTGAGACGCTACGAAAACAACAACAAAAGGATGTATCCCTTCGTCCCTGGTGAACACTGCACACTCTTGGTTGTGAATTAAAGTTGTCACGGGGGTTTATTTGATTGAATTATTTCATTCCCTCCGAACACGGTTTTATGAGACAAGCAACAATAGCTCTGAGTTCTTCGTTACTGACTTTATTAGTTTAGTAATGTGTGCTCAGTTGACAATTCACTGTAATAAAACACAGGAGGGAGGCTGGCAGGAGAGCAACTGTAGATGAGGCATGAGGATTTTGAGAGCACATGACGTGTGTAAGCATATTACATAGATGGATAGATATATGTGAGTTTAGATGTGTTTGAATCTGAAGGATAGCCATGAATACTGTACGTCGAAGCAAACTTCAAACACAGATGCATTGATAGAGAGGGTAGGGTTTGATGTAATGGCTCTGTAATAGCAGTGAAAGGGGTTATGCTGTGCTGAGCTGCTTCTCCTAACTCCTCCGTCTCTGATTTAAGGCTCAGTACTGACATAACTCTCCTCATTACAGTCTTAACTGGCCAATCAACAATACCTTCTTTGCTGCGCTTTTCGGTTGTAGTGCTCTATCCTCTCTTTATCTCCTAATGTTCTTATCCACACTACACACATCCGTCTCTATATTATTCATTTGTCTCCTTCCCTTCCACCATTTCCCAATGTATGTTTGAAGAAGGCAATCCTTATGCTGGTTATGCATGGCGCTGACCTGTGGAGCATAATTTTGACAAGTTGTCACACATTTATAAAGAAAGCTATATAAATATATATGTTATTTGTTATTCAAGTGTGTTAATTTGCTGAACTGTTTGTGTACTCCTGGTATACAGTATACGCATACCACTAATTGATTGATGTGGTTGGTCTTAATCTCAGATTATCACTTAGCTAACAAGCATGCAAGGTTTAATAAGAGACTACTGCAAATTACTTGTTAAATGTAATTTTTTTGCCCTGATGCAAATAGATTTTTGTTTTTAAAATGCACTAAATGGAGATGAGTGTGTGTGGGTAAGGGCCCACTCACACTAGTGCCATTTGCCTGTTCCGTGCTCAGCACGATTCAGCACGATTCCCCCCCCCCTCCCCACTCCCCCCGCTGGCCCGTGCTCACACTGCTTGTGGCCGCCTGGGCACACTTGCACCTTGCCTACGTCACCGTGCGCGTTTAGGATTTGGAGCGTAGTCTTGTAGGCTATACGACTGTTTGTGAATATTTTCATCCGGCCAAATTTGCATCAAATATTCCACTTCCACATTAGAGCAACGAGAATCCTTAAAGAGGACCTATTATACTACTTTTCTGGTCTTAATTTCTTGTTTTACACTGCTATAGAGCAACCTGACACGAATCACATCACAAAAAACTATGTAGATTTTCGGGAAGCTCTTTCTCTTATTTTGGCGATCCAGCACGTCCTGTCAACACTTGAGTGTGTGTGCTTCGGCAATCTCCGCTCCCTCCGCCTGTGCATCGGCCATCTCCGCTACCCTCCCCCCCCTCCTGCAAACCCCACTCCGTTGTGATTGGTTACCTTCCTTCCGGAACACTTTCAGTGGCGGGAAGCGCGAGCATGGACCTATAAGGGCGCGAGGCAGACGCGAACAGGGAAGTGACAGCATTACCATACATGGAAACATCCGCGTGGTGAAGTCACAAAGTTTTATGCGACGTCACGAATTATGAAAGGGTAGACCGCTTTGAACACGTGACTTCTCGACTGGCTAGAATAGTGTTTAGTGCTCGGCACAGACACCCCAGACGGTCAGCAGGGAATACGTCGAAATGCATGTAAGTCATTATTTGATAATTTAGTATGGTTAAGCATGACTATGAATCATCATAACAACGTTTATAGGTCATAAAAGTCAAAAAGCATCATAGGTCCTCTTTAAGCTAAGCTATTGTTTTTTTTAATGTAGCCTTGACGTAATAGGTCGCGGTGGACAGTCTCATATTTGTGCAGCACGCTGTTTATTATTAATATAACAGCCCGTCATCAGACCATACGTACCGGATGGTTTTATACACATCGATCGCTCCATCAAATCCAAGTCAGAACTTTTTGTATGGGCAGAGATCGTTTTTTTTAAGTGTCTTTATAAAGTTTCTTGTTGGTGTAGGCTACTGTTTCCTTATCACCGGACCGCGGTGTGTTATTTTGGGTTCGTCTCCACCGCCATGCGTAAAGGCAGTTATGAAAGCTGACGGGAGGAAAAAGAAAAAAATCATCTGACGAACGTGAGTAAACACGAAAACCTTTTTGCTTTGCTTTCTGCGCTCACCTAATTAGCTCTCTCCCTCTTTTATTAGCCCACACCTAGGCCTACACACACGTTAATTCTCACACATTATAGCTACAAGTCCAAGTGGTGGGCAATTCTGGTGCCGACTAGTAAGGCAGCGGACGTTAACGGACTATGCATCCTTAATAAATTCACGTCAGGAACGCCGCCTGTGCGCTTGCTTGTGCGCGTGTCATCTCATTAGCATCTGTACTTTGGCCACGGCACACCGCTCCCAAGTGTGCCGTGGCCAAGGGGCTGTTCCGTGCTGGAATACAAGTTGGTGTGGTCACACTAGCCAAACGTTCTAGACTTTAGTATGCAAATGAGCTTTGGCACGGGGCCGCGGCCCTAGTGTGAGTGGCCCCTAAGTGTTTGTGTGTCCCTAAATGGGGGCGTTTATTTTGGGATAAATGGATAGCACCTAATGTGTGTGGAAGGTGAGCTAGAGAGGATCAATAATGGTGATGAGAGTCGGGCCAACAAACACATCATTTTAATCAGCCTGGACCTTTAGACTACACCCACTCACTATCCTGCCAGTGTGTGTGTGTATGTGTGTGTGTGTGTGTGTGTGCATGTGTGTGTGTGTGTGTGTGTGTTTGTTACAGTCTCTGGATGTTTATGCAGATGTCAGCACTTGTATGTATTTATTTATATATTATTCATCAAAACTTTCACCTCCCTCTTATACATTGTTCATGCGATAGGCCCATTACAGGGTGTACTGCAGGAATCAGGGATATTGGTCACAAACTGTAGAGACTGAAATGGTACAGTACATGGCAGCGTGTTTGAAACTCAACCAGGTAAATTATAATTTGCCCCGAGGCTGCTGCCAGAAAAGTGAGGGTGAAAGGCCAATGCGGTCCATTAAAGCTACTTTCTGGATTAAAATACCACGTCAGTAGACACGAATAGGTTCCAAAGCACAATTTGGAGTAAAGGGATAGCCCAAGCAAAAACACTGATTGCATTTAAAAAAAAAAAAAATCCTCATCTGGAACATAATCAATCCAGCACAAGATTAATGGTTTTAAAATGCACACAAAATGACTGCATAACCTGTCTCTATAAATCAAGGATTGACCTTCAGAAACCTGTTTCCTTCAACTCGGAAATATCTGGAAGTTATGTGTATTAAAATAATGTCAAATAAGCGCTTCATAGATGTTACAAGAATGAATTTCCAAGCTCAAATATTGGTGCTTGGCACTGTAGTTCAGATGATGCTTTATATTCAAAATAATCCTCACAAAAACTCATGCTTCCTCATGTTTATTTTGTTTCCTTTAGGATCCCTGCAGGGAGAACACCAGAGGAGGCTGTACAAAGAGCTGCTGGCTAACTACAACCGCCTGGAGAGACCTGTGATCAATGACTCAGCCCCCATCCTAGTGGAGCTGGGCCTTACGCTGCTGCAGATCATAGACGTGGTGAGGGAGACAGAATTTACTTGTATTTTTTTTAAATATAATTTGTTGTGTATTTTTGCTTTTATTAGAGTAGACAGTTTGGATGGTCAGAGATGACTACACCACAATCGCCCCCCATTTGTATGTTTGTGTCTGTGGCATGGAGTTTAGTTCAGGCAGTGGAAAACCTGGAGCGGAAGACATTCATACATTGTTTGCTTGTGTTCAAAGGATGAGTGCCTGATCGTCCAGTGGCACATTCTCTAGATTTGTCTTTAACCGCAGCGCTCTATTGTTTTGAATCTCTATTCATCAGGGGACAGTTGAGGGCTTAGCAAGGTTGTTTTTTCATACAGAGATACTTACTAGTGATCTTGCTGCTTCTCTGAAGAAAAGTGGAATTTAGGTTTAGATAGTCAGTATCCCTTCATGGAATAATGGCGGGTGCCAACACAGGGCACTACTGCAAAACGTTTCTAATTTTTCATGGCAAAAAGGTTGAACCTGGTTAAACTTTCTTAACATGATATCTTCTAGCAAGACACTGCGGTGGTCAATCAATTGCATGCAATCAAACATTTCTTGGAGTTTACTTTGAATACAATTATTTAATTATTTGTTTACCACATGAAGTGGTTAAATCGTATCTATTTTAAATTGTTTTGTACTGTATATTAGTGTATTTTTTCGGCGACCAGGTTAACACACTACAGCGGCCACACATCCAGCATCTGAAGCGCTGCAGCAGCAGCTGAGACGTTGCGTGTGTGGCCGAAAACAGCGAGAGAGACACAGCAGTAACAGATGCAGACGCGCTCCAGAGGTAGACGCAGGATGTGTGTCCCAGGCCTAACTGTGTTTTCATTTAAGAGTAGTTGCTGCTTGGGAGGTGGGTTAATTTTGCTTATTTATTCTGCCCTACAACATATTCTCATGTTGTCCAGCCTGTAGATAAGATATGTCAAAGTCTCCCCAAAGGCCACTTACCTGACAATGTTTTGGGTTTTGACAGTCTACCCCAGTTTGACAAGCCTGACACATTATCAATTTATGAAAATTACCATTCCTTCCTTGCTATCCGGCCTCCGTCATGTGACTCAGAAATCAATCCAGGTCTACTATTTTGAGTGACTTTACGCAGGAGAATTTAAAATTAATTCTTGACTTACTCACCACCAGAGAGGACCTGCGAGACACTTTGAAGGCTTTATGTACATGCTGTGTGTTAGTCAGCCTGTCCACAGAGAGAAGACTGTTTTGGGAGGTCATACATGCACTGAGTTTCTTACCAGCCAGATGTCGGCTCTCATTTTTCAGAGGACACATACAGTATACCAGTTATGTGTATGTGTGTGTGTGTGTGTGTGTCCTTCCCACATTGCCTTTTGCTTTTCACAGTGGGACAAGTATAGAGTTTGTCCTTGTTCCTGTCGGGGGATGTTGTGTTATCTGGCAGAAAATGATTGAGTGCATGTTTTACTAAGATTCTCCAGAGGAACTAACAGCAACAGGTTCATTGGACAAGTTACCTAGATTACAAAATATTTGTGCAGTTCTATGTAAGTGGCCATCCATATATCCCGTGGATAGGTGGGACTGTTACAATCCATTCAAAACATCTTGAAAAAGTTGTCTGGTGCTCTTATGTTGTTCAATGTTGTATGATATAAAATAGAACATTTCAAAAAAGAGAGAGAAAGTGAGCGGGATAAAGAATAATGAATACACAGATACAATGTGTTTAAAGCCTTCCTCTCTCCTCCTTTCAGCTATAATCTTTCTGGCATTCCTGTTCTGACTTTTACACACAGCAGAAATTCTGATGCTAACAGAAGTGCTCTTTTCGCCTTGCAGCTAGAATATGAGCAACATCATTTCCCAAAAGGCTTTAATGTATATTCAATTTGAAAACCTTTTCGAACGTCTAACCCTAACCCTTGATAAAGACAACAATTATGTTATATCACTTGAGTCGAAAAATCTATTTTTACAGGAATGTCCTGGCAAAACCTCTAGCAGCACATAAAAACATACATCAATTAAGACTTCAACAACAACAAATTACACAAATGAGACTGAATAAAAAAAAATCACTAAGAAAGTGAAGTATAGATTTTAAAAAATAAAATAAAAAAAGCATTGTAATCATTTGTGTGTCTTTAAAGATGGTGCATATACAATTGTAACATTCACCACATTTAAGGAGCAAGCGTTGTGGTATGCAACAGACACATAAACCTGCAACTAATCAGTTGATGTCAAGTATCAGTGATTCAAGGAAAAACACCTCACAGCTTTCATTTTCAGACCCTTTTTTAACCTGTGAATATCATTTGATTGATCTTGTTGTTTCAGTAAACACAACATTTCATAGTCCATCACCCAATGTTTGAATCAACGGAAACAAACAGAACTTAGCTGATTTAAAAAAGATTGTGTCATTTGTTAGATGGCTCCACTTTGAAACCATTCAATCGAAATTCACTCAATCACATAGAACAACAGATTTTACGCTGTTACACAGTCTGGTTTTTTCTTCCTTTGGATATGCAAAACAGCTGCACTGTATTGCTGATGACCAAGCCCATTTCCCACTGTATTAAATATGGATAGGCCTGGTTGTCTTCATCTTACACAAAAGAGAAAATCATTCTCTCTTTTACTCTTCTTCTTTTTCTCTGTTCCTGTCTCAGGATGAAAAGAACCAAGTGCTGATGACCAACGCCTGGCTGCAGCTGGTGAGTCAAAGTTTAACTATATCATCAACTCAGTGTTTTAATTATTTTAATGATTTTATTACATATTTATCTTCTTAAGACACTGTGCTTGATAAACTGTATTAATAGAGCCACTAAATAGTGCTTGTTGATATTGAATTATAACCGTGAACGTCCAGAGTCTTTTTTTTGTTGCTCACATTCTAAAATAAATATTTTTTTTATAATATTTACAGTGTATTGTGTTAGTATTAGTCCATGTTATGTCATCCATCTAAGTATATTTAAGCTATCTGCAGTTTATTAACACTCGCTGTAATAAACATCATCCTCAATACTGGAACTCTACCAGTTATTGCTGTATCTCTGTGAGATTTTGTATGTGTCCATGTTTACCGCTAGCCTGGTGCTACCAGACCATCGTACTTCATTTCATTTGTACAGAAGGTCTGGAACTGCTCTATGTGGCAAACGTTCACTCACTTGGAGGCGGGTGTCTGTTGATGTTTACAAGTATTGGATCTGCCCTGTGCCACTCTGGATCAGCCAACCAATCGCATAACGTTTGGTTGCAGCATTCAACTGAAACTGGAGCGCGACTTCGACGTCATCGTTCTCAGCCACTCGCTCTGTTCGCTGATAGGACGTCCGGATATTTTCCTGAGCTCAAACACGTGAATTCTCCGCAGCAGCAGACTGACCTCTGAAGGGAAAATTAAATTTGGGCGGAAGTAGGTAGGCGGGCGGAGCCAGGCTAGTTTACCGCTGGCATCAGCATACTCCAGGAAATGTCCCTTCAGCCAAATTGTCAAGCAGAAAGTGAGACCAGAGGAGAAGGAAGGAAAAAAAAGTGAAGTATAGTCAAGTGGCAGTCAAGTTGATTGTAAATGGACCACCAATAGGCAAACAATTCCACAGACACCGTTTTTGCTTTGAGACAGATTAGTCTGTGCAACAGGTGCTGATACAGTTTGCTCATTGCTAATTCCAGTAGAAATTTTGACTGGAGGCTTTGGGAATCGTACCAGTTTTCAAGAAGCAGAGAAAAAAAATACATGTTTAAAGTTAAAGCCTTATCTGTGCATGGGATCCACAGCAGCTTTATACCGTGCATGTAGTATTTGGCTGAACAAGGTTTTAGACTGTTACATGTTTCAAGCAATGAAGTGTGCCTGCGTGGTTAGAAAACCGTTAACATGGTATAATCCTTTCCTTCCTTTCATGATTACTTCAGAATTGTTGTCTAGTTTAACAGTAATACTACAAGAATGATTTTATCCCTTCCTTTTCATTTTCTTCTTCTTATCTATAATGATAACAGTTTGATGTGAATAGTTCATCGGAGGTTATGGGTTTTGCAGAGCATGAGAGTTTTTGCACCCATTGTTAAAAAATGTCAAAGTCATCAGATTATCTTTAGTGAAAATCTCTCTCTCTCTCTTTCTCTCTCTCTCTCTCTCTCTCTCTCTCTCTCTCTGTCTCTCTCTCTCTCTCTCTCTCTCTCTCTCTGTCTGTCTCTCTCTCTCTCTCTCTCTCTCTCTCTCTCTCTCTCTCTGTCTGTCTCTCTCTCTCTCAGTACTGGACTGACGTCTACCTGAGCTGGAATACAGAAAAATACCCCGGTGTCCAGAACCTTCGATTCCCTTCAGACCAGATCTGGACCCCTGACATTCTCCTCTATAACAGGTAAGAGCTGCTTTTGCCTACTTATTACCAGCTTCCTTAAATAGGTTATACCCAATATTAACACTTTCAATGTAACAAATATCATTGTTAAATAATGTGCTAATGCAAAATAGGTTGTTGTAGTGATGAAGCTCCAAAGAATCGGCAGAAACTTCAGCTCCCCTTGGCTTTACAGAGCTTTATAGTGAGTTCAGATTGTGTTTAGCTCTCTGCCCCACATTTTTAAGGTTAATGTCACTTTATTGTCTCTAAAATACACAACTCCAAATGAATATTAATGTTGCTCTGTAACTACTGTGTGTACTGTATAAATAAGCAACAATCTGCAGGTTTAAGCTAGTGTGTAACTTTGATTGCCCCCCTGAGGAATAATTAAAACAACACTGTAGGCACATCTACATTAGTTATGCCTTTGGTGATCGCCAGTGTCATGTGGTGATACCAGTTTGTAAACGCTGCCGTACAGAGAGAGTTCTGTGGAGTTGATAGACTTATTCAACTTTGTGTCAACTCGTTTGGCGATGGCTTGAATGTAACCAACATTCATTTGTTTGAAAAAGTTACGCACTATAGCTTTAAGTTTGAAAAAAGTGGTGACCTTTTTCTGATCTTTTTACCTGCTGTCAATTGTAAAAAAAAAGCTATAATCCACCACTCTCTGCAGCAGATAAACACACGACCTGTGAAGGATGGTTTGTTTGCTGACTATTTTTATGTTGAGGTAGGTGTGTTGGAGCCTTTGAAATATAATTTTGATCCATCTGATACGCTGCTGTTTTATCAAATTCAATCTTTTATCTCCACAAACCATGGCAGTATCAGGGTGACTCTAAGCCAATGTGATAAAGAATTGCACCCAAACACAAAAAACCCACTGACAGCAGGAGAACAAGGATCCTTTTCAAAACTAAAATAGTGATTCTTATGCATTCAGTAACTGTAACTTCCCCAGCAATGGAAATTGGTTTAAAAGAGAACAACTATTTTGAAAATTAATTTTCTCAAATGTATAGAAATAGAATAAAGGGATTTTAGACTCATTATATCATCTACTACTGTCAAATTCTCAGTTTTTAAATATGCTCATTGCATTGTATGATTCAGATCAGGCTGCTGCTGTTTGCTTATCCACTGTTTTTTTTGCTTCTCTGCGAAAGCTTTCTCAGGTTATTTAGAAAATGTAGGCCACTCGTTTTTCCAAAACAAATACTTGCGTTGCATTTGCATGCATGAATGAGAGACAGATGTTCTGGTCTGAGGCTGAGGGGAAAGAAAGACTCTGAAATCACAATGTTTGTCTAATGTGGAAGTCTGTTACACGCATGGCCGTATTGGGGTTGGGGGGAACATATCTATACCGTCTATACGCGTGCTCATGCCATTAGTACCGTACCAAAGCACAACTCTTCCAACCGTGCCATGGCCGTCAATCCTAGTGCCTAGTGTGAGTGCGTCCTAACACACAGGGACCACAAAGGAAAAACAAAGGTTTGAGAGTTTAATCCAAATTGGAATGGCTCAGTTGTTAGACCTGCCAGGATTACCCATCCAAATTAGGGCCCGACCGATATTGATTTTGGAGTGCCGATGCCGATTATTTTCAGAGAAAAATTACGTTTTAATAGGCTGATTAAAAAAAAAATAATAATCCCCAAAATATATATTGAAAAAAATTAATTTTTTGAACCCTTAAATATATAGGGGAGAACGGGGTTATCTGAGCCACTTTTTACATTTGCTCCCCTCTAAGCGAGCTAAAATGATTTATCACTCAAATTTACACATTTCCCATTAATTCAGGATGTTTCCTAGAAATGGGCATTAGCAGAATTTTTTCAAGACAAAGGGCAGTGAAAATATGATTGTTTTAAAAAAAGTTGTCATGTGGCTCACTTTACCCCATCTGTGGGGTAAACTGAGACAGACCAGAAAAATCAAGGGGGTAAAGTGAACCAGCTGGGGGTAAACTGATCCACTCACTTTTTCCACTCTGAAACTACCATAACAACACATATAACAGTTAGAATCCTGAAAGCTAGCCACACATTCCAGAACTAATGTCGGACTAGTAAAAGAATGATGGGGTTTGGTCAATTAAGCAAAGCAAATTTTCTAAACACTTGAAAGTAACTCTGAACAAAATCAAATACAACATATTATAATTCAAAAGGTTTTAGTAAGATTCAAATGAAAGATAGAACCAGTTTGAATAGAACACAGCCTGGGGGTCAGAACACAGGACCCTTAGAGCCAGCTTGTGTCTGGGGGTCAAAGCATAGGAAAATCAGAACCAGCGAGAACAGCATGGGACTCAGAACACAGGAGAAGACCCAACTGGATTATAACGTCAGCCTGTCATACTCTACAACTAGGCCTACTCTGCATTCCAGCCCTGAAGGTTACAGGGAAAGATGAGAAGGTGCTCATTCCGTGTGGTTGTCCCAGGTCGTCTTCCTGGTTTATTTCCTTGGCATGATGGCTTTTCTACAATGTGTATGACATTAAAATAAAACATATGTTATGTAATATTACATTAAAATATGTTTAAGACTAAACTTAACTTGTGCCTCATGGTGGGGGAAAGTGAGACAGTGCCTCACTTTCCCCCACAGCATTTGGCTCACTTTCCCCCACCACCACAATTTGAGAAAAAACTACCTCTCTTAGCCTTTCAGGCTAATCTTTAGCTAATATCATCACATGGTTTTTATATGTTGGTAGTTCATCAACACGTATGATAGAAGTTTTTCTACGTGAATACATTTGCTTTGGCACAACAATTGATTAAGTTGACAGCAAGAACATTTACTTTTACAAGCAAAATACCTATTTTGGTGAAAAAAAACATGCTTACCTAATTATGCAGACGACACAAATTTACATAACCATATCACCAGGAGACTACAGTCCGATACAAGCACTGAGTAAGTGCATTGAACAAGGATGTGCCAAAATTTCCTTCAATTAAACAACGACAAAACTGAAGTAATTGTCTTTGGTGCCAAAGATGAACAATTAAAAGTTAGCGCACAGCTTACATCTGTTATGCTAGAAGCCACACACCAAGCCAGAAATCTTGGTGTTGTCATAGACTCCGACTTGAATTTCAAGAAACACATTAAATCAATTAATAAGTCAGCATACTACCACCTTAAAAACATATCAAGAATTAAAGGACTTATGTCTCAGCAAGATTTAGAAAAACTAGTCCATGCATTTATCTTTAGTAGACTTGACTACTGTAACAGTGTCCTTGCAGGCCTTCCAAAAAAATCTATCAGACAGCTTCAGCTAATTCAGAACGCTGCTGCTCGAGTCCTCACTAGGACCAAAAAAGTGGATCACATTACCCCAGTTCTGAGGTCTTTACACTGGCTTCCTGTCACTCAAAGAATTGATTTCAAAATACTGATGTTGGTTTATAAAGCACTAAATGGTTTAGCGCCAAAATACATTACTGATCTGCTGATACGTTATGAACCGTCCAGAGCCCTTAGGTCGTCTGGGACAGGTTTACTTACAGTCCCAAGAGTTAGGACTAAACAAGGAGAAGCAGCTTTTAGTTTTTATGCACCAAATATCTGGAACAAACTCCCAGAAAACTTGAGGTCTGCTGCACATGACCAAAAATGTTTTCCGTTGCCTAGATACAGGGGGTGGCTCACATTACCCGATGCCTCAGATTCCCCCGTTCTCCCCTACATACATTTTACTGTTTAAAATGTGTACAGGAACCTTTTCTTTATTGCAATACGCATTGTCTAAAAAAAATAAAGTTTAACAAATATGTCTAAATTCAGACATTATGCATTTTATCTTAATGCACCAACCCTCTGGAACTCCCTCCCCCCAAACATCAGCATCTCAGACTCAATAAACTCATTCAAAAGTCAACTCAAAACTCACCTCTTTAAGGAAGCATAATGACACCTGACCCCACTTCAAACCTTATTTTTTTTCTGTATTTTGTTTTCTTTTTCTACATGTATGATTCTCTATGATGTAAAGTGTCTTTGAATGACCTCCAAAAAAGCACCATATAAATTCTATCAATTATTATTATTATTATTAACTGTCAAGCGATGACCAATGCCTCTGCTATTGGTTGCAGGGGGAACTGTCAAGTGTAAATTAATCCAATGTATTACAACACACCTGCTGCTGCTGTAAATAGGATATAGCATTAATGCTATTCAATTAGGCTACCTCCAGGGCAGCAATACATTTCACACATGATTGCTTGTTTCAAGACTTGTTTAGTCTCGAAGGGGGGAATAATATGTGGTGTATTTTGTCATAACACATCCTAAAATGACTGTTTAATTAAGTAAAACCATTATACTGAATAACAAGATATCTACAAGTCAAAATGCATCTCTCCATGTGTGCTGAGCTATAGGAAAGGACTGTCATGTAGTGTCCCACAACAAGGCCATTATATAAATAGTGCTCACCCAGGAATGGTAAGAGACAGGGTCAGGAATGTGGGTTGTTTGGCTTGGTCATCGAAAGGGAAAACCTCCGGTATTTCTGCTTTAGCTTGCATACATTAAAATAAGCTCAGGAATGACTGTTTTACGAGCCTAACAGTTGTTAGTTTATGTGAAGTTGTTAAACCTTACTATTCTGAAATTCTGAGTAGACTCATAGGCACCCCATGGCACATTCCTTTGAAGATGATGTTTCCCACTAAGCCTCTTTTGGTAATAGTTTAAGGAATAGTCAGTGTCCACCTATCAGGGACAACAAGGGGGCAGATCCTAATGACCAAAGTGACACTCATCTTACTTAGAGTCTGAGGATAAAAAGGCCTTAGAATCAGAAGAATAGCGGGTTTTGCTAGGAGCTTTTCATGATGCATCTACCTCACTTTAAATTTGACTCCAATACTTCGTATATTTTGATTGGCTTCGTTCTTTTGATTGCAGTCTGAGTTTTTGTTTATAATAAAGAATTGTTCCGGAAAACCTCCTCAACTGCATCGAGCTGTCTCTTTTTTCATCATCCTGGTACCACCACAGTTTTTGAAAGTCTGTCCAGAAACGACACTTGAAAAAAATAAAAATAAATAAAAAATCTGCAAAAAAACAGCCGATGCCGATCATTCCGAAATATGCGGAAATCGGCCGATATATCGGTCGGGCCCTAATCCCAATCTCCCTGCTCTCGCCCCTATCCTTCCCAATATCTGCCTTTTAAACTTTGCTTCCACTTCTGCCTACCACGGTCTACCATCTATCTCTCCGTACCATCTTTCCTCTAATTTAATTATATCTGTGCCTCCGTTTCCTTCATAACTCACTGTCTCACTATAATTCACTCTATTCAATCAACTCTTTTTCTCAATATTTTATCCTTCCTACCCTTCACCGGCTCCTCTTTATAAATCATCCCGTCCACCTGCCTCTTTTTTGTCAAGGTGTCAGCATGTTCCTCTGCCACTCTTTTCACAGTCTACCTCTTTTATGTGTTGCTAGTTTCTCCACTGTGTTCTCATGTGCTCCCTTTTGTTCTGCTTCCTGCTTAAATCTGTTCACATGAAAAAAGCAACAACTCTGTTTTTTTAAAGAATACCATTAGGCATTGCTAATTGGCTTCGCCATTAATGTAATAAAGTAAAAAAATAAATGCTGCCTGGATTATTTGTAATGTTTTATCTAATCCAGCGAAAACTGTAGGCAGGAGGTCATGTGGCAGGCCGATAGAAGCATCGTTAGATTTTCTAGTTGTTTGGTCCTAAACCCAAAGTGTTGCACCAAAAACATTTTTTTTGATGATGCCGTCAGCTGGAAAGTTGGAAAGCATTAATGTCTCTACCACATTCTGAGCAAATCCATTAATCAAACTTTGAGATATTTTATTAGATAAATTAATGTTAAAGGAATTGTTATATTAAACAACCCAAGTGTTTCAATAAAGAAATCTGAGTCAAGGCAGGCTTCAAAGCAGGCGAACTTTTTACTTGCAACAGCAAAAGCAAGATGCCACACAAGCACAAGTGTGGCATCATGATTGAGACAACAAAATGAACAGTGTACAGAGATTATATGCAAGAGAAATGTGTATGCGAAAACACACTAGGTTTGTGTGTCCAAGATTAAGTCAAAACAGATGTTGCAATTCATACAATGTATAAGCAAGATGAGTTTTAATTGCGCATATATTGTTATCTGAGAACGGAATGTGGGAGTCTCTCTACCCCTTTTCTGCAAGGACATTCACAGTACCTCTCTTGCGAGGTCAATCAAAGTACATAGCAAGACAGTATGTAATGTGTTAGCTTCATCAAAATGTTATAATATGTATAATGAAACAAAGTTTTGTTGACAATTAACACTTTGATCTTCTGGTGGCACAAGACCATTGCTCAATGGATCACAGAAGACATTAGGGGACAATCGGGTATCTCAATCTTATTTCTTGGCAAATCATCAAACAGATGGTAGCCAGTCTGGAGAAAAGTGGTGGACAGACAGACAACATAAAATTCATTCCATTGTGTGATCTAAGACCACACCTATTCCTAACCTTAACAAGTGTTCTTAGTATCAGAAATTGTTGGGAAAACGGATCAAATATCTTAACAGTAAATGAAATCTGAATCTGGTCAGCATTTACTTTCCTATTTACTGATGCAAATTGGTTGAAAATGAATTTAATATTCAGACAATGTTGAAAGCAAAACTGCATGCATTTGATAATATATTAAATACTTTAAAATCAGCTATACAGGTCTACTTTAGTTTGGGTTATTGAAAAAGAAAATTGCCTATGTTGTTTTTTACCTCATTGAAGTTTGAAAAGATGAGAGGTGAAGGGAAGATTAAGATTCAGTTTACAGATAGCCAAAAGGTGTACAGGCTCCCTCAGGAGAGAGGAAACTTGACAACAATAAATTCAGCAATAATATTGATCACTGCTGAAAACAAAACACACACAGACACACACCTAACTAATTACACAACACCTCTAAGCTTTCATCTCACTAATAGCAGTTAACATGCACACAAGTTGCAAACACAACAATAACAGTATACAAGCAGCACACACACACACACTATTTAGACAGTAATGGCACAAAACACGCCATTACACAGTGGGCCATCAGTGCGCAGCCAATAACCCGCAAGTATTACTGTGTCGGATAGCAGATGCTTTCAGGCTTATTAACATGCTGAGAGCTCGCAATAAATTCAAACATTTCTCCTTGTTTTAATATGGAGTTAAAGATGTTTAGGAAAGCCAAGGTCAAATGTCATCTCAATATACAATTTGTTCTAACGAAAAGTGGGATAACATTAAAATCCTATCTTGTCTGTGATGAGTCATTCAGTTCATATTTTCCCAGTGGGAAATCTCTCGAATTTTCAGATCATTGTGCTCACACTGTTTTATAATGATGTTTCTAGCGTGGGTAATCTACACTGTGAGTCATGGATCTACCATCCAGACAAAATATTAATGCAAACTGCCTGGGAAAAACGAAACGGTTCTGTCACTACTTTGCTTGACAGCTAAAATCTTATTAATTACTTCATTTAATTAGGAGAAATTGAATTAAAATGTTTAAGATAAGCTTAGGGTAAACTTCCGAATGCACGTGGCCTCCACTAAGACAGAAGACAGATGTTTGCAGTGAAGCTCTTCCACTTTATTGATCGTAACCAGCTATACACTTTATGTTGGCTCTGGGTGGTCTACCCTTAAAAGCCTGTTCTGTATTCCCATGTTTGTATGTGTGTCAGGCGAGCACAAATTAGCGCATGTCTGTGTGACTGTGTTATTGACCGTGATAGTTTGTTTAAAGAATATCTAGATTTAAAGCCGCTATGTAAGCTATTGACCTCCTCTCTTATTAGAGGGAAAAGTTAATGGTCTCACTTGGCTGGGGATCGATAAGGCACGCGAAGGACGTCCAACTCAGGTAAACCACAACCAGAATCCTAATTCAGACAGTAGAGAAGATAGATGAGCAACACAGAACAAGCGTTGTGACAGGCCATAAAGATGCAAGAGGAATCAATCGAATAAATGGATGGTTGGAGTTTTTATTTAGATAGATTGGTGGTTAAATAAATGGACAGTTGGACTGATTTGATTACTTTTCTGTGATTGGAAAATGAATACATGCTTTAAATGAAAATACTTATTGTCGTTAGTACTGATAAGCATGTTTGGATTTTGTTTTGTATATTTTACGTTTCTTGATTGTGTAATTTGTAAATGAGGTTGCAATATTCTACTAAACCAGCTGAACCAACCTGAATTGAAAACCCATTTGTGTTTATGTGTACAAAGATGTACTGTAGTGCAGTTTGAAGGGTATTACTGTAAAGGTGGAGTCAGCGATTCTGTAGAATTCTTGTTGTCAAAATCACTTTTTGTCAAAATCAGTAAATATCTCCTCACGATCCATGGCTGCATGTACTGTGTGTGCTCTGAAAAATAATCCAGTTTTTATACATAGCCCGGGCTCTGTAAACGTGTATCTTGCTAGCTATGGTGGGCTGGCTATTAGCATCAGATTTTATTTCCAGCAAACACACAGTGCGAACAGGATTTTGTGATTTTGACAAAAAGTGATTTTGACTACAAGCGATCTCCAGAATTGCTTACTTTGCATTTAAGTGTCCTTACTATCCTCAGGATAATACAACTTACTTTCACTTGAGAAGGTGAACACCAAGGAGCCAGAGGAGTGCCCTGATAACATCTTAAACTTTTTTGAAACTCTTCTATAATCATCAATAAGGAAACACAAGAATTTGTAGTTTTGATCAACAACATGTTCATGCTCAGTTTTAATTAGTAGCAAAAAGCCATTTTACATTTTTGAGTTATCCCCTATCATTATCTCGACATAATGATTCCACGCCTTCTGTTCCTTTGTGAAGATGACAAGATGTTTCTAATTAATCCATTTGTCATGGGTGATGTATGTACATGGGTTAGCCTCCCTAGGAGTAAACATCCCATAGTAATTTGGAAAAATACTGCACTGCTTGCCAGCAACTTACTTACCCAGCTAGTTAATCACACTGCCTTAAGACTGTCAAACATGCCAGGACTCCCTGTGGCTGTGTAGTTGAATGCTGAACTCCTAGGATATGACATAAAGTGCATGGATGGATAGGTCTTGCTTAAAGTAATGCAATCTGAGTAGGCGCTGACCGCATGCAACTCTCAACTGTTGGCTGAAACATGCTGAAAGCATTAAGTGAAAGTTGTAGCTTTTCCCTAAATTTACAGCAATGCACATTCTCAAAAATATATTCTTTACTATTCTTTGTTGCTCTTTCAGCCTGGTGGCAGGCATCAGCAAAAAGTGAAATCCTTAATTTTGATAAATTACTTATTAATTCTTAGTCTGGCACTGATTTCATGATTTAAAGATCAATGCATTCTGCACATGTACACTAATTCCACACTGAAATATTTCTTCTGCAGGAACACTTCTGACTTTGTATGTGTGTGTGTGTGTGTGTGTGTGTGTGTGTGTGTGTGTGTGTGTGCGTGCGTGCGTCGGTGTCGGTGTGTGGATAGCATGAGGTGTTGAGTGATTGAGAGGAAAGCTTGGTCATTCATGTCCCATGGTGCAGAAATCTGTCATTGTCAGTGTCGGTCTGTCTCTGTCTGCCCTACTCTCTGTGTGTGTGTGTGTGTGTGTGTGTGTGTGTGTGTGTGTGTGTGTGTGTGTGTGTGTGTGTGTGTGTGTGTGTGTGTGTGTGTGTGAGGGTGTGTTGTACAAATGTGGCAACTTCCCATTCTCCCAGGGCTATCACCTGTGTCTAGTTGTATGCACCTTAAACATGTGTACATTGCCAAAAATGTATTATTCTAAGATTCTAAGTGAAGAGAACTATTTTAAAACGATACCTGAAACAGGTCTCGCTTATTTTTTAACATTTCAAAAAAGTCCCAGTCTGTCCCATGGTCTTTATTCACTTCACTTTTTAGATAACGTTAACGGTGCAATATCTAATTTAAAGTCTTTTGGAGAGAAGGAAAACTTTTAACTCATAACTGAATAAACAAACGTTAACAGGAAATTTAGATCCCTGGAACACTGTTTAAAGTTAGAAAGTTACATGAAAAATCACTGTTTGACTGTTGTTTACAGCAGCAGGGACGGTAGTTTTGAATTATTCAATACCAAGAATAACATGTAGATAAAATATTTTAGTTATGTAAACAAACTGCAGGCTCTGCAAATGTAAACTAATCCCCTCCCCTGAAACTTCATATAGTGCACCTTTAAGTATAGTATATTACAGTACATCTCTCCTTTCTTAACTTACATAACGTGTTCAGCATGTACTTTTCCAATGCACACACACATACAGTAATCCAGGACACGCTCCTCTGTGATGTGCATAAGCGCTGATTGCAGGAAAGCACACACCTTCAGATAAAGTGAGGCCAAAGCTTGAATAATTCATTGCTTAGCTCCGCCATGGCCAACCCACACATCCCTGCCGCTGCACAGCCGATAACAACACACACACAACACACACACACACACACACACACACACACACACACACACACACACACACACACACACACACACACACACAGAAGAGAAATAAATTACAACACTTAACCCCCTGGAAAATAAGGTCAATCACTCAACCAGAGCAAAGGCATGGACAAATAAAAGGACTCAATTCACAAATTCTTTTGTCAGGGTTGAATGAGGCTCCAGGATGTTTCAGACACACTGGCGTTATCACGCTCGCTGGGGATTGCATTGTGTGTGTTGTTTTGTGTTTGCATGTATAGATGTATTGTGTTTGCCTTTTTATACTGCATAGTATGTACGTATGTACAGTTCAGGGTGTGCTGGTTGGAGGTCTAAGTTGGTGTGGATTGTTAAAAGGACCTGTCAGGTCTATACTGGGCTTTTGTGTGGCCTTCAATAACGTAGGATGCAGGACTTGGCTGATAGGATGTTAGGGGCATTAACCTAATTAAATAAAAAAACTTAGCAACTTTCCACTAATATTTGTTATTTTTTTCCAACTACTGAAACTGACAGCAGGCCTTATAGAAGAGAGGAAAAGCTTTGCCCCTTTTGTCCCCACTAATTTCCCCTGCATCATTATCGAGTGTTCTACAATATCAGTGGAGGAACAGGTAAATGGATTCAAAGATGCTTAGCCGTTTTTCTCAGTGTTTAAAGGGTTTCTTTCCCCAAGTCCCACTTCAAATGATCTAATCTGGACTATGTTTTGCAAACATCAATGATTTTATATATACTTTTTTCCTGGTGTTTTTGGTCAGTAAATGTTCCTTTTTTTCACTTTCCTTCACACAGGCTGTCCACAAATGAGAATACAAATAAATGTTAACATATCTTCTGCATCAAACCTCTGAGAGAAGATATAAAACCCGATATAAAACCTGGCTGATCAGAATAGATAAAGAACATTTGTTTTTGGAAATTGGAAATCCTTATATAATGTAATTATAAGCTCAATTAAATAACATTAGTATCTCTTTTAGTCCATAACAAATATATCTATCAGCACATCAACAAATTATATTTTTTATACTTTGCCTTCCTTGTATGACATTACATTATCTGGTCTAAGCTAGCAATATCTCTCTTTTAATTTAATAAAGAGTAACAATGAAGACCAGAATTTTGACCAAATACTATAGATGGAGACAAAGCAGACAACACTGCCTTACTTCTCCAGAAGTTCCGGCCTCGCCTCTGGCACAGGATCTGCTCTTTAATACTTAATAAGAGGTCCAATGAAGTGCCAGAGCTGAAGCAGATCTAAGGTTAGGTGGTCTAGACATTCTCCTGACTGTCAGTTTCTGTCTCCAAATGTAGTGTTTGCTTACTCCGAATACCTTCAGAGAATATAGATTTAACTTTTCTCAATTTGACTGTGTTCATTCACTTCTGGTGCTGTTGGTGAGTCTGGCATGCAAAGGTATATTTGAAACTTAGAAACAAAGACCTTTCCGTGGCTGCGCATATATCATCCCGGCAGATTGTGAGTTGCAGAGCCATGAAGGAGGCATCTGGGGTGTTTTCTCATGTCACTGATTTGGATCCTGTTACTGCATATTTGACAGAACAATAGAAGTGAATATTAAATTGTACTGGACCCTGGATTTCACCTGGGTTTTAACCAAGCGTATGCAGAGTGAAGGATTGGAGCAGCAGGACGGCTTCTCCACAGATGGCTGGGTAGAGATATCCCTTCACGGCTCACTGCTGTGGCAGGTTAGGCTGAAACAGCAAAGAGAATGGAACGCTTCAATGTGTCTGTCTGATGATCCTTTCTGTACTTTTGTTCAAACACCATTGAACACTACTCTCTCTGCATTCATTAAACAGCGGACCCAATAGCAGCTTACTGGTGAACATAGCTGAGCATTTAGCAGTTAAAAAGCCGGATATTTCCCCTCAAGATTGGGTGGAGGAGACCAAAAATAAAGCTTAAAGAGAGTGAAAATTGGATTACATCCATCAGGTGGACACAATTCCACATTGCCAACAAAGTTCTTCAAATAATTAATGTCCTTTCCTTTAAACTAAATCTTTTTATTATCGCTTAATTTGTCTTAATCAAATGTGCAAACTCTTGTTGATTGGAAACTAGCAAAGATGACAAAATGACCCTCCTGTGACTTCTTCAATCACAGTTTACATCCTTTCACAACAGGCATATTTTATTCCGAGGCCTTGGTCCCACTGTGAAACTGCACATTGACAAAACCCATCATGTAGTAATTGCAAGCTTATCAGAGCATCACGTCAAAAACAACAAATAGATTTAATCAAAATAGAGTTTTAGTTCACAGTAAGATGATTAGATATTTTAAAAGTTTTAAAACACATGACTCTGTGTTATCCTCCCCCCGACCACCAGTGCGGATGAACGGTTTGACGCCACCTTCCACACCAACGTTCTGGTGAATGCTTCAGGTTACTGCCAGTACATCCCCCCGGGCATCTTGAAGAGCACCTGCTACATTGATGTGCGTTGGTTCCCCTTCGACGTGCAGAAGTGTGACTTGAAGTTTGGTTCGTGGACGCACAACGGCTGGCTGCTGGACCTCCAGATGCTGGATGTGGACACATCCACCTATATACCCAATGGGGAGTGGGACCTTGTTGGTAAGAGAGACACAACATGTTCTTTTTTACTGCAGGTACAGCCATCAGGACAGTACAAACACAGGGGTGGTAGAATGGCCTAGAGCAGAGGTTCCCAAACTTTTTTAGCCACGCACCCCCTTCTATGTCCCAACCGGGTTGACGCACCCCCACACCTTTAAAAAAACAAAACGCAACAAGCTTTTTTATAGCCATATTAAAGGTGGCATGTTCAATCATGCTCAAATGACCAGAACACACATAATAAAATAATCACGATCACAACAAGGGGCAGAAAGCAGATAAAATGGGGAAAATAGTATAGCCTAATATTTTGTCACGTTGAGCAACAATTGCAGCAAGTTTAAATGACCGTGGAGCAAACAACCCCGTCATCATAACATTTGTTATGGAAATAAAATTAGAACGCCATTAATTTTAAATAAATTGCGAGAATGAATGTAGAGGCCACAAACTAGGTGCGCATATGCGTAGAAGAAGATAACTTAGATTCATTTTGAATAGCCTCCATTTATTTATTAATTAAAATTCAAGTTTTTGATTCTAAATTTTACAAAGGAAATGTTTATGTACACGTCTTTATTGTGTGGGGAAAAAAACACTGTACTGTATTGGTCCGAGTATAAGACAACCCTGATTATAAGACGAACCCCCTGTTTTTCAAAACTCAACTCAATCAATTTTATTTATTTAAATAATATACAAAAATAAAAACGCATTGAAAAAAACACTTTCCTTCATTGCAATTAACAGTAGGATTGTGCAAATAGACCGAACTCTGATGTGTTCACCACAGACTATTCTTCACACGCAAATTCCTCTGCCCCCGCTGTGATCGCTCTCGCTGTCATCTCTCCTATACTCTGGTTTGGTCGTGGGATAGCGGGTCATCCTCGCTGCTGTCCTCGGTATCTGAGACGCAACATTTATTTAATGCTCATAGTTAATCACATAGCCTAGTGCTGAAACGAAAGCTTTTAAGGCTGAAATGATAACCGGGGAACGTTAACGTTGTCGAGGGGAAGCCCTCCGAGATCTCCGTTGGTTTCAGTTCAGTTTACAGCTCACAAAGTGACAATCACCACCATCACATGGACAGCGTTTAAATAAAGCGTCTCATTCTTAAAATCATTAGGGCTTTGATGCAAATGATGAAATCTGAACATTACAGCAGCAGTGCTGGTGTGTAAAAGGACAGCGCAGTTGGCAATCTCTCCTCAGCACTGCAACTGCCGCAGCTAAAAAGCCACAGTCGATCGCTGTGCCGATTCCTGCCTCTGACACGTTGACTCGCAACATAATGATTTGAGGCTTTGAATCGGCTCCGTCGATGTCCCGTGCCTCTTTTTTCTCTCCACACAAAGTGTTCTCTCTCCAAGCGCACAAACGCCCTGGCCGCTTCTGAGAGCACAGCGTTCCACCCGATTAAAAAAAGAAAATAAACACAACTTGGAAAACATGACCCGACTTTTTACGACCTATTTCCGTGAAAATAAAACCCTCTTATACTCGGACCAATATGGATTGTGTAATGATCAGACCGCCATTAGATTTTTCATCTCGCGCACCCCTTAGCAGCAGCTCACGCACCCCCAGGGGTGCGCGCACCACACTTTGGGAATCCCTGGCCTAGAGGAAAAGTGGCAGACCAGAAACCATAAGGTTGATGGTTCAATCCCCGGCACCGGACAGGAGGGTGTTAGTTGTAAAACTAGTAGTGACTGGTATTACATCAACGGTGCCCACCATCTCTACCATTGTGTGGTTGAGCAAGGCACTTAACCCCAAAACTGCTCTAGGGGCGCTGTACTATGGTTGACCCTGTGCTCTGACCCCCTCCGAAGTATGGTAACTTGAGAAATTTCAATGTAACCATTGACTAATAAAGTAACTTAACTTAACTCATGGCTGCTCTAGTCAGTCTTTTTTTTCCTTACAACATATTCCATGATTTGAAAAGTAAAATGAATTCCTTTAGATGGGACATAGTTTGGATGGTTGTAGCTGGATAATATGAAAATGTTGTTTGAAGCTGGGACAGAGTAGCAGCCCAGAGTGCCCAGCAGCCGATAGTGCCCCTGGGTTGATTGTTGAGCTGGAAATGGATGTCTGACAGCACCAGGTGGCTTTCAGTAGGAATGTTTGACACATTGGCAGGTGTGTAGCCCAGGCCATATGTGAGAGCAGCACACCACATCCCTTAACTTGTAGTTCAAGGACGGATAGTTCAGCTGTCAAAAAATCAATTGAGTTTTTTTGCTTTGTTTTTGGCTTGCTTTTTTGTTTGTTTGATAAGATAAAGTCAGAGCAAACTTTCAAGCATGGTCTGAGTCAGATCCACTCAAGTGAAAAAAGTTCATCTGTTTTTGGGACTTATGGACTTATGGAAATATTTAGATAAATGTTTTTTTTCTCTATTTACTTTGTCAATCTTCAACTTTGATCTGATCACGTTCTTGGTCCACTGAATTCCACCTGACCTGTACGTATGTGTGCTCTTCTCTTAGGTGTGCCCGCCAAGCGCAATGAGCTGTACTACGAGTGCTGCAAAGAGCCCTACCCGGATGTGACTTTCACGGTCACAATGCGCCGCAGGACGCTATATTATGGCCTCAATCTGCTCATCCCCTGTGTGCTGATCTCTGGCTTGGCTCTGCTGGTCTTCTTGCTACCTGCAGACTCTGGAGAAAAGATTTCTCTGGGTGAGGGGCTTAAACACATGTAAACATGCATATTCTTCAAATTAAGTCACTACTCAAATAAATGTGACACAGCTGTACACCAATACATAAACACGTTTAGGCTCACATGTCATGGATATGTGTCTACATGCATGTCCTTATGAATCACATAGCAAGCCATGCATACATGCATGTCAAATATATCTTGGAATTATTGAATTTGAAAATAAGTGAGTTTTGAGTAACAGCCGTCTGTGGTTGAGCAGTCAGCAGATACAAAGTGTTTCAGGGATTTTCTAGAGCTCTAACCTACCTTGGGCATGTCAGAGGGGCCAGCAGCTGATCAATGGTTGTAGTCATGTGAACATAACTGATTACATACATAAGTAATTACAGGGATGATTTCATACACCAGTGACCCTGATCACATCATTATGTATATTCTTATATTTCCTCTCTCTCTCTCTCTCTCCCTGTGTGTGTGAGTGTGTGTGTCTCTCTCTCTCTCAACTTTTGTCTCAAGGCATTACTGTGCTCCTCTCGCTAACCGTCTTCATGCTTCTGGTAGCAGAGATCATGCCTGCCACTTCCGACTCTGTTCCACTCATCGGTGGGTTGTATTTAAATCTGTACGTGTATATGTGTAACATATTTAAGTGTGCATGCGTGAAGAATCGTGTGCGTGTGCTAAAGCGGTGATCAATTCCATACATCAACACACACATATATTACATACCACTCAACATTAACAACTCACCTGTCCGTTTCATTATTTCTTGCTCTTCCAGTTCCATAAAACATGCATTGCTTATTGAGTGTTTTTTACTATAGGCAATTGCGTGACCTTACCCTACACACGCTATATGGACTCATGAAAAGATAATAAATAAAAACTCCATGTTGGTGTATGGGCGAGCTTTGGTTTGAGTAGCCTGAGGGGGCCTATACATCATTCACCGAGCCCCTGCATGGTGTGTGGAGTAAATTGGGTGACCAGAACTAAAGCTGTCAGTGCCATTAATACGCTGTCAGACGTCTGATTGAAAGGAAAAGAGGATAGAAGAAGAAATAATGGATGAAGGGTGGAAGAAGGCCATGAGAGAGGGGAAGAGATGAGTAACCTTTCGGGCCAAAGTTCTCAGAGACAAATAATTCAAAGGGTTACTGGAGCCAGCGAAGAAGCACACATGGACGTTTAGTCAACACAGGAACAATTTTGTATTTTTGACTTGTGTGTCTGTGAGAGGGTGTGTTCTCACTGAGAAGACCTTGATCAATGCTTCATCAATTGTGTTATTATTAATAAAAAAAATAAAAAAAGAATGTGCCCCATGTCCTCAACTGGACGCCAACTTTGACACTTTTAGTAGCCTTGTTAAAATGACTCATGCCCCTTTATAACACAGTGGCCGAATGAGTATATGAGTTATTGTGGCTGCTTGCACTGGACTAAATATTTTAAGCAAGTTTTAACGCCACTGCCAGAATCAGTCCATATGTCTTTAGCCGTGAGCTCTTAATCACCAGATAAGCATAGTGTGTTCATTTCATTTGAGTTAATTTATGTTATCTATTCCAAGACCATTTGGCTCACTTCAGTTTCATTCTGCTCAGTTTCCATTCATTTTTAATTTAGTTCAGATCAATCATGTGGTTTGCGGCCAAATGTTCATATCTTCCTTTGACTGTTCCTCCTAAATTGATTAGAGGTTGTCCATAAAGCAATCAGGACACAACAAATGTCCTCCCACTTCTCATAAACACATCCTGTAACACCATTTTATTGGGCCGGCTATTATTTATACCTCTCTCTCTCTCTCTCTCTCTCTCTCTCTCTCTCTCTCTCCCTATACCTCTGTTTATGTTTCACCTTTCTCCTGATTTTCTTCTATTGTTTCAGCATCTTTCCCTCTTTCTTTTACTTTTTACAAACCAATAAGGTCATAACCCCCTGACCTCACAAGATCACATGATATTTGACTTTGCTGGCAGTACATTAGCTGCAGCCATTTTAAGCCGTTGGCTCGTCTTTGTTCACAGTCACAAGCAAACAAGAGAAAGGCGGGCAGGCCCTCAGATATACTGTGTGTGTGTGTGTGTGTGCGTGTGTGTGTGTGCGTGTGTGTGTGTGTGTTTGTGTAGCCTATATGTGTTCGGAATTAGAGCAGTGTTCAGTTCATGTACCCTCCTCTCTCACTGTTCCTTGTAAACATCCCTCCAGAACCAACACTAATTTCTCTCTCACTTTTTTGTTATTGTTTACCCCTATCCTCTGTGTTGTCAGACATTTATTTCCACCTGCTGTACATCTTTCCCCTTCAGGAATATAACTTATTGCAAAAATTGATCAGATAAGCTTTCTTTTCATGTTTTAGTGTGAAATCAACCTATTTTCTTTTTTAGAAAATATACCCCGGATGAATGTTTTACCATGTTAGTACGTGCCCATTAAATGTGACCACGGGATAGTTCAAGGGGGGCTGAAAATGCAAAAACAAGTAATAAAAAGCATGATCGTGTAACTGTGAAAGCATGTTGACATTGATGTTTCTCATGTACTTGGCAGCCCAGTACTTTGCCAGCACCATGATGATTGTGGGCATGTCTGTGGTGGTGACAGTTATAGTCCTGCAGTTTCACCACCATGACCCTCATGGAGGCAAGATGCCAAAGTGGGTAAGTGGCTGAAACTCAATCAATCAGATAAGTGTCAATGTTGATGGCTGATGTTGATGTCATTGATGCCTTTGTATGGTAATAGTTTCCAGTTGTGTGTGTGTGTGTGTGTGTGTGTGTGTGTGTGTGTGTGTGTGTGTGTGTGTGTGTGTGTGTGTGTGTGTGTGTGTGTGCGCGCATGTGTGCCACTGACTCTTTCTCTCTTTCTTTCAGGTCCGTGTGGTCCTGTTGAACTGGTGTGCCTGGTTCCTGCGTATGAAACAGCCAGGCGACGAGCGCAAGCGGCCTGGTTACAAGTTCCGTCCCACCTCCAGTACCAGCTCCATAGAGATGGGCACTCTACCAAACCTAGCTGTGCCCATCTCACAGACGTCCTGCCCGCCCTGCCCCACTGGCACCTCCAACGGTTCCATGAGCCTCTACTTCGGCAATTACAACCCCATAGAGAGCCCGCACTGCCCGCCTTCTAGCGACTCTGGGGTGGCGCTGGGGGGACGGGCACAAGGCTCCCCTACGGATGATGCCGAGCCGCCTGGAGGAGGAGTTGGTGGCAGTGGTGTTCCCAACCTGGGGATGGGGATGGGGATGGGGATGGGAGTCAGCGTGGCCCCTCCAGAGATCCTGCACATCCTGGAGGAGGTGTCGTACATCGCCCAGCGCTTCCGGGAGCAGGACAAGGCCGAGGTTATCTGCAGCGAGTGGAAGTTTGCGGCGGCGGTGGTGGACCGGCTGTGCCTGGTGGCCTTCTCTCTCTTCTCCATCATTTGCACCTTCACCATCCTCATGGCAGCACCCAACTTCATAGAGGCTGTCTCCAAGGACTTCACATAGCCTGGTGGCTGCAGACGCAGGAGAGAGAGGGAAGAGAGATGCCGCAAAAAGATTAGGGAGAAAAAAAGAGATTAAGAGAAGGGAGGAAGTGGGTCGGGGTGAGGGGGGTTTGGGCCATGAATGAAGCAGTATGTGGCTCCCAACATGCCTATTGGAAAGGATGAGGGCGGTACAGTGTTTTATGATAATTTTAATATATTTGGAGACTAAGGAAATTAAATAGAGCCTTGCAGCTCTGCCAAGCCTCTGAATCATGTTGTCAATTGAACAAGTCAGGAAACAAATTATTTATGAATGAAGAACAAGTAATTAAAAATAAGATATTGACAGGATCAATATTTTACCTATACAGCAAATTAATCAACATTAACATGAATTGGATCTTCCACTTTGTCTTAAGGTTAGACACAAATTGTGCATATCTCGAGAAGGGAAATAGGTTGGACATGCAGACAGGAGATACTGCTGGCAAAAGGTTGGGAATCACTGGGAAAGCAGAGGAGAGCGCTATATAGATTTTCCTTTTTTACATTGAGTAAGAGATCAACAAGTTGCCAATAGTTTTTACCCGGAAAACAGTCTAAAAACCATTCTTTTATCTACACTACTCATTTATAAAAAACCTGCTTTATTTACAGTACAATGACAGCACCATGGTCCATCTCGCCTGTGTTCTCCAGTTCATTTTAGTCTTGCCAACTATTTTTTTCCTGTATGTACAAATACCGCCTGAGTCTGAGTTCAGATACCAACTGTTCACTTCCTGACCTGAAATAGGAAATACTCTGACTCTTTCTGATATGTACCGTCCCCATCATGATGTTTTAGTAATGCTAGTTACTAAACTGAGATGTTTGACTGTGAATTTTGTTGTTTTTGCTTTCACTTCAATCAAGAGAGGAGTTGAAGCTTGATTGCTTTAACACACATTCTTATTTAGGATCACCACAGTATTCACTTTGTTTTACCTGTTTTATTTTAGCCAATAGAATCTGTAATGTAACACATTGCGACAGTGTAATATTGAACCATCTAAAATATTGTATCAAAAAGCACTGTGTTGACTGACAAAATGAAAAGGTGTCTTTCTAAAATCCAGTCAAATACTGTATGTCGAAACTGTACATTACATCTTTACATGATTAATTTACCTTCTGTAGCAAAATACCCATATTTGTGTTCCTCTAAAAGGATTAGCAGGAACTTGTTGGGCTTCACTGTACATAAATGGTCACTGAGGATGAGGAGTGGTGTGACTTTTGAACTTCCGACACAACAGACGATGGATAGAAGCTTGACTGCAAGAGGAAAGCTTCACAACCCGACACACCGTTGTATCTCTGGAGAATATACTGTAGATTTATAAAGGGCCCTAATGTCAGTACGTTTTGTCTGTGTTTTGTAGAAGGTGCCGAAAGACTGATTGACACAACAAAGTTGTAAACGTGTTGAGTTCCACCTCCAGCCACCTCTTTGTTGTAGATATAGCCATTGGTCTCTATCTCTTTCTCTGTTAAGTGTGATTTTTTTTTTGCTTTCTGTCAATAAAAGTTTATTTATTCTCTGTATAACAGACTCTGGGTTGATCTGTTGGTATAAACTGTGGACGGAGAAGAGAGGGGTGTTTGGCTCAGTCTTGGGAGAAGCCGTATGGTTTGCTATAGCCAGATGTCTAAAGTGCAAATTTAATGAAGAGTCAGAAACATTGGATTGACTCTTTTAACTGGGTGTGGGACAGTTGCAATAACGCATAAAGCATAAGTAAGTCATATTTTACAAGTCGATAAACACTGTCGGCATCAGTGTCCTCAATGTTTAATAGGGAAGACTAATGAGACATTAAAGTGTCTGCTGTTTGTGTCACAGAGGTCGTAATATATTCACTATGCAATCATACTAACGGGACGGGATGTGCTAACCTTGATAGAAAGGCAAAACATCCATAAATACAACTTCTGTCAGAGCCTTTTGGATAAGTCAAACATTGAATGGGTGTTAAGGACAAGACATATATAATGTGAAAATGTCAGTCAAGCTCTAGTTTTCATAGATAATGTTTGAAAATGTGTCTTTGGTCTCAGATAAGGAAGGGGAATAACTCATTGAATACGAGAGGAAATATAAAAGAAGTCTGAGCTGAAATGTGGCAAAAAAGCCAGCAGCACAGACAAGAATGTGGGGCATGTTTTTCCTTCAATGGTTGAGGAATTATGCTCTGATTTATTGTTGTGTGTGGCAAACAAAGACGTTTTCGTAATTTCCAATTGTTTGATGTTTGGTGGACGATCTTCAATCAGTGAGACCGGGCCAACACAAACAAAAAGACAGATATCTGAGATACAATAAGGCTGATGAAGGCAGGCAGCTCTACTTTACTGGGGTGGAATTATTCATCATAGAGATTTCCTAATAAACATTTTGGTCAAATGGCTATAACTGACGGATATCAGGCTGACCAATCACAGTATACAGTCAGTGTTCCTCTATCTATGTTGTGTGTGTGTGACTTAGGGGACACTAAAAAGCCAAGTTATGCCTCTTGCCATGTGTCGGTATTCTTATCATTTATTGAAGGGGCATGGGGATAAAAATGAAAGAAACAGTCCATGACGGAGGCAGATGAAAGTATGGAGGGACACTCAGAACTTTGAGTGGCATTGCTTCACCCAAAATGTTTTTTTTAAAGTCTCCATCAAGCTAATTTAAATCTGCATTTATTGACAAACAATCTAAAACATAATCCTCCTTTGTTGACATTATTATTATATATCCAAAATGGTCACCCTCGTTATTGCTGTCATCAATGGAACAAAACAAGCCTGACCAAATTATGAGGACAATAATGTTTTATATATTTTTCAACATTGGAAGCATGGAAATGAAAAGCTCTAGTACATGCAGTGTTGTTGTGACTGACTGAAAGGCTTGTGACACTTCACAGGCCTTATGGTTATTGAATGTTAGCTGTTTAAATTTATGTTTATTAGCACAAACTTTAAAATTACATCAGGGACTATTTTCGAAGCAGGAAAGAGAGAGAGAGCTGTGTAAGTTAACAGCCAAATAAACACCAGGTGAGTAATGCAAGAGGGGGGGCAGCATCCTGAGTGTAAAATACACCAGTTGTGTGTGCACATGGCAATGCGTCTGTTCCTTCTCTTACTGTTTTTCAGCTCTCTGTGTATTCCTATTTGGTACACTATGACAGGGAAACCTCTGCACCAAGGATGCACCATGGTCTTATAACACCCTATAAACTTAATGAAACCCTAATCAAACATTCCTTACGTTTGCATTAGATAAGTGTTCTAGTTTGGAATAGCCTGGGAACATCCTCACAGCAATAGTCAAGATCTAGCTCTACTTAATTATCTACATTTTCCAGCCTCATTTGAGACCGTATGAGTCATCTGCGACAGCCAAACTGATTAAAAGAATAGAATATGAAAAATATGTTTATTGCCATTTGCACAGGTAAAGGTACATTGGGATCCTTGTGCAAATCTTCCTGAGTCAGCTTCTTCAATAAAAACAATTATATACGTATAAATAAAATAGGATAGCATTATAACAAGAATAGAAGTAGAAAAGTATAAAAATAATAAAAGTAAGAATAGATAAGTGGTAGTAACAGCTAAGTGATTTACAATGCCCTGTAGAGAAGCTATATGCTGTTTAAGCAAGATATAATAGAATAGAATAACAATAAAATAACAAAGGGGAACACTGTACAATGAGATGAGATGAGACACATATTTTCCCAATATCTAATGTATATCTAATATCTGTTTAAGGTTAATATTGCACACTTGAATTGCACTGTCGAACAGTAGAACTGTACACTGAGATGAATTGAAACACACATGAGGTTATTGCACACAAAATGTTCAAAACAAACTGCTCTGACTTCAACGCTGAATTCTGAATTGCATCAAAGATGTAAAAACCTATTTACTACTAAATTGATTTTGGACAACTGTTATGATATTGAATATTCTAATCCACCAATACAGCAATTCCAATTAATATTTCACTCTTAAAATGTGAATGAATGATGATTACAAACACTGAAAAAAACGAAACAGCTGAGCAATTTTAAAATGTTAAACATATTAGTGTGCATACTTTGATATTTGGTAAAAATACATTTATAAATGGTTTAATGTATGATATAAATGTCATGAGGATTATTTCAGGTAAAACCATGGAAGACTTGAAGGCACAGGGCAAAATGATGCAGTAGAATACATAGTAATCCTGCAGGAAAATGTTCTTCTATATAATATGCTGTAAACAAATGCAAATAGTTGCTTTTCCTCCCAAAAAGGATGGTCTCTTCACACTTTAACGTGTCTTACATTATGATCATTAGATAACAGTCTCAGGGGCAAACACATTGGAACAGATGCGTGTAGCCAAATCTCATCAACACCGCCTAGTACACATAGCAAACCCCCTGTGAGGAAGAACTGCTCTGCTTCTAGATTCTGCTGCTAATTTTCACAGTCAAGCGGCTTCTCAGATGTCTTTGTGTTGGTGGTGATGTTGTTGTTGTTGTTGTTGTTGTGTGTTTGGTCAGCAACAGGAGGTTTGGATGAGTAGGTACGATGATAAACAGCCTCAGTGGTAAAGTGGCAAAATGCAAGACACAGTGTCAGGATGCCTCACACATAAAGCCCACATAATTGCTGTTGCCACCACTACCAGCCACTCATAAACACAAACATGCTTGCACTACATCGGCATTAATACATCCACACACACCGTGCACAGTGGGGGGCGCAGGGCAAGACCAGATTGCAGGTGAAGAGAGTGCCAAATGGTCAGACTGCTGAGCTCAGCGTGCAGCTGATGTATACTTCACAGGATATCAAAAAGTTATGAACCAAAACAGAGTTACTTTTTTCCTGGGGTATACAGATTCAAATCTAATCCGTGATGGTTAATAATGCAACTACTGTAGGTGATATATATAGTCTGGCTAAATTTGTTTTTATATCAAAGGCATAAACAGGTAAATGGAGTAAAGTATAAGAAAGGGGGAGGAAAGTAATGAAATCCATGAAAATATCATGACTTGAGACTCAATCTTATTAGCATTCAATATGGCAGCAACCCTTGCCTGCTGAACTGCTGGCCTTGCATTATTAGTTAAAAGAAGTGTATGTGTGTGGCAGGTGGATTATTGATGGCTGGAATTTTGTGGCAGCGAAATGCTCCACAGCAGACATAGTGGACAACACCCCCCAGGCCTTCACCTCCTCCCTTGCCTCCCCCTTCACGCTTTCTCATTCCAGCCCCAATCAATCCACCACTTCCATGATCCCCTGGGGGTTGGAAAGCACTGTTGTCACTGTCACACCATATTACCACCTTTCCTCTCCTTGCCCTGCAAAGTTGCCCGGCCACCTGCCTGGTTTCTCAGGTCCCAAACCGTTTCTTGCCCTCACACACACACACACACACCGTCACACTCGACATGGTGCCTTGGTTAGATCATAGATTGCTTTCTACTCCTATTCTATCCGGTTTTGCTGTTGCCCATTTGCTTGCTTATTTTTAAGGCATGCTCTATGGATGGCAATGTCGGTTCACCACTTTAGTCCGGACAGAATAATCCCGACAACTTCAGTATGGATTGTCATGAAATTTTTAACACAAATTCCCATAGTGCACAGAGAACGAAGCTTGCTGACTTTGGGGATCCCCTGATTTTGAATCTAGAGTAACCATGATGTTGACATGTCTGGTCTTCAATGAAGAAACTCAAACAAACATGGAAATGACTACTGTGAAATTTGGTATGGATATTTACTTCTAAGACCGGCCAAGAGACTTCAGAAAGAAACAAACAACATGTGACAACAAACAACTGACAAAGCCCTCTAGCACCTGTGGCAATCATGGCTCATTCGACCTGGGGGTTAGTTGGTTGATGTCATAGTGAAAGTATGAGTCAGTAAAACATCAGACTTTGACACTGGAGACTCGTGTTCACTTACCCTTTTCTTCAGTGAGTACGCTTCTAGGGCATTTACAAAGTTTTTTTCGTTTGCTGCTACCATCAAGTAATGAAATTAGCTTGTCCAATTCTTTGGTTTACGACCAAATACCTGAAAAAAGGATGCCGTTTACGATCAGTGTTACCTCTAATTTTTGTTTTGTGCTAATAAGGTAATCGTGAACATGCTAAACATTTTACTTTGCCACACATCAGCATGTTTGCATTGTCATGTGAATATGGCACCATGCTGATACCACTTGGTTCTTGTAACTCCTTTGTTCTTTTCTTCTATTTTGTCTTGTTTTTTATGTAGTTTCTGCCTGGTTAATACTTTTATGTCTTGTCATGTTCTCTTCTTTTATCTGTTCTGTTTAATTTATTATTTATCTTCTGTATTTTTGTCTTTGCTGTGCTGTTCCCTTCCAGTAATTCATTAATGCATTATTTCATCAATTCTTTAGTGACAATTTCATTACCGTAATAAGCCGTGATTCATTTTGGTGGGTGGGGAAAGGGGCCGGCCTGAATGCTAAAATGACGCATCGCCAAATGAGAGAGCAGCCGAGGGACTGGCTGGACAGGGAGGCATGCCATCCATCAGTCTTGTCTCGTCTCAATTTTCTTAATTTTTTTGCGGTTTTCCTTAAAGAACAGAGCACTTCTCCCTCTCTGGATAACCGTATTTACTTGGCTCTCCGTCTGCAGGCTGGAACCAAAACACGAGTTTTTATATGTGAGATACGTAAATCCATCTAAAGAGATGTGGCGGCAATTAAATGAGTCAAATGATATCCATATTCATGGCACACTCAGACAAATGAGCACAGCACTTGCAAATATGTGCAATAGCGTCTGCCAAGTGATGATCTCGCCAAGTTTCAAGGGCAGAGAGAGCAGACTTGTCAATTTTTTATCATAAGTATTACAACCTAGATTTAAACCTAATCTGGAAACTAAACATGGAGAAACAGTGTTCCCGCAGGAGCGCAGATACTGCAGTAAATACATTTGATGGCAACAATGATGCTATTTGATTGTGAATGATATGTTTTTAAATTAGAAAAACAGCAGGTAACATAGAGCATATCAACATACATTACGTGTAATAGCAATAACTGTGGAAGGCAAATACACTTGTGGTCAAATACCGTACTAGAAGCAAGCAGGATATACACAAACAAACAAAAACAGTATTGCAAGGATTACTCTCTTTCTCTCCCTTTCAGCAGAAAATAGGAGATGATGCACCACCCATAATCCGCAGGCATGGAGTAATCTGAGTGAATGTGCATTCGGATTATCAGTCTGGAACAGTCTAATCTGAAACACTTCTCAAACTGGTCGGTTGAGAGAGCTTCAGCCATCATGTTCATTTGCCTTAGTGTTGTAAGGATGATTAGTAACCAAAGATATGTCCCTGAGCTTTGAGACCCGGCTAGCAGGCGCATACCGCCACACACCAGAGTTAAAATTAATTCGGGTTCTAATCTTGAGTTTGCCTCTTGATCTGCAAATTGACTTTCAGTTGTACCTGTGTTTCCTCATCCTGCCTCGTCAACCACACAATATAATTCCTTGAAATATAATAAAATGTTTTGGTATGCTGGGCGATAGTGATTTAAATCTGTAGGGTAAGGGTCAGTGTACAGACATTAATGGTTTCTACAGACCTCCACTGACTCTTTTTCTGGCACCACCATGAGATGGACACTTTTCATTTTCAGTGAAACGTCTCAATAACTGCTTGAAAGAATACCATGAAATGCACAGATATTCTCATGACCCTCAGAATGAACCGATACTTCTATGATATGTTTCATCTAAAGTGCTATCATCAAAGTACTTTCCCCAGCTGTGTTGCTGTCTGGTGTAACTATTTATACTATATGTGTGACAAAATGTCAGCTTCAGACACCTCAATCTATCATTCATCACTGATTTCTGTGATACATTTTAACTGAACAGCCCTGCTAAGACGACATGTCCCCAGCACCTATACTATGTTTCCTTCTCTCATGCGGATTCATAGGAAATTGGGGCATTGTTTCACACTGCGACAGGCTATTTTCAAAGATGTGTTGCCATTTTGCCACTCATCCTCTCTGGGTCACAGCTGTGTGTCTGAGTGCAAGATCCATCTCTGATGTAGAGTCTGCAGGGATTAGATTCCCAGAAAGTGGGCATGTAGCCGCTCGCTCTGCTACATGTGAAATTCCATCAGACTAAATTAATGCAAATGACCTCAGCTGCAAACGCTCACAGGACATCACACACACACACACACACACACACACACGCACGCACGCACCACGCCCACGCACTCACACACACACTCGCACGCACAGTTGCACGCACACACACACACACACACTTGCTGGAGAACATAAATAACTGGGAACGTACATTATCACAACAGTATAAACTTACACACATGCGTGCACATTCTTAACAGGGAAGATAATGGCCTCATCCTTGTGTCTGTCTATTTGCTAATGTCCCATATGTGGTTGCTCAGTTAGAATTCAGCCCTTATGCCTCTTTGCATTTTCTTCAATGAGTCGCAAAATGCAACCCTCTAGTGTACATGGAGCATCTCAGCTAAATTAAAATAAAAAGAAACATACCAAAATAGAATTCCTGATATAGTCGGTCATTAAGAGTCACTGACTTTGTATTCAATATCATGAATGATTATTTGCAGTTGTACCTGTAATTGAAAAACAGGTATAATATCAAGACATACCGTCATATGTGTTTGACTTGACATCCCACCCAAAAAACAACATATAGGCCTATCATCAAATAACAGACTTGTCTTAGAAATGTTGAATGTGGATTTCTTTGGAGGGCAAGAAAATCCCGTAAAATTTAAGACGCCAATATATATATATACAGTCACCTCCATAAGTATCGGAACAGTGAGGCCAATTCCTTTATTTTTGCTGTAGACTGGAAACATTTGGGTTTGACACCAAAATATGAATATGAGACAATAGTAAACATGTAAGCTTTCATTTCCAGGTATTTACATCTGGATCTGATACACAACTGAGAAGATAGCATTTTTTGTAAAGGAACACCACATTTTTATGTGAGCAAAAGTATTGGAACAGATAGACTTAAAGTAAATTAAAGTGAATAAGACTTAATATTTTGTTGCAAATCCTTGGCTTGCAATAACTGCATCAAGCCTGTGACCCATTGACATTACAAAACTTTTGCATTCTTCTTTTGTGATGCTTTTCCAGACCTTTACCGCAGCCTCATTCAGTTGCTGTTTGTTTTGGGGGGTTACACCCTTCGGTCTCCTCTTTAGCAGGTAAAATGCATGCTTAATGGTTTAAGTCTGGAGATTGACTTGGCCAGTCTAAAACTTTCTATTTCTTGCCCCTGATGAACTCCTTTGTTGTTTTTGCAGTTTTTTTGGATCATTATTTTGCTGCATGATGAAGGATCTTCCAATCAGTTTGGTTGCATCTTTCTTTAAATTGGCAGACAGAATGTTTCTGTAGACTTCTAAGTTCATCTTGCGGCTGCCATCATGTGTTACTGTGTAGTTGTCGAGATGAACCTTTACCAAAGTGATGGAAAGGCTAAAGTTTGGTGAAAGAAGGATCTGCTCATGACCCCAAGCATACAAGCTCATCTGTGAAACACGGTGGAGGCAAAGTCATGGCTTGGGCTTGCATGCCTTCTTCTCGGATGGGCTCATTAATCTTCATTGATGATGTAACACATGATGGCAACAGCTAAATGAACTCAGAAGTTTACACAAACATTTTGTCTGCCAAGTTAAAGAAAGATGCAACCAAACTGATTGGAAGATCCTTCATAATGCAGCAAGATAATGACCCAAAACTCACTGCAAAAACAACAAAGGAGTTGATCAGGGTAAAGAAATGGAAGGTTTTAGACTGGTCAAGTCAATCTCCAGACTTAAACCCTATAGAGCAAGCATTTTACCTGCTAAAGAGGAGACTGGAGAGAGTAAACAAACAGCAACTGAATGAGGCTGCGGTGAAAGCCTGGAAAAGCATCACAAAAGGAGGATTCAAAAGTTTTGTGATGTCAATGGGTCACAGGCTTGATGCAGTTATTGCAAGTGAAGGCTTTGCAACAAAATATTAAGTCTTTTTCACATTTAAGATTGAAAGTTATTTTGCCAATCATGGCTGTGGTTCACGATTCCTTTCTATTCAGGCGGTAGTCTAGACGGTGCTTACGTGTTTCAAACATGAACTTTATAGTCGGAGGGAAGCCCCTATTTTGAAAAGATTACCATCATTTTCTACATTTCAGTCATTTCAGATAGTGGCTCTAATGTGGTGTTAGTGAAATCTCTAAGTAGTTAAGTGATGCATTTAAGCAAAATCCCCTCGGAAACTGCAGTAAGTTCCCTTAGAAACCATTGTGAGGGTTTGCTCAGACAAAGATGATATATTTAACCTTTTGTCCTTTCATCTCAGGCAATGCCCATCCACACGCAGTTATGCTTCAAAACTTATGTTTACGTCTCTGGTAGTGTTGTAGTGAAGACCACCTAAACCAACAGACAAAGGCAAAGCCTTTGAGGGGTTAGGATCCAATCAAGACCACAACCAATACCGTGCAAGACCTACACTGCATGACACTCTTATGGTAAAATATGGATCATACTGTAACCAAAGGCACTCCTCAGATTGATCCGAAAGATCCACATTTCCATATACAAACCAAAATAAATTAAATTCTACTTCTTGTCTGAGACCGAGCCAAGACCGAGTTAAAATGCCACAGATTCCGAGACGTCACTGAGACCTTTAAAACGTGGTCAAAAGGCCGGTATTCATATCAAAAATAGTCTTGAGTACTTCGACACTGGTCTCTGGTGTTCACCAGTCTTGTGGTTCCTTGACCAACAGCCTTCCTGCTCCTCTATGCCCCGTTTGACGTGTGAGTGAGGTGACACTGGTTTTTATCCCCCTCCAGTGAATGAAGGCATGGTGGCAAACCTCCCAACACCCTCTTTCTAGTTTGCAACGGGGATAAAATCATATTGATTTTTCCATCAATGCGCTGAGAGAGTAGCCTACGGTAGAAACGGGTGAAAGCCTTTACCTGAAAGCCATAACCCTTGTTTTAATGTGATCAATCACCAGGAGATGTCCTATTGTATTGTAGGCCTATTTTATGATAATACATTGCATTGCATTGCATTGCATTGCATTGCATTGCATTGCATTGCATTGCATTGCATTGCATAACATTGAATTCTATTCTATTCCATACAGAGGTTAGAGACTTTGTGTGTGACTAGGCAGTCATATACCAAACATTATTTTTGTTTGGAGCTTGTTGTCTCCTTTTAATACAAACAAGAGACAAGGGGGTCAGACGGGTTAGAGCTAAATGAAGAACTGTTATGGTACATGAGCAGTTCCTGAGATATATGACACTTAATCAGGACTGTGAGGACAGGAGAAGTCCTGGGAAGACAATTACCTTTACTCACATCAATGGATTGACTTTCACAGAACTGAACGTGTTCCAAGCTCTGCCAAGGGGAGTGTGTTTGTATACTTGAAGAGTTCCCACTCCACTCTATCAATTTGGATGACTTTCAGAGTTTTGGGCAAATGTTCCCTCATCCTGTTCTGACTGGTAAATTATTTGCGGTTCTTCTTCTGGACTGAAATCGGTCACTTGCTCCATTCACAGTCAAATACATTTTGTCTAGTGGGAATATCTCACGAAATATTCAGGGAGGTATTTTTTGGGATGCACATGGAAAATAAAAGACAATTTGCGTATAGGTGCTCTCATTGCAACCATTTGTAACCTGTAAATTACTGATTCAAATTGCACCCATCATGTATGTTTCTAATCATGTTGTTCAGTTAGATCATGTTTCAGCTTAGAGATAACTCCACTCGCATTAGTTCTCCCTCTATATGGTTATTTTTTCTAATATCTTTCACTCTCTTATGGGCTATAGATCATATTAATCTTACTAATACTCTAGCAGTATACATCTAAATATGTGTAGATGTGGTGCCATCTAGTGGTGATAGCCTCTCATCCACAAATAACAATTTCTTCATTTTAGACATTCCACCACTGACTGTCCTGCCAGCATTGAACTGTGAAAAAGGTATACATCAATTCTTCCCAAAGACGACAAGCTTAGTACAAGTGAAGTGGTTTAGTCAGAAAAATAAGTGTTTAAAAATATTGTTTATTTGGAGGATAAAGGGAAAGGTCAGGGAGGCAGTATTTGCCTTTACAGTTTTTTTCGATTGCTAACCCACAGTGGGCACAACTGTAGCTCAATGTGCAAAACTCTAACTGCAGTCTGCACTACCAACAGTCACTGGAGCTGAACAGTTCACTTCACCTGCAAAATAGGCTCAGTGCAGCAAACACTATGAATTGTCCTCACTGAGATAACACACACTGTCACTCAGAATATGCTCAGAGTACAAACACTAGCATCAAACCCCAATGCATAAATTACAAACTTTTAATCTTTACAGTTTGAATAATTTGAGTTATTTCACACAGATTACGTAATATTTTCTTTGATGAAAGGGTGAAATTCTTTCACATGAAATTGTTTATTTTATAACATACCAGTTTTTTTAGGAAAACAAAAAGAAATTAAAATCAGAAGTTTGCTTCAATAGATACACATTTTGTATATTTTATTGAAAACATTTCCAAATGTAGTATATATCTGTGTAAATATTCTATAATTGTAATACAGAAATCTATCCTGTAATGTTGTCATTTACTGTTACTTTGCAACTCTAAGCTGTTTGTTTGCTGGAAAATTCGGATTACAGATGCAACTTTAGATTTTTGCAGGATGGGTTGCACTCTCAACCCTGCCTCTCTCAATGAGAGACCATGATTCACAACAGGGTCTATCAGTATAGCCCTTACTGTATTTCATCAGACATTACAGCTCTATGTCTTCTAGGTCTTCCTCCACACATCCACACTCTCACTGCCACTCTTCTCCCTCCAACAACCTGTCTTCATTGGTCCATTTACAAAAAAATATATATTTTTGAGTTTTCCCTTTATACTGTATAAGTTCACTAACAAGTCTAAAACAAGACATATTAGTGTTTCAGTTGAAATTGCAATCTGCAGTGTTTGAAATGCACTAGGCATTCATTCTGTTTTGAATGTGTGGTTTACAGTTGTGGCAGTAGTGTGTTTGCGTTTGAAAAAAAGTGCTGGAAATCCAGTGTTGTGCAGGTTGTGGTTAAGCCATGAGATAGGTGTGTAGAGTTTTGAAAATTGTGTTTTATCAATGAAAAACGAGCTAGAGTTTGGCCCGAATGAACCGCTGTTAGAGTTTTGCACTTGTCGCTCCAGTTGTGCCCACTGTGGTTTAGCAATCGAAAAAAACTGTAACATTTACAGCACATGTTTACAAGGGTTAAACATATTTACACTATTATTTGCAGAGACAGTAACAATGCACTAAGCAACACATCATAACACAAGACAAGCAAGTTACGAAAAAAAGTACTTCCACTCAATGTAATATAATGGACAACTAGATGCAAAAAGACGTATTTTCCCCACATATGGCAAATGAACAAACAGAACCAACTTCAATTGAAGATGTCAATGTTAATAAATTAGACGTAATAACCACAGTAATGCAGTTAGAAAAAACGTTTGATTGTTCACGTGACATGGTGACAAAGCAGACTCACCAACGCAGTGTAAAAAATAATGCGAGTGTCACATTTCACCACTGACTCTGACCACCATTTCTGTAACACTACTCCTTTTTCCCTTGCCCTTTGTCCTTGCTCTTGTCCCGCAGTACACGGGCCATGTTATAAAATTCTACGTTTGGCCTCATGTCGGTGAGGTGGGCTAGCCGGTTGGACATGGCGAAGAAAGCAGCGATGGCGGCGATGTCCCAGGCGTCTTCACGGTCAAAGCCAACCTCCTCCAAAGCCCCAAAATGCTGCTCTGTGATTGTGTCGCTGCGGCACACAGCCATTGCAAAGTCCAGCATGGCGCGCTCCCGGGCTGACAGATCTGCGTTCTCGTAGTTAACAGTGACCTGAGGGAAAAGAAGGAAGGAAGCTAATTAAACTGAGTGTGGAATGTGTTCATTTTAATCTTTAATTCATTTATTTTAGGTTGATACCTGATCGGAAAGAGTGGGTTTCTTGGAGTAGATGCGGTGCAGTGCACTGTGGGATACCACACAGTAGAGGCATTTGTTGTGGATACTGGTAGCCACGACAATCAGCTCCCGATCTGCCTTGGTTAGTCCGCCTGGAAGACATATTCATTTAATTTCAAACAATTGCAAAACAAGAATGTAAAAAATTCATAACATCAGGGCTGGCTGTGCCCTCATGCTGTTGTTCACTGCCACAAGCACTTTAATAATCTTTCATCACTTTTAGAGATGTGATGTTTTTAACAAACTTGGTACTGTTCCACATAGTTTTTTAATGTCTTAATGTTTTTAATCATTAAATCTCTGGAAAGCTGAAACGTACATATTCCGAATAACTGATTCTTCATTGTTTTAGCCTCAAGGTCCAAGTTTCTCTTGGTCAATAAGTCTCACATGTAGGCTAACTAAACACCCATTCAGTTTTATTTCAGAAAACTGAATGCGAAAGTATTGTTCACAACTGCAACTTAAATTTGAAACTAAATTAAATAAAAGGCATAAAATACTGTGTATGTGTCCTGTTTCAACAACTCCTTCAGTTTTATTACGTCCCTCTCAGTCCCCCTCACTTAATTTGGCAAATTTGACGTCTTTTCAGTTCATTGTTTGTCTCAGATGCCCTCTTTACAGCACACGCAAAAGTGAACATGGCCACCTAAATATGACATGTGCATTGCAAAGGTTGCCTGTATGCTACAGATTAATAGAGTAAAAAGATGCAGACTGGGTCATTGGATCTACAGGATGTGTCCAAAAAACCTACTGGGCCTGTTTTAGGTACCAGTCTGTATCTGAGCGGGTATGGTTTCTACTCCACATAAATTTTAGCCAATGCTGCTTACGGCGGCCCTGGATGACAGTTCTTGTATTTTGCTTCTCTACCTGGTATTTACCCATTTTGTAGGCTATATTTACCCAGCTTTGGCCACACTTCCGCACCCTGTTTGACAATTAACTGAAACAGATACAGTAAGTTACCACACCTGCCTCCTCGTGAACAAAAGTACAACACACCCCAAGTACAGCCTGTAAAAAGTGAGTCTACAAAGGTAGTTGCATTGGCGTTTGTGTCGCTTGACTTTGTAGCCCCTGACACGGGTTGCTGAATAGGGAGTCAAGCGTGGGCCCATAGTAGTAGGGCTCTGGGACAAGTCAGGATATAGTTTATACCTTCAGGGGCTCCAAGCTTGGATGCCTCTGAAACTAATGTCAAAGCCCCTGAGCCAAACCACTTGCACTTACTGCCAAGCCACAACAGAAATACACACACAGAAACAAACCTGTCTCTTTGTTCATAAGTTCATTGTAGTAAGCGAAAAAGGCTCTGAACTCTGCAGGTCTGTGAGAGAGGACTTTGAAGACGTTTGGCAAAAAGCCTCCCTGTAAGGAAATGTGAAGTTTAGTCAAATCAGACACTTGTAATGTGCAGTTGAATGCCTTTCCTTTTTCGTCTAAAATTCATTTTATTGACAATGATTTATACACAGGCCTAATAGGCTATCAGAAGAGGGCCCTACTCCATTAAGTAAACAATAAGATGAAAACACGATAGTTAGGGAAAAAATATAGGCCTAAATATAATTTGATAGAGAAAAAAAACATAATTCCTCTTTGAAAGGAGCAGTTGAATGCCTCTTCATATATTAAGGATTTTACCTTTGACTCAACTTCGTCCATAACTTCCACTATATCATACGGTAGGTCTTTCTTGTAAGGAATCGGATAGCGACTGACTTGCTCCAGTGGCGGGTCGCTGGAGAAACGTCTGGTCCCCGACGCTACCGCCGCCTTCCCCCGAGACACGCAGCCCGACCGGAGGAACGCCTAGACGGGGGACAGGAGGAGACACATGAGTCCCACAGTTGGACTAAAGACAGGGCGGAGCACAAGTGGAAAAGTATACGACAACTTACCAGCTGTGTGAAGGCATGGAGACGAAATAACTTTGAGACAAGGTTGTTCGCCATTTTAGTCCGCTGTATATCAATCAAACAAACAAACAAAAAAGGCTTGAAAATGAAGGAGAGAATCCCGGAGCACTATTAGCCTACAAAACCTGCTGTCAGCTCGGGTAGGTTCAACTTTGCCCAGAATGATTAATATAAGGAAGTCATGACTCACTGCTAACGTAGTAAAGTCAAAATGTAATTTAGTTTTCCAACCTTCGAATTAGCCTCTATTTTAGTTAAGAATATGTCTTTGCATGTTGTCACTTTGTATTGTATAATTCAGTGCAGCCAAAGTCGATAGATGTTCAGTTAAAACACAAACACCAATCACAGTGCAGCATTGAGTCGCGCCTGCTGTCCGCCCCCGTGCACTAATCTTCCTCGCCGCCAGGGGCCAGGCTGCAAGCGGACTCGCGGAGGGGGACAGACAGGTTGATTTTAAGTTATGCAATTTGCAGACATCAAGCCCTAAAGGAAAAACCTGTTAGTTTTCGATTATTTAAATTACGCCTATGCTAAGAGTAGTGTTTTATTTTGCTGCCAAATAATAAGAAAGGACTCTGAATTATGTATAAGAATTATGTTCCATGCGTAGATAGTATAAGTTCAGGCCTAAATACCGGACGCTACCTGAGAGACAGTACCCAGGGCAACAACAACTTCATTATCGACCCCGTGACCCGGAAATGATCTGGTCGTGAACGACAACGAGCCACACATTTTTTTTTCTTCATTCAGTGAAAGACGTTTTGGATAATTTACCCAAACAAGAACATCAATCCAGTAAGGATTGGAGTTGACAATAGACATGTTTTACCATGTAAGTGTGTGCTTAATATTCTGGTTATAGGCCGGCTCATAGCAATGCGTGGATGTTTTGTTTATCAATGTGTGGCTAGCACGATTGCAGCTTCGTTAGCATAACTAGTGTAGGTGGACACAACTTTTTTCTCAATCCTCGTTGCATCGATTTTTGCTTTGTTGTTGTTTCAAACACATAGACATACCATCTCTTTGTCTTTAATCAGCTGCCGTCAACGCATTCTAATTTAACTTAAAACTGATTGTATGCCCTTGTAAATCACTTTGAATTGCTTTGTACGTATTCTTTGCGCTTTATAAATAAACGTGCCTTGCCTTATAAAAAGGTATTCCCCCCGTTGTTGTCTTATAAACGTATGCATTGTGTGTGTTGACAGATTTCTCTGGAGCATGAAATCCTACTTCACCCGAGGTATTTTGGTCCAAACCTCCTCAACACCGTAAAGCAGAAGCTTTTCACAGAGGTGGAGGGTACATGCACTGGCAAGTGGGTGTCTGCGAGACTTAATTCATTGCATCAAATTATTAGTTAACAGTTTCTGTTATGGGCTTCTTGGTTTTATGGTTCAGAGGCTGTACTTTGCTGGTAAATGTAAGTTAATTGGCCAATTCAGTGACATGTTGGAGGTATTATGCTATTTTGAGAAATTGTGCCATCATTTATTTAGTAATTTTCAAAGCTAAAGTTTAACATTCATTATGAGTCAATTGATCTGTGGCATTGGGAAAATGTTGCGTTTTTTAATAAAAAAAAAAAACGCTGAATACATAAGATCAGGCCACATTTTTTTAATTCATGGACAACTAGCTTGACATACATGTTATTCCTCTATTTTTATCCCTCCTCCAGGTATGGCTTCGTCATTGCAGTCACCACCATTGACAACATTGGAGCAGGTGTAATCCAGCCGGGGAGAGGGTTTGTCCTCTATCCAGTCAAGTACAAGGCCATCGTGTTCCGCCCATTCAAAGGGGAAGTGGTGGATGCTGTGGTCACTCAGGTTAACAAGGTAAGGAAAAATACAGTGTCAGTTTTATTGACCACTATACAGATATATTTAAGGTGGAACATCATTTTTACCTAATGAGAGCATGTGAGATCTGACATTAATTTTCACATATCAAAACTATGATATCAATATTTCTGAACTGCATTGATTGCTAACATTTTCTAATGTCTGAAACGTCAACCTTTACTTCTGAAATATTTGGTTATTTAAATGGCAAAAGTGCATGTAAGTTTATGTTTTCCTATGAATCATGTACTTAAAAAGTTTAAAATTATGCTTTGTGACTGAATAACATTAATTATAGAGATAACACAACACATGGCCTCGGGTACCTGTATTTTGTATCGACTCATGCCTAGTTTTGCTTCCAGTTAAGAGTTTATGTCCCTGTAGTGCTTGATGTGTTCAATATTAAGTGATGAAGAACTGATAGCGAAGATTTTAAAAACAAATCTTTATCTACATTTTATATTTATTCTCTATTTCTTTCAGGTTGGATTATTCACAGAAATTGGTCCCATGTCTTGCTTCATCTCCCGCCATGTGAGTAAGCTTAACATCTACAGTTGTTGGCTTTTAATACCCTTTTCAATTTTTTATCTCATAATAAACTTTTGTTTTTGCAGTCCATTCCCTCAGAAATGGAGTTTGACCCCAACTCTAATCCTCCTTGTTATAAGACAGTTGACGAGGTAAGAATATTCATTGTTATTTCTCATGACCTGCTGTAGGTTAAAATTACAAAATTACAAAAAAATGTGTCATGTTAAGCCCAGTTCAAACCAAAGATTCGCCTTTCAACTGCTTGCGATGAGACGGTTTCGCAGCAGTGTGAACTGCTCGTTGCAAGGAGTCGCAGAAGATTCAACATGTCAAATCGCAAGTTCCAGTTTTAGAACGTCCAGGCCAGCTCGTTGCGAGCAGTTGCAATTGCGTCTCGTTGCAAGGCGAATCTTTGGTCTGAACTACTTTAGTAGTTAAAGTTTTACTGGTATTAAAGCAGCTATTTTTCCTTCAACGTCATAAATCATAAATTCTGTATGCAAAGTAGCAATGGTGCCACTTGCTGCTGTTTTTACAGTTGCTGCCTCTTGCATTTATGGATGTTTTCTTCTCATATTTACAAGGACATTGTAATCCAGCAAGATGATGAGATCCGGCTAAAGATTGTGGGAACAAGAGTGGACAAGAATGACATTGTAAGTGTATTTTTCTTTTAGCAGTCCCATATATTTCACCTCGCAATAGACAACAATTAACAGGAAAAGGTCACCTTTTAAGACTTACACAGTAGAGTAGCAAATGGAAGTCATGTACTTTATTAATTTACAGCAAGTTAAAAACTAACTTTCCCTTGTTTTTCAGTTTGCTATTGGATCTCTTATGGACGATTATCTGGGTGAGTACTACACAGAATACTGCCATATAAATGGAAGATCTGCTACTGAAATTGTCATGATTTTTTAAAATCCCTGGCATTGATATATTTAATGTAAAAAAAAAATTCAACACTAAGGGAATTGTGGTTTGTAGTTATACAAAACAGTTTTACTGCTTTGTGTTGGTTGCTGCAGCGGAAATAGAGCGATTTGACTGTGTTTGACCTGAGTTGTAAAATTATTATATTTTCTGTTTTGTTATTTATCTTTGGCTTTTGCATTTCCAGGTCTTGTGAGCTGATTCAACCCTGGGGGAGAGCACATTTCACATTGGACATTTTATGTTATAGCCCAGTTATATCTATTTTTTAAATTAACAATTTTCTACACTGATTGATGAGGCATGGTGATATGTGGTGAAGCCCATAGTTATTGTCTATTTTTTTATTATTATTCCGTACAACTTAGATTTGTAATTTTCCTTTATTGGAGCTTTTGTAAGATTCAGTGACAATGTTGTTCCCTTGATAATTCAATATAATCATACAATGTAGACGTGGCTCATGTTATTCATTTACAGTTTGTTCATTATTGATTTAATAAATTCCATCTGAACTTTCTATATTTCTTTCATTTGTATGTGGACCGTAATGAAGTATTGTATGTGGTTTTATGTCTTTGTATCCTCTTTCTATGTCTCAAATATGACCAAATTTCAAAAGAGCATGGCTCTTTTTTTGTGCTGAGAGACCTGTTGCTCAGCTGCAACTGTGTAACACATGTAGATACAATATACAATGTTTAGAGTCACTCCCAGGCATGGACCATAGATAGTATAATAAAGGTATGGACATATAAAGAAAGGACGCAAAACATGAACGACAAAGGGGGCGCGCACGTCGCACGTCTGTCATGCGTAAATACGTCAGTGGTGTGCGCCGCTCTCTCTTTCTCTCGACCTGAAGATGGCGGCAGGGGTGAGTAAGATGGAGAGATGGGCAGTATAGAGTTTTCTTTCAACTTTCCCAATGCAATCCTCCGAATATCAGGTCCATCGGCTTTCTCACTGGACACTTTTGTCCAAAAACAAAGCCATCAGTCTGTAAAGTAGCGTTTGCTTGGTTTATTTACGAATAATTTCATTCAGAGACCTTTCTGACTGACGTTAGCTTTTGTTACCCTGACGTTGCACTCTGAATGACGCCCCTCTTCTGGCCCAGGTTTTTTGCCACGTTACCTTTTACCACTTTTAAGCGATAGAAACTTAGGTTGCATTTATAGATTTGTTTGGCTTAACATTGGTGATTATGTCCAGTTTACATAGTCCCAAGGCTAACCCGTATTTTACTTAGTAGTCTCAATCAATGTATACAATGACTATAGGGTAATATTGCCGGTACCGATAGTTAGCAATAGATAGCATTTAAAGTAAGCTAAATGCCACGTGAATATAACTAAATATTGCCTGTAGTTGGGGATTACGACCTAAATTTGGCCAATGTAGCTTGTATTTTTAACTGTTTTCAGCTTTACCCAGCCCACATTCCTGCCCTGTATATTATGAAGTGGTCTAGCATCCTGTTTTTGTATTGCATCATACATTTGTTAAAAGCCCCATAAAACCACGTTTACCTAATTGTAACTGGATTTGTTTTTTTCCTGTAATAAAAAATAAGAATATATAAATATAGCTACACTAAAGGCCTAGTATGTTTTGACCTTTTTTAATTGAGAGATTGCAATGAGAATATCCCTAGTTTGACCCCACTTTATGCCAACCTACCAGCAAAAATGTGATACATGTAGTCAAATTAGATTAAAGTGTGTTCACTGTTTTGATTGTGCATTGTAAACTCCTTTCTTTCTAGACTCTGTACACATACCCAGAGAACTGGCGGGCCTTCAAGGCCCAGGTCGCAGCCCAGTACAGTGGTGCTCGCCTCAAAGTTGCCAGCACCCCTCCTGCCTTCACCTTCGGGCAGACGAACCGTACTCCTACCTTCCTTAACAACTTCCCTCTGGGCAAGGTAAGTGCAAAAGGGGGGCTGAGTTGTTGGAAAGGGATTGTTCCAGTTGTGGACTGTTTGCTCAACATGAAGCTCTTTATTCTTGTCAAAAGCGAACTTTTCAAATCTGAAACTGCATGTTTTCATTGAGTGATTAACCAATTAATAAATCCCTAAGCAGAAGGGCTTTTAACCGGTTTGACTACACCACTGTTGCGTAATATGCATATCTGAAAATGCTACACGTCCTAAGTTCTTTATTTCTGCCCTTTTGTAGGTACCTGCCTACCAGGGAGATGACGGATTCTGTCTGTTTGAGAGTAATGCCATTGCTCACTACTGTAAGTCTTTCATACTTTTTAGCTTAAGGCTTTGTTCAAACCAAATCAGGCAGTGCAGTTAATGGCTTCAGTGTTGTGCGTGTTAGGAGTTTTACTTTATATACACAACAGTACACCTTATATGTTGTCAACTCTGTCGCTGCAAGACCCTCCCGTGCCGTTATTGACTGCTTCAGTGTGAATTACGGATGCGTTTCTCCAAAAGTTGAGAAGGTGTTCTTTTTTACTGCATCCGCCTGTGTCTTTCCTGCAGCTGCCAGGGCTTAAACTACACCAGCTAAGACGGACAGGACTCATTCATATGAATTAGAACCTGTTACCTGATTTGGCGTGAATGCAGCCTACTTCTCTTATACATCAATTTGTTCATCCAAAAACAGTAGTTTACCCAAAGGAAGTACAATACATTCCTGTAGTTGTAATGCCCAGTTTCTCCACTTAACCAGATCTTTTTGAGGGGAATACATTCATACCACAAAATTGTGAATGCCATACAAGCCAACCTTTTCTATGTCCTCAGTGTGTAAAATGGTTGATTGACATTAGTGGTTTGTCGACACCCCCTGTCTTTGGGCAAGGCAGTGTCCAGTCGTGGCACAAAGTCTTAATCTGACAGGGGAAGATAGACATGAGACCATATTCATCCCAGTCATCTCTGTTTCAGTGAGTTAAAGGCTGGTTCATGCTATGGGCACAAAATATATCCAAGCTCAGATGTGTGTTTTTTTATCCATCAGACTAAAATATACTGCTGCTATTTATTATTTGTCATTGCTGTAGAATTCTTAATTGTTCATCTGAAGTATCTAAACCCATATGTTATTAAATCGGTCTGCAACTTTTCCTAGTTGTTACTCCTATCTAGGTCTTCTACATTAAATTGTTTAAACAAAAGCGTTAACTCATTTTGGGAAAGGATGTAGTCTATTTTAATGTATCAATGTCGGACCTAAATAATTAGTTGTATACGTTTTACTATACATGTTTGTAGAATGGAATGAAAGTATGACTGATTTCTTAAAGGAAGCAATTTCCATTTTTCGACTACAGTGAGCAATGATGCCCTGCGTGGTGCCACTCCCCAGGCTGCCGCCCAGGTGCTGCAGTGGGTTAGCTTCGCTGACTCTGAGATCATCCCTCCAGCCAGCGCATGGGTCTTCCCCACTCTGGGAATCATGCAGTTCAACAAGCAGGTTTGCATCACCATTTTCTGGTCAAGCCAAAGACTTAGGTTATTATTTGTTAGAAGTGGGTGACAGTTTCAGGCCAGAGTGCAGCACCATGTACTTAAGACTTGGCACTTGATCATGTATTAGTTATGTTGTGTAATCCTGCATAGTCATTTTTCTCTTTGGGACTATCCAGGCAACAGAGCAGGCCAAGGAGGACGTGAAGAGGGCCATGACACTGTTGAACCAACACCTGAACACCCGTACCTTCCTGGTGGGAGAGAGGGTCAGCCTTGCCGACATCACAGTGGCCTGCTCCATGATCTGGCTCTACAAACAGGTATACACACAGCAGATAAGATTCCCAAAGCAACACTTAAACACTACTTCGGGCAAAAATGTATCTCGGCAATGAGTCAAGAAGGCCCTTACACCTCTCTGTCCCCTGTAGGTGCTGGAGCCTTCTTTCCGTCAGCCTTTCCCCAACGTGACTCGCTGGTTCACCACCTGTGTCAACCAGCCCCAGTTCAAGACTGTTCTCGGAGAGGTCAAGCTGTGTGAAAAGATGGCCCAGTTTGATGGTGAGTCCCAGCAATGAGAGCAGAAAGCACATGCATTGATCATGCTGCTGGAGCACAGAATGCAGCTCATCATTAAAAGGACGTTTTCCAAGAGACAACATTTTTGCTTGCATTTTAGTCGGTTAGTGTTTAGTCAACTGCCCCCTGTCATTGGGCAAGGCAGTGTCCAGTCATGGCACCAAGTCTTAATCTGACAGGGGAAGAGAAACTTGAGACCATGTTCATCCCAGTCATCTCTGCTTCAGTGAGTTATAGGCTGGTTCATGCTATGGGCACAAAATATTTCAAAGCTCAGATGATGTCATTGACCGATTTGGACTGCTGCTCTTTATCACTTGTCTTTGTTGTAGAATTCTTAATTTAAAGAGGACCTATGATGCTTTTTGACTTTTATGACCTATAAACGTTGTTATGATGATTCATAGTCATGCTTAACCATACTAAATTATCAAATAATGACTTACATGCATTTCGACGTATTCCCTGCTGACCGTCTGGGGTGTCTGTGCCGAGCACTAAACACTATTCTAGCCAGTCGAGAAGTCACGTGTTCAAAGCGGTCTACCCTTTCATAATTCGTGACTTCGCATAAAACTTTGTGACTTCACCACGCGGATATTTCCATGTATGGTAATGCTGTCACTTCCCTGTTCGCGTCTGCCTCGCGTCTGCCTCGCGCCCTTATAGGTCCATGCTCGCGCTTCCCGCCACTGAAAGTGTTCCGGAAGGAAGGTAACCAATCACAACGGAGTGGGGTTTGCAGGAGGGGGGGAGGGTAGCGGAGATGGCCGATGCACAGGCGGAGGGAGCGGAGATTGCCGAAGCACACACACTCAAGTGTTGACAGGACGTGCTGGATCGCCAAAATAAGAGAAAGAGCTTCCCGAAAATCTACATAGTTTTTTGTGATGTGATTCGTGTCAGGTTGCTCTATAGCAGTGTAAAACAAGAAATTAAGACCAGAAAAGTAGTATAATGGGTCCTCTTTAATATCGAAGTATCTAAAACCACTTGTAGTTTTAATCGGTGTGCTTTTCCTAGTTTTTACTCTTATCTTGGTCGTCTGCATTCAAAAAAAGGAAGCTACAGTTGTTTAGTGAAGAAGATGCATGTTTGTGGTTTGGTGATTACACTAAAAGAATGAGATGTAATTTGAAAAACACTGGGTTTTATTTACAGCATTAAAATGATTTAAATGATGCTGAATTACTTACAGGGGAAGAACAACCTTCATAAAATTGCATAGCTTTAGATATTTCAATCTCAAGTCCTAACTAGAGAGCTTAAATCAATCAAATAATGTGCTTTGTTTTTGTTGTCCTCCAGCCAAGAAGTTTGCTGAGATGCAGCCCAAGAAAGAGGCTCCTAAGAAAGAGAAGGCAGGAAAGGATGCAGCCAAGCCCCAGGAGAAGAAAGAAAAGAAAAAGGAGGAGAAGAAGCCTGCCCCAGAGGAGGAGATGGACGACTGTGATGCTGCTTTGGCTGCTGAGCCCAAAGCCAAGGATCCCTTTGGACACCTCCCAAAGAGGTAGATCTTTATGCTTTGTCTGAAGAGCTTGTTTTGGAATGCATTTCCATCTATACTCTTCACATTTTTACATGCATATCACTTAAGCATATTATATCTCTGAAAATACCCCTCTACTTGAAAGGGTTGCGTTATTGGTTAGTTTCCCATCCATTGTGAATTCCTTGACATATTGAACAATTCAGTTCAACGTGTGTAGACTGTGGACCATGTGTTGGTCAGAAACAGACAAGTACACAAATCAGGACAATCCCCTCCTTTCGGGCAAAACGGATGCAATGGTCCCCTGTCTTTGGGCAAGGCGGTGTCCAGTCATGGCACCAAGTCTTAATCTGACAGGGGAAGAGAAACTTGAGACCATGTTCATCCCAGTCATCTCTGTTTCAGTGAGAAAAGGGCTGGTTCATGCTATGGGCACAGACCAGAATGAAGCCAAGATCAGCAATTGATCGTGTGGTCAGAAATGACAATAAAATGGCTTGGGTAGTATAAGAACACTGCTGGCCTTAATTGGGCTTTCAGACGCCGACAATTCAGTCCCGTCTTTCTGCTCCATACAAAATAGCTTGGTGTGCTGGCTAATAAAGAAACCGCCCATCCATGTGTAAAGTCATTTCCTTTTTAATGATGCTGTTGCCCACACTTTATCTTCAGACAGCAGATGTATATGACCTGATTTTCTCCCTTCTTTTTTAGCCCCTTTGTCTTTGATGAGTTCAAGAGGAAGTATTCCAACGAGGACACCCTGAAAGTAGCTATTCCCCACTTCTGGGACCAATTTGACCGTGAAGGTTACTCAATCTGGTTCTGCCAGTACAAATACCCTGAGGAGCTTACACAGACCTTCAAGAGCTGCAACCTTATCTCAGGTGAGACTCGGCTGCCACATTACCAGCACCCTGCTTTTTTTTTGCCCCGTTAGTCATAGTTTATCTGAAGCAATACTCATTGGTTTGAAACTCCAGAATGTAATTTTCTATTTTAGTCTTAGTCTGTATTTTTGTTGTTCATGTTGGCTTGAATTTGCTACCATTGTTGGGGTTGCCTTACATGGTTCCAAAACGATGCTACGTCCCCTCATGTGAATGTGATCACAAGAGTCTTAAACCTTTATGAGAATATCCTGTGGTCTTCAGTGTATGTTATTGGAGGAAACTGTACTTAAAAATGGATGTTGTGTTAGGCATGTTCGATTTTAAATTAACTCAAAGTGTTGCACAACTTTTTCTGGGGAGTTGATTGAGAGCACATTAAGAGAATACATAATTATGGAATAATAAACAAAGCTTGTTCACTGCTAAAGCCAGTGATAAGCAAACCGTAAGAAAAATTCACTCAAATCAGGAGTCACCCCTTTTTGGAACACATATGTTCCCCTGTCTTTGGGCAAGGCGGTGTCCAGTCATGGCACCAAGTCTTAATCTGACGGGGGGAGAGAAACTTGAGACCATGTTCATCCCAGTCATCTCTGTTTCAGTGAGTAAAAGGCTGGTTCATGCTATGGGCACAGTAACAAGACTTAACGCTAACATATCTGCAAGGGCAGGCATAAACTTGATGTGGATCATCCAGATAAATGTTCAGTCAAGGGTCCATTAAGTCATTTAAACCAAATTTAACTGATTTTACATCGTATCTTTCTATTGCTATAAAACGCAACATGTGTCAAACCACTCGATGATCTTCACAGGCATGTACCAGCGCCTGGACAAACTCCGAAAGAATGCCTTCGCCAGTGTCATCTTGTTTGGCACCAACAACGACAGCAGCATCTCTGGTATCTGGGTATTCAGAGGCCAGGAACTGGTCTTCCCTGTAAGTATTTTAAATGGGAAATACTTTCCACAATGTCCTTATTTGGTATCAACCTCTCCCTGAAGCAACATGCTGCCTGTTTTGGGCAGTCATTCATGTGTGCATTAAGCTAATTGTAAACATGTGTTTGCCAAGATAACTTTTTTTTTTGGTTGGATGCTGAGTCTCCTCTGTTAGTGGATGTTCCCCCTGTCCTTGGGCAAGGCGGTGTCCAGTCATGGCACAAAGTCTTAATCTGACAGGGGAAGAGAAACTTGAGACCATGTTCATCCCAGTCACCTCTGTTTCAGTGAGTTAAAGGCTGGTTCATGCTATGGGCACAGATAATATCCAGGCTCAAGATCTAAAATGTATCTTACATATTAGGTGTAGATAAATGTCAAAAGAGACGATGGCAACTGCTAAAAACGTCAACTGAACTTCAACCCTTCTCTGAAATCACTGGTGGGGAAGTATTTTGTGTTCCCATTGAACAACATACTGGTCCGTGGACTCGGTTGGTTGTGTGTACTGGGAAAACAGTTTAATTCGTACTGAAAACACAGGTCCATGTCAATCTTGTGCACTGATTAAATAATACGGTAGATCATGTTCAAGCTGCACGGTTTACACGCTTGTCTGCACGGTCACAATGTTGGACGTCAGAACACTCGTCTACAGGCAATGCATGCAACAAATGTGGCAGTACATCTCCACAGGCAGCCCTTGAGTGCACATTGCAGTAAAGAGTCACTAGATTGCAGGTACCTTCTTTATATTTTGGTTCAAATTGACCTGAAACACGTCTTTATATTGTAAATGTATTTAAATTTGACAATAGGGCCTGTGCAAATAACAGATATTGGAGATTATTTAATTCATGACACCATGTAGACCAGTGATTCTCAATTATTTTCTGTCATGCCCCCCCCTAGGGGACAGAAATTTTCGCGTCCCCCCCTAAATTGAAATACTATTGAGAACCTGCTAATATTTACCAAACACTTGGCTGTAATAAAGTAGAAGTCAGGTGCTTAGACTAATGTTAAATCAATGACAGAAGAATAATATGAATCTAATAGGCTATTTGAGAATGCCTGGAATAGTTTTATGAAATTAAAAATGATTTTATTAATGGCATCACTTCTTAAAATATAACTTCTAAATCAATATTATAATCTTCCAACTCTACAATCTCTGCGCACAGTTTCTCTATTGAGCTCGGAAAAAGTATTTAGGTCTACGGTAACGTTATATACTCACGTGCCGTGGGACGGGTGCTTGCCCTTTTAAAAGGGCAAGCGCCTGTCCCAAATCGCGGCCTTTTGCGTGGATATGACCATACACAAGCACACATCGCGCTTGCTAGCACACACACAAAAAAAACTCACCCAGGGGGGCGTGCCCCACCATTTGAGAAGCACTGATGTAGACCATCTTTTGAAATAAGAAAAAAAAAATCGAGACAAGATTTTTCTAAAATGACATGAAAACTATCGAATTGTCGTGACCTGAAAATCGAATCAATCATGATGCCTCTAGTTGGAGTGCTTAACGAGAATGAAATTAACCACAAAAGGCAACTAAAATAAGATGACGGACAAGTCCCCTGAGTGAGTAAAACAAAATGATTAAATCAAATGGGACCAGAAACTAATTGAATGAAAACACTTCACCAAGGTGCTTAAAGATGGTGAATGCTTGGTCTGGATTTAAATGATTCAATATGCTCCAAGTGTGTTCTACTGGATAATCTTAAATTGTTGCAGAGTCATCAAAATAATTATAACCCATTCACAAATAACAGACTGTTTTTTATTCTCCTTCTAGCTGTCCCCAGACTGGCAGATAGACTATGAATCATACGACTGGCGCAAGCTGGATGTAGACAGTGACGAGTGCAAAACCATGGTGAAGGAGTACTTTGCCTGGGAGGGAGACTTCAAGCACGTGGGTAAAGCCTTCAAGGAGGGCAAGGTGTTCAAGTGAGAGGACACTGGGACAGTCTGAACGAAAGCACTCTGCAAATCTGCTTTCCAGCACTTAAAACCTATGGACTTTCAGCCTTCACGTGCTTACTTTACTGCAAGAATGACCTGGAATGACAGTGTTTGAAGACAAGAGTGAATTTGGGCTAAGTGGCCCCAAACTGTTTTTTTTTGTTTGCCCTGCAAAATAAAGCATTTTCCACCATGTCATCTATGGGATTTGATATCTGTGGTCTGACTGTCTTTTTGATTTAGCTTTGTGTTGATGGGTAACCTATCTACAAATGCATTTACCTAATTATTTATCCATCTCTGAGTCAAGTGCCACCTAGAAAAGAGACAAGGAAATGTTAATGGTCAACATATAATTTGATGCATGCAATGATCAATAAACAAACTGGCAGTTCAATGCAACACCTGATGAATACTTTTCTTTTTATTTAACTTTGTAGAGAAAAGCACATGCTATAACCTTGCTACTGGTGTGTGTTTAAGTTAATTCAACATTATTGACACTGTTGCTCTACAGTACAATGGCGCACACTTGTCCACACCCAATGGCAATACTGGGTGTGGTTGGATATGTGTCAGAGGTGAAGCAGCTAGTTAAACATTGTGAGCTTGGAATCAAGTTGCTGTTACACATGTGACTTGCTCCTGTAGAAACTACACACCAGTGTTCTGCTTACACTTGAGTTGTGTTGTGCATGGGTTAATACATTAAGCATGCATCCTCACCGGGACACTTAACCCTTAGGGTTGTCCATTTTACGGACATTTCATTTTTCTTTTTCTGATAATTTTGGCTGTGTTCATGCATATGGCATGAAATCTGGTAAGAGTGTATTTTTATGATATTTCCAGCTCAGCTCCTACAGTAAGGCTAAAATACACTATACAAACAAGAGTTACATTCAGACTGCTAAGGTCCATAAAACGTCCATTAACACCCATTCAAACACCATTTTTTCAAGGCTCTGCCATTAAAGCATAATTGATGCATTTTATGTCTGGGTGTCAATCTGGGCTTCTACCTTGGAATTGATAATTTTTACTACTCTCCACCATATTATGTCATTATTACCATATTTGGCTTATAGAGAAAAAACAGGCTATTTCCACTAGATAGCACTGTCACAATCCCCCCTTCCTCTCCCTTTAGCTTTAACCCTGAGGAGTATGTGGGTGTGTGTGTATCCATGACCTATGACTTTTTTATTATTAGCAAAAGCCTAGTGGTTTTCAAGTGGTACTGTTTTCATTTACTCTGAATCCTCCTTGGAGAGCTGGGATGTGTTCTCCGACTTCCAGAAGTGGAGAATTCACCAACCCCCAAACACAGATATACTCCTGCTGCCACTGGAATGGTACAGGGACCAACCTGTTACGCGTTAATGGAGGATTTAGACAGTGTCCATGTCAGATTCCTATTGCTCGCTATCAGAATCAGACTCCATCACTGTTTCCAAAGCTTCATGCACTACTTGTGTAAAGGCTCCCTCCTTATTGCCAGGTAAGAAATAACTAGTTCCACAAGTTGATTTGTATAAACTCTGGCCTCAATGGCAGCTGTGTAAACAGCTCAACGACTTGTTTTTGTGTCTCTGACGGCTGCACCTTTGATGTGATTGAAGATGACCCATGTTTTCATTTATTTGAAGCAGTGCATGCTTGTGTGTATGGACCTCAGGTAGGTGTGTCCTCTGCATTTATACAAAGTAATCTTTAGAGGGATTTACAACTTCTGCATGAAAAACTTTACATGGAACAGAGTGAATGAAAACAGTGCCACTTGAAAACCACTAGCCTTTTTCTCATAATGTCATAGCATAGGTCATGGACACACACACACACACACACACACACACACACACACACACACACACACAGTCTCTCTCATACACACAATTGTATTTAGCCAATGATGTTCCTGTTACACTGTTCCTGGCTGGTTCACTGTTCACTTCTGGATAATAAAAACAAGTGGAAAATGTACATGGACTGCAGGTGAGGTTCTTTTCCTAACACAGAAATTCAATATATGATTAGTACTGATGTTGGTTTAAAAATCAAGCCTAAAAAAGTTGGAAAAATATCGACGTATAATATTTTTTATACCTTTTTGAAAAGTCCATTTGACATACCTTAGCGGTATGAGTGTCAGTTTATTACACTGTTCAAACAATAATAATGCCTAAAAATCTGTGTTGCTGCTCAGCATTGACATATCCCTGGCCTAATAATTAATTCAACACAAAAAAATGTGTTTGCATGTAGTTAATTGAAAATAATTAAAAAAAAATCTGTTTTTTTCATCCAAACTACAATGGCATCATGACAAAAACCTGGCAATTAAAGGGTTAAAATATTTTAAAATTCACAAATATGTTATATCAATAGTTAGGTAAGATGTAGGGGAAAAGAATTGTCGAGAAAAAAGTAAAAAAAAAAAATTATAATTTTTTTTATAGCTACCTCAATGAAATATCCATTTTAAGGACCTTAGCGGTACGAGTGTGAGTATTTGACACTGCACAAAAAATAATAATGCCTGAAAATCGGTTTTGCTGCTCATCATTGACATATCCCAGGCCTAATAATTCAAGACAAAAAAAATAGTTTGCAGTATATTGAAAATATTTAATTTTTTCAGTTTTTTTCATCTAAAATACAATGGCGTCATGACTAAAACCTGGCATTTAAAGGGTTAAAATCTTTTAAAATTCATGAATAGTTTATATTAATAGTTAGGTCAGATGTAGAGGAAAAGAATTGGCTAAAAAAAGTAGAAAAAAATAATGTATAATATTTTTTATTGCTACCTCAATGAAATGTCCATTTTACGGACCTTAGCGGTACGAGTGTGCCTAATATTTTAACGGGCCCCAAGGGTTAAATAAGTCCGCAGAGGAGGAGCAGCTGCTGCAGTGTTCTCATATCCCAGCAGAGGGCAGCCAAAGACCTGTCACTGGAAATATGTTAGTCGTGTTGAGTGCAGAGGAAAACGACTGCTCTGTGGTTTTCTCATATTGAGACTAGAATGTTGTCTGCTTGTAACTATGGCTTTTTGTCATGTTTACAATACCCATGGAGCCTGAGCCTAAGCACATCTTAAATACATCCGCTTTGTCATCTAGAAGACTATCAAAATTGTACTTTCGAAAGTCTTGCATACAATGTTGAGGTTGCAATATGTAATTTACCTGGAAAGATGTATGTAAAACCACTGAGGGTACATTTTATTCTAAAAAATCTAATTGGATATCGGCATTTAAGAAATTAGACAATTTTACAGTCACTCCAAAATACACAATACAAGTATTTAATGTGACTCCTGTAGGAATTTCAAGTTAAACCACTTGTTTCATTTTATAAATACATGTACGTATAAAGTGTATTTTAAATTTGTATTCTTTGAGAATGAATTACTTGCATGTGAAAGGCTGATGCAATATAAAATCTGTTGTATGGTTTGACCACACCCCACTGGAAAGCAGAAATTGTGTGCTTTCGGAGGCTACTTCTGCAAGTTGATGCTATTATAGAAGAAATGAATTTCCATTAAGAGGAATAGGCTTTATGTCGATTTAAAGATCAGCCGATTTCTAGTGAATGTGGACAACTTTTCTGAAGCCTTTAAGTTATATTATACCTGGGCCGTGTAGAATTAATCTTGAGCTGTGGTGACTAATCACGTGCTTTAATCAGACACACCCAACCCATATGAGTTTGTTTTACACTGATCATTTGTTGACTGTTCCCACACCTGTATTCTCTCACCTCCATTGTTTGGTGCTTCGTTGTATGTCACTTAGCCTATAGCTGGAGGTGATATGAGGACACGGGGCCAGCCCATACAATGAAGTCAGTTTATTTAATAAGCACACACAGTCACATCATCTTTGGATGTCTATTTTGAGATTTTTAGTAATGTATTTATCACAAGCAACCATAGTTTGGTCACTTAACATGCTACATTTTAAAGTTAAGATCTTTGGAGGATCCTCCGTTCTCTGACACACACACACACACGTTAGAAAGAGAGACGCACAAGTAAGAAGTCTCATCCCAGAGTGAGTCAGATGTGTCATTTTTTCCAGCTTACTAAGCGTGATTCATGATAATTTTTGGCCCAACCATCTTCCACCATAGTGTTGAAGCAGGGAGGCCATTTTAGTTCGTTCTGTGGTCTCATGGAAATCAGAAAATGGAAATGTTCCCACAACAGTGAAGCGCCCAAGTCCTTGAACACATGACTCACGCATCCTGTGGATCGTGGTGGAAGAGGGCTGTAACTTGAGCAAATAACTTCAGCGTCACCCACAACACCACTGATGGCTAACCCTTCGATTGCTGAGGGAGTGGTGTTAACAAAAGCCATTTTCTAATTATTGAATCAAATATGTAGTTAATGTGATAAGTACACACACACACACAGTTTTAAAGGCTCTTGAGGCACGCTTCCAATGCCGTGGCTGCAACATCAAGTCCAAACACTTACCAGGACCCTCATTTGTGTGAAGTAACTTCAGAGTTAAAAAGCTAAACTGAAAAGCAATCCACCAGAACAATACGCAAACTTGTGCCAACAGCAACATTTTCTCCACCAGGCACGCCAGCCTTCCTCCCCCCTCTGTCTTTATTTCTCTGTTGGCCACACACTCGCCACTTCTTTTTTCCTTCCGCCATATCCCTGTCCTCGCTGGCTGCACATTCTTTTCGATGTCCGCCGCACAAAGGGGAGTGGATATGTTTTTCTGTCTTAAAAGCAGTTGCGGCAGTGAGGAGTGCTGGCAAAGGGAGAGGAACAGAGAGAGAGGCCGTATTGTTTCCCCACACAAGGTCCCTGTGTGGCTGTCAGCTCCCTCATAGGAGCTTTAGGCATGGTATGCATGTGCTGAGCATCTGGTGGTGCAAGACACACATCTGGAAAAGAGTGAGGTGGTCGGCAGGGGGGCTTGGAACAACGAGGTGAAGAGCTGACACCGGGAAGTCCGAGGCTGCAATCCAGCACAGTTTTCTCTTAAGAACCTAATACAGTGCAGATGCTATTGCTACACAAGTTCCCAATCGATTGGGTTTAGCATTCTGGTGACCAGAACACAGTTATAAGTAGACATAAAGTTATTAGTAGATAGTAATGCTTGTAGATTTCTTTTTTAATGTGTGGCTGCAAAGTGATTAAATTGATGTATCCTTCCACTTTAGACATGTTTACAGCCCAGCTACATTGTCTGGGCTTAATGGCTGATACAAAAAGAGTGCGTAAGTATTGTCAGTCGGCCGTAGGGGCGTCTGTAGGCGGACAGAAACAACACCCGAGACACCACACATACACAGTCCCACCCTCTGAGTTTTATAGCGTTTTTTTCCGCAGACTCTAGTCTGGGGTTGGGTTTGAAAACCCACTTGCACACAGTAAACTGGAGCAAAAGTAATAGGGGCAGGAAAATTGGATCCTTAGTCAGCACTTGAGGGCTACTTCACCTTGAGTGTCCCCTCTCCGCATTTGATGTACAGCCAATGGCATGATAAAAAGCTAAACTGAAATTAAAGAAAGGGCAAGTAAGGACGCACACAAGTCAAGTTAGGACTCACACAGTTCAGGTCAGGGCTCAAGTGAGGGTTAATGCGTGTAAAAGAGCAGAGCAATGGTGGTAGAAATGCATATCTGCGTACATCCTGGTGTATCTGTCTCTGTTAGGCAAGAGAAACAACCTTCGGTTCTTAACTTTGCTTTCAGAGTGAGGGGCGTTTTTTTTCTCCAGTCTGCTTTTAAAGGGGCGTGAGTGGCACATTTCTCTAGCACTGAAACACAGCGTAGTAATTTAGTACTGGAAAGGAATGAAGGGGTCAAAGGTGAGTGTGCTGAAGGGAAATAGCTGAATAAATCAAGCAGAGACAAGATGATACCATATAGTAACCAAGCAGACAGGGCTTCTTCTTGAGGAAATTCTTCAGCTAGTGTTGGTAAATTTAAGCGGCCCAGTCACTGTTTAGAGAAGGGGATTATGAATTATAGTTATTTCTTGGTGAGTTTGCGTTGCCCTGCAACTGAGGTGGCCAGCTCGATAGAGGAGAGGAAAGTGCGTGATACGAGGGAGGAGAGGTACAGCGGAGGGAAAACAGACAGCCCCTGCACTTTTGGACATGAAACCCCAGAGTTGCCTCTGGCTCATATTACCAGAATCTGGAGGTGGGGCACGAGGAGTGATGTTGTGAAATGAGGCAAAACTAAAATATGCACTTCCATGACTACCAAGGGGAGGTATATTGATAACTGTTTTGGAAAAACAAACATCAGTAAAATAAAAAATGTAAATTATAATCAGTGTAGATAACATTTTGGATAATAATACTATTTAATTCCCCTTTGAGTTACTGAACGACTTACCACTCAAATCCAGCTTTGTTTATTGTACATATTACATTTAAAAGTTTGTCTTATAACTTTACAATCACTTTGTGGTTTGGTTGTGTACTGAATCTTCCGAATTGGCCATCCATTATCTTCTCATGAAATTTAGCGTGCTGTAATCCCCTTTTTTAATAGATAATTTGCATGTAGGATAACTAAAACACGCACAGCTTAGAATGGCATTGTTTTAAATTAATTTTAAGGACGTCTTCTTGCAATGCTCGCTAGAGGGAAAGTTGCAGCTTACGTAGAACTGGGTGAGCTTACTGAAGAAGAAAAAAGACCCAGTGATCCAGCCCTGCTTGTGCAATGGGAGTGAGTGCTGGTTCATGTATTGACTTGCTGGTGGTTTACATCCCACCCAAAGAAAGAGTTTGAGTGTTGGAACATTTGCAGCTATGACTGGAATGCGCCGCTCAGGAAGGTATCTGCTTGTGTTGAATCACAGGGAGCAACAGGGAGGAGAAACTCTTGCAAAACCCACCCTATCGCTCCAATCAGATCAGTTATTTGACAACAGTTAACAGTGAGTGATTGTCGGATAATGCAACGGCATTGATCGGCACAGTAGTCTCAGCAGATGCACACAGTTAGGCTATCTGTTTCTCATTAATTGTGTCAAACATGTTGAGTAACTCCTCTTTCTGGGGTCTGACATGTTGAAACAATGGACTTAAGTAATACATCTAAAGTAGGTTTTCAGTCATCTAATTACTCTGACTGCACAATGTGGCAGCATTGGCAAGACCGAACTTGCGGAAGGTGTTCCTCGCCTCATTCTGTCTGGATTAGTGTAGTGTGCAGAGGAAAAAAGACAGTAGGGCTGAACAACAGGAAGGGGGGTTGTGTGAGTGTGTCTCATCTCTTCTGAAAACAATCACAAACTTTGTTTAGCAAAGCGGAGCAAAGTTCCTTACTACGTTACAAACTGCTTTGTGGCATGTGATGTGATATTTATCCATACACACCAACACACAGGGCATTGCCATGGAAACATCCCTGCTAGTACCTGCCCTGCTTATTATGTTACTATAGCAGCCATCCCAGAATAGTCTCTTTTTTCTCTCTCTCTCTCTCTGTCCCGCCCTCGTGTCTGTGACTCACAACTCACAGTGGAAACCACAATTCAAACTGTCTCTCATTCCCCTTTTTCCTCTTTCATTCTTCTCCGCACCAAAGGAACAGCTTGCCTTTCTAAATCATCAGTGTGTGCACCCGCATGTGTGTGTGTCAGTGAGGGAGCACGCGCTGTGGGGAATTCCAAAAAGATTACCAATGAGGAGTTACTATGGTGATAGAAAATATCAGTTGGGGTGACCCATGTGTTGCAAGATAGTGTATCTTGAGTCATTATCCGACTATGATTTTGTTGTAGCTTTAATGTCTCCATGGATACTATTTGCACTCAGTGGTAACCTCAGGTCAAATTTGATTAGAGAAGTACCAGCTTGTGGGTCCGCTTACTCACAGGGTTCCAGGGGCAAGATAGCAACAAAATCACATGCATGGTTTAATACGTTGCATACAATGTGACAAATGATGCATGAGGGTAATGAAGTAAAGTGTGAAAAGGAACATTATCACTCTTGTTTTATTTCCACCGTCTAACTTGTTTGCCCACAAGATGAAGAAAAGTGCTAATTAAATTTAGTTTAATTTAATTGGAATGAAAATAAAGGACGAGGCCATTCCTTAGCATTAGCAGCAATTTAACAAGTCAGGAATTGCCAAATTATATTTAATGCTTCACTGGTTTCAGTTTTTAGCAAATAAAGTAAGGGAAGAAAAGTCAGTTGTTTTTACTTAGTTGACCAGGAATATGTATTTAGATCATTTACGTAAACCTTATTTTTCCTCTGATGATCATAAATGACCTGTAACAGCAGCAAACAAGACCTTCAGTGAAAATAACGCTAGTTTTATATATTGATTATTAATGCCTTATTAATGCTAGGGTAGGATCTCCCGGGAGCTTATACAAAACAATTTGCGGCAGGCAGACCTGAACAGCCTGTGTTTCCCTTCACAGTACTACATCAAAGTTTACTTTGCTTCACCATTGCCATATTACCATTATTGATCTTACATAGTCACATGAGTACACTACCTCATCTTCGATACTTTGAAGCTACTGTTTTCACTGGTTTTAATCATGTCAGGTCATGTCAAATTGTTAAAAGTATGGCTTAGCTCGGATAAACACTGTGTTCGCAGTCACGCAGTGTCTCTCTAGTATCGCGAGAGCACGGCAGAGACGGTGGGAGAGCCCCATGGACATATAAAGAAAGCCCGGCAGAGAGGTGGGTGGGGCCAGCCAGATCGCACAAATATAGGTCATCCTGAGACCAGAGGACAATCAGGGTATAGAGGCTTGCTACAATAAATGATCTGAACGGGTTTTTCAGCAAACATCTAAAAAAAATAAGTGTTAGGGACTACTTAGACCATATAAAATTGACAGCAAAGTGCATAATATGTGAGCTTTAACACAACAATTGCTTTGTTTATTATGAAGACACTCAACAACTGGCTGTGTGGTCAATAATTTGGTTTAATTAACATATTAAATCAGCAATGCAGAAAAGAAACAACATTTTAAAAATAGTCTTTACTCCTGTGCTGCAAGTCCTTGTTTTTTTTTCTGTATATGAGAAAAAGAGATCCCGATCTCTATGGGACTACCTGTTTAGATAAAGGACAATGAAGTCCACTGCTGATGAAATAAACAGCAACTAGACCAAGCCATAATAGAAAAAACAGTAGGGACTGCACAATTTATGAATAACCTGGAAACAGCAGTAGGAACATATGATGTGTCCTTTTTTGTTCTACTTAATTTTTTTTTGACTTATTGACTAATTTGCAACAATAGTGCTTTTATTCACTTATGAAGAACACACACTGCATATGTGGTGCATTTCCTTTGACCTGCTTTGACACTGACAGTGCCTTTTGTGAATGTTTATCTGACTGTCTTCGCCATTGGCTGGTCAGACCCTTGGCACAATAGTGAGATTGTTGCATTGAGTAAAAAAAATATATAATGAAGTTTGTATACAAAGAACTCTTCTTTTTGAACCACATATGGTTTGTGTAGGGATTGTCTGCTTTTAACAATGATCTCTCCAGATTGAAGCTGGGCTGCTAAAACGCTTTTAAGCGCATTGACGTTTTCAAGGGACCACAAATGCAGCAAACAAGATCAGTTTCAGTGAAATGCTTCCTAGTTTGCTGTTTGTGTAGATCACTGTTCTTTTCATGATTCATGGAAAGCTTTACTCAGTCGCTACATAGCTTTTTTTTCAGAATGGAGGTGATGAATGATACCACTGACACCGGCATTTTAAAAATGCGACTCATGCAATTATGGGATTATATTTTATTGGTTAGACCTTAGAGTACTTACAATATGCATTTTGTAGGAGTTCTCTCTAGTAAACATACAAGGGGGGTGGGGGGGCAGCAAACATTGAGTTACATTCACAAGGGTGAAGAAAACTCTTAACTTCTATTGTATCTCGTGTTCTCACAAATTATCTAGATGACTCATAGAAACAAGCTGCTGGCCAAGCACACTGCTTGCCTTGTCTGTATTCAGGAAATAATTTCCACTGATAATTTTGACATTTTGCCACTATAATACGATATATCAGTGATTCTTGAGAAGTGGGACAAAACAGGGTGCAATGTTGAAAAAATACAAACCCTATGTTTCGGCAAATTAAATGACATGTATGTATCCAACATATACTAAGCTACTGAGCTAAGCTTTGACATAACCTCCCAGCTTTTGTTTTTTTACCGTCATTGGCCTATCACCACGGCCAGATGTCAACTCCGACAGATTTCCTGTCTGACGATGTTGACAGATTTAACGTTTCTTAAACATGACAAATGGAATTTATCTAGTAGCAATTTGGTTTTTCTGTTGATGTTAGGTGCTAGTATGAACTACTTCAGGAAAATAAAATTATCAAAAAATTTCAAATAACTTCTTCAGAAATTGTAAGTCGGTGTTGACATATCATGGTTGTGACGCAGGACTTTCAAGATTCGAAATGTAAAATATTCTAAAACTACAACACTTATCAGAGCCTGTCTGACTCTAATGTACTCTGCAGAGGTAGAATTTGACAAGAGGTACTTCAAAGTGACAGCTGCCCCTTATTTCGCCTGATTTTATTACATTTTACTTAATGAAATGTCTGACGGTGTTGACTTACCACTTAGAATCCTTATAAAACATGAATGTTTTGTAGAAAAACTGTTTTTATTGATATGAGAGATTATTTAGTGTTGCCATTAATGAAAACTCTTTTTAATCATTAAAGTACATTTTTAATAAGTTTTATTGCATATGAAAGATTGAAACCTACTCTGAGGACACACTGTTTTGGACGTTGTGAGAAGATAACAAGTGTCATATATTTGACATAATAATGATCAAATTAAATTTAAGGGGATAATTGTGCTCCAGACATTCTCTTAATCCCTAATAACATCTACAATTTTAAATATTTTTAGTTTTAAACATAACAGCAGTTACATATGGAAGACGGCCTTTTGTCCCGGTTCTCAAGAATCACTGATATATTTTTTTTTCTTACCACATTCCGACCTCTATCTCCTATTTTCCAAACTTTTACAGATTCCTTTACAAACTCTATTGAAATGTGTTAAGATAGTCTTTTGTGTTACACCATCAAATGTGCAACTTAACTCCTACCCATCCTACTCTTATGCATATCATCCCAGTTGCTCAAGGAAATCTAAAGTGTGGTGTAATTATTATTTGATCACAGCTCACAACTTTTCTCAGACCAGTGCCATGGGTGGCATTAATCACACACACACACACACATTCAACCGACGTCCATTCACATCTAATCCTCTGATTTTCCTCTGCCTTACAGTCTGAGCTGCCTTGTTTTCATTGTAGTCATGGGCTGTGAGTCATCGCACAACTGAGCCAAGCTGTTCGCACTGGTTCACACTGGCTGACACACCTAAGGCCAGGAAACACACCCATTCCCACATATCCTTGTATTCAAGTAGAATGACCTGCGGTGACAGTCAGAGGGGATACAGTTTGTAAAAGCATGCACTGGATGTGCAAAATATTCAGCATACATCCCAAATACCTAGCTTCATTGCTCTTGCTCAATCCACATTCTAGCGGCCTTATTCTCCAATTCTTCAACCTATCTGTATCCGCTTATCTCAAACTCCTGCTCCTGCTGTCGATTGATTTAGATTTAAAACAGGCAAATCAATAAACTCTTAAGGATTGTATCTAGATTCTCTTCATCTGTGTCAGAGTGAGCTTTTGGGTAACAGTGAACAGTTCAAAAATAGGGTCAATCTGAGCAGTGAAGAGCACACAGCGCAGCACTTAATGTGACCATAAACAAAAAAGACGTCAGAAATGTTGTTGAACCACACACAACCCGGACAGGTGTCCATCTGTTTACATGTGCACACATCACAAGTTGTCTGTCTGGAAGCAGCAGTTACTCTGCTAAAACGGCTCTTCAAAGGCAGCAGCAGCCCCACCTCGGTAGCAAGAAGTCAAACATGCGTGGAGCTGTGCAAACAGGTGTTGTAGCTGGACACTGTGTGAATAGGATAATGGGGAACCTTTGCAACCATCATGCAACACGGATCTGTAGATCCAACTTTGGAAAAGCGTTACTATGTTTTATTAAAGAAAAGGAAGGAAACAGGAAATCCAGACTTATAATTTTTTTTTTTGCTGTACTGCACTTGGTCCATAAAAAGGGAAAACATAGTCTATTGTTTCTAAATGTGACACTTGAAGCAGCACAGCTTATTTGGTGAAGTCTATGCACTTGCGTGATTCTTTTAGGGTTATAAAGCTGCACTTTGTTTTTGCGAGAAAACAAAATCAGATCACTCCTTGACTCATGGTGGTGCAATGTGGTATATTAAAGTATGTTTGTGTGTGTGTGTGTGTGTCTGTGTATATATACGTGCATGTGTGCCGCTCCCTTTTCGATCCCTACAAAGCTACGCAGTAACTTCTTATTGTGTTTGCTGTACTCCTTGCATGTTGTTTGTGGGACATGTGGACATCGAGGCAAGTGGAGTCTTATGGAGGTGAACACCAAGGGCACACATATGTTAACACACACATAAATTATATGCTACATGCACATATATGCACAAACAGTGCCTACAGAAAGTCCTCATCCCCTTTTGAAATAGTCACTATTTGTAGTCTTACAGCTTGAAATTAATAAACATAAAATCCATATTTTTCCAGATTTATTTACACATTTTGACTAACAACATTCAAGTAAACAACATTTCTGAAAATGAATATAAATTAAGAACTAGAAAGCAGGGTTGGAAAAGTGATCAGTCCCCAGATGTAATACTTTATGGAGTCACATTTTGCTTTAATCACAACCACCAGTCTGTTTGGGTAAGGTTCTACCAGCTTTGCACACCTTGATTGGGCAATATGTCCCCATTCTTCCTTGCAGAAGGGTTTGAGTTTAGTTAAATTCTATGGTGAGCGCCGAGTCCATCCACATATTTTTTATGGTTTAGGTCAGGCATTCAGACATTCATCTTCCTGTCTTTTAGCCACTGCTTTTTTTGACAGTATGTTTTGGATTGTTGTCATGCTGAAAGGCAACCACCTGTCCATCTTCAACTGTCTAGCAGAGGGCCACAGATTTTCCTCAAACATTAGGGTGTACTTGACCATATAACCTTGTCCCACATGGCATCAGAATCTCCTATGTGTGCCATACAGGCTAGCATTGTGTATAACTTGTGAGATTGTTGTCATATGGACAGATTGACCAACCTCTGGCATAAAGTCTTCCCTGATCAATCTTTTCACAGCTGCTGTAGGTCTTCCAGTTTGCAGGGGTGGCCTGATCTTGGCAAGATTTGGATGGGGCTGTATGCCTTCCACTTTTTAACAATGATCTGAACAGTACTCAGTGATAGGTTAAACCTTATAAATCTTTTGATATCCTTCTCCTAACATGATGTGCCTATTCACAACTTTGACAACCCGAGGATGTTTATAATGGTTATTCTAAAGGGACTGATCACTTTTCTAACCCTGCTATACTAGTTTTTCATTTGTTATCAATGTTCAGAAAATTTGGGGAAACATTTCACTTATTTGTTGTAAATAAACATGTGTAAATAAGGCTGGAAAAATATTGATTTTTATGGAATTTCATTTCAGGCTGTAAGACCAAAAAACGTCACTTTTTCAAAAGGGTACGGTGACTTTCTATAGGCACATCTTACATGATATACCCTTTGAAAAAACAGATGCACATATCTTAAATCAGCTATTCCCAACTACACTGTGTGCAAAATTTTTAGGCAAGTTGTATTTTTGAGGATTAATTTTATTATTGAACAACTACAGTGCTCTCGGTCAATCCAAAATGTTAAAGAACGTAAACCTGAATTTTTACGAAAGTAAAAGTGAGGTTTTGTCTTTCTTACGAGAATATATATATATATATGTTTTGCTATTATCAGGCAACTATTAGTATGCAGAATTATTCTGCAACTAAATAAAAAAACAACATTTTTCCCATCTCACTTGTTTATTTTCATGTAAAAAAAAAAATCAGTGACCAATATAGCCACCCTTCTTTTCAATAACTGTCACAAGCCTTCCATTCATGGAGTCTGTCAGTTTCTTGATCTGTTGACGATCAACTTTTTGTGCAGCAGCAACCACAGCCTCCCAGACACCGTTCCGAGAGCTGTACTGACAATTCTCAATAGGGTTTAAGTCAGGTGAGGAAGGGGGTCATGTCATTATTTTTTCATCCTTAAGGCCTTTACTGGCTAGCCATGCAATTGAGTACTTCGATGCATGTGATGGAGCATTGTCCTGCATAAAAATCATGATCTTCTTGAAAGATGCAGACTTTTTCCTGTACCACTGCTTGAAGAAAGTATCTTCTAGAAACTGGCAGTAGGTTTGGGAGTTGATTTTGAGGCCATCTTCAACCTGAAAAGGTTGAAGATGGCTACTACTACTTGTCTCACTTTAACAGATGAAAATAAACAAGTGAGATGGGAAAATTTTTGTTTTTTTTATTTAGTTGCAGAATAATTCTGCATACTAATAGTTGCCTAATAATACCAAAACATATATATATTCTCGTAAGAAAGACAAAACCTCACTTTTACTTTCGTAAACATTCAGGTTTAGGTTCTTTAACATCTTGGATTGACCGAGAACACTGTAGTTGTTCAATAATAAAATTAATCTTCAAAAATACAACTTGCCTAAAAATTTTGCACACAGTGTAGACATATTTTAACCCTTTGGGATTTCTGAGGCGGGGCAACATAGCAATATTACACATTATAGAATCAGCTGTAAATTAATATAAATTAATTTACCTAAACATTATAAATGTTATAAATGTATAAATGTAACAAAAACTAGTTTGCAAGCCACCAGAGTGGTCGAAACAGTAAAAAGTAATAGATAAATAGTTTAAATGCCTAGCTAAGAGTAAGGCATAAACATTAAGGTAAAAGTACTGTTGAAAAAATAGCTAGAAATAATAACTGGGGGGGGGGGGGTGCTCATGGTTGAGTTAAAAGTAATGGGAAAGGGTTAACTAGTTAAACGTAATGGATAACTTAATGAAATAGTTTTAAGTAATGGATAATTGTTAAATATAGCTAAACAATAGTATATATGTGGTTCAAAAAACATATCAATCCAAATGAAATATATTTTCATTTAAGTTTGATAAACTATACAGAAATGTGGTTTGGAGGAGGCGGTTCTTATTACACAATAGGTATTTTGAACCTATCACAGCATTTCTCCGCTGAACGTTCTACAACAATTGTTACAATTGTTAAAATTAATGGATATATGGCCAGACCCATTAAAACAGTTAAAAATTACATATTTGGAGTGGGTGGAGTTGAGGTTGGGTTACTTGGGCTCATGTGACAGGACTGCTGGGGTAGACAAAAAAAATTGTAAATCACTACACTAAAATATTGTTGCCGTTACAGAACTACTATCATACATTTGCATCTATAAGCCTGCAGGGGCTAATTTGCTGGCCCAATATTACCCATAATCCCAGGCAGAATCCGTCTGAGGCACCACCCATATGACTCAGTCTCAGCAACTCAACTGATGACTAATTTCTTCTTTTATTTCTTCACCACATTGAAACAGATGCACAAATTCAACATTAACATTGTAAAACTTTCAGTGACCACTTGCAATGTTTTGAGTTTTCTTAAAAAACAAGTCACAAGGTGTAGTTAATGTTGTAGGTGAGATAGGCAGGGCCCTGTTTGCTTTGGCTGGTACTGCACTAGAGCGTGTAGAGACAAAGCCAGTGACTATGTGCAGGTTGAAACGTTTGCATGGAGGGAGGAAAACTGAAACATCATTCAGGACATTGTGGCTGTTATGTACTCTTAAATTACTTGAGATAACATTGCAGTGCAAATGGAACAGTGCCTATGAAAATAAGGGGACTTTCACTGTAAAATAGATAAATAAAAATATTTCATGTGGCTCTGTCCATTACAAAATCATGCAGGGAACAGAGTATGATCTTATTGACAATGACTGAGATTAATATTACAATTTGCTGCACATGTAACAGTGGAGAAAAATAACAAACCATGTGAAACATGCCGTCAAAATATTGAATATATTTTAAAATCCGAAATAAAATGAAAGTTATTTAAAAGTGAAGTATGCGATTTATTTATGTTATTATAAGTGTTAAATCGCTCTTTATTCATACATGGATCATTGACATAGTGTGCTTGTTTCATAAAGCCGATCTCTCAGTCACCCGCTCTTCATGTAATCGGCAAATAAACTTTTCGGGGATCCCGAAACTGATATCCAATCACAAGAGAGAACGCTACAAACAGGCACCCGTCTCACTGCCCGTGCACGCGCAGAGCGACAGATGGGTGAATGTTTATGTGCCTACAATGGCGGACCAGGTAAAAATCCTTCCCAATGTCTTTTTTGGTGGTTATTATCATGTTTTATCACACTTACGGATCTGAGATGATGCTAGATAACTCGCTGTTTGAAGACCGCAGTGCATTAATGTGGTGACGTGGGGACGAAGGAGGGGACTGCTAACTGCAGTCAGTGACAGGAAGTTAGCTAAACTGACCATTCCGCTTACTGAACCTTTAACATAACATATGCAGCTATTACGATTCAATAATCCAGACTTGGCTCAGGTCCGACATTGGTCAAACAAGGAGATTGAGAAAATCCTGCTTTGTAAATACACACTTTGTCTTTTGAACATAAGTAAACGATTCACTCCAGACTCATTGAGTAAATGATAACTGTGTGCCAGTTTGTGGGCGCTTGTTTATATGCTGTAATAACATGTTTATGTCATTGTCATATGATACACAACTTTTGGTGTGTCACTGTGTGTGTGTTTTATTCCTATTCCTAAATGTGATAAGAACATGAATGAAACAACTATTTAAAACTATTGCACAGTTTCATAAAGGTAAAAAAACAAACTTTATATTATATCATAACAAGAGGTTGAAGGACATGACACACTGGATTTTGAATGTTGATCACTGTGTAAGCATTTACGCAAGGCTGCTAAATGCTGCCTCTTGTGCATGGCTGTCACTTATTATTATGTGCGTCATGTGCCTTGAATCACCCTGAAATAGTCCAAATATTGTCTTTCAGTTGTCGTTTTTTTTATCAAAGATGAAGCAAAACATCTCAAAAGCCAAATATGTCCTATTGAGATTGTTTTGTTAGTTTGAAAAATATATTATAAGGCAATCACTCACTGCTAGTTGCTCACTTTGACAGACATTTGATGGAAGCACTGACTGCTGGTAAAATATTGGCGATAAATGTTAGTACTTGGATATTTAATGTAACTCTTTTATAGTGAATTAACTTGTCTTTTTAAAGTTTATGTTGGGTTACTTTTGCTATTGCATTTCATTGGAGCACTCTCTGTGAAGCAGTGGGTGGTCCTACTGCTGCTGAGAACCACTCCCCAGCACACCCCTCCCTCTGCAGACCAGGAGCCCTACCCAGCTCCCTGCCCAACCACTCTGCTCAGCCCGGAGGAGCAGCCACACAGCAGAAAAAAAAATAAGTTTAAATCAACTCAGAGAAGAGGAGGGACGGAGAGAGAGGGGGAAAGAAAACGCCCTGGAAACTTGATCGAAATAGAGGAAAAAAGTGAGAGAATCCTTACACATTGCAAAGCTGTGACTGGAAGAAGAGCTTTTCTTGGGCTGGGGAGAAGGGGAGAGGACACGTTTTCAAGGATGCTCAAGGTGGTGTGAGGCTTCTCGGGCGCACAGACTGCGCACAGGTAATGATGCACTTTTTTCTGTTTCTTACTTTGAGTGAATGGGTTTTTTAACTGTGTTTCTGAACACAGTTGTGTTCTTAGTTGTTATGTTTTTGTCAAAAGAAAAAGCAAATAATTCACGATAACTTTGCCGAAGTTGAAACAAATGATTTGCAATGTGTCAAAGTTTCCCATCCTGGAAAATTCCAATTGGTGCTGATCGTAGTGCGTGTGTTAATCAGTGGTTCATTTCCAGTGACTTTGTCCTACTTTATAACATGTGTTTATCTACCCTGGAAGCATATGTTTTTTTTCTTCAAGAAAAGCTTTGCTATAGGGAAGTTTTCTATATGAGAAAACACTGCATACTTTTACTAAAGTGGTTTTCTGTAAAAGTGGTAATTATTCTGTGTTATCATCATCTCAAGTTTAAAAAACAGTTTTAAAATAGAGCAGGACATGAGAGGTGGGTGTGTACCCACAGCTACCACATGAATGCAGAGGAGTTGACTGGAGTTGCGCACTTCACTTTTTCTCAAGTGGAAACAAAGGTTGTTATCCAATGTGCATATAAGTGCTGCATCCACTGTTGGTCATATGATTTAAGTCTATTGAGATACAAGCGTTAAAAAACCACTATTTCGTTTGTGTAGGGATTTGACTATTTCAGAGTGTGGATGTCTTTGTCATACACATAAACCCAACACGTTTGGATAGACAATTTATTTGTTTTAGAGTACTGGGATATCACAATGCAGTTGAAAGTTGACTAGAATAAGCCAAGGTTGATCATGTTAATATTATCTTTCATGGAGTTTATCTTATCTTTCCACGTCCTTTGCTGAGAATTTGAAGTTTAAAAAGTAAAGGTCCATCTCTGTGAGAGCCGGCAGCAACTAGCTAGGGTGTGGATTCCTCCCTTTCACCTCCCTCCACCCTCTCGTTTTTTTTCTCCCTCTCTTCCTGCTTCGCTGTCTCCTCACAGAGGCACACCCTTTACAGTAAAAAAAAACCCCATACATGCTGCTGACAAGTCATCGCAGTGGGTTAACTCACCCTCCTCCACCCATCCAAACACGTCCTAAAGTCTGGGTGTTACAACAAAATATATGTGTATTACAGTGTATCCACTGAAATGTACTGTGATGTATCATTATAAGGGATACGGAACAATAGAAAACCTTGTTTTTTTTTATGCAGTCTGCTTTTTTGGAATGCGGTGAACTTGTCTGAAGGTCCTTGATATGATAGGCCCTCCTCCTTTCCTGCCAGTGTTGCATTTCAGACAGTTGGAAACTATCACTGTTCGCATGTATCTTTTTTTTGTGACGTACTTACTTGGTAATACTTGGAACACAGAAAGATTTTGCCTGTTTTTTTCTCTTACCTCGGGTCTCTTAACCTGGGCTCCGGGCCAGGGTGTGCAGGGGAGGAGAGAGAGGGGAGGAGGAGGGGGAGAAGGAAGGAGGGAGGACAGAGGGGAAAAGAGAGTGAAGGAGTGAGTTAGAGAGGGGGGATGGGCGGGACGGGGGCGAGGAGGGGAGTAATGGAATGTGGTGGTTTGGAAAGACAAGCTAATTGAAACCAGGTTTGAGGCATGGAGGGGGGATCTTAGAGTTTGCACATTGGGATAAAGAGAGAAAAGCATTTTTATCTGCCTAAAGAAGTTGAGAGAGGCTGTTTTTTTTCTGCGTATAACCAACCAAATATAACTAAAGTACAAACAAGCATCTTTTCCAGGTGTGGTTCAAACTAAAAGCCTTGCATAGGGTCTGCTCTCAGTTGGTATGATGTATCGTAGGTGTGCATTTCTGAAGTTTTTGAAAAAGGCAGACCTGACATAACCTTTTGTTGAATCTCAGTTGAAAGTCAAATGTGTCCGTGTGTAGTTGCCTGTCCTCGAGAACTCTCTCCTGCCACACCCAAAAGTCATTTCAGCAGAGTGTTAGGGAGAACTGCTTCTCGCTCAGCTTTGCGCAGTATTCTCTACAATGCGCACTTAACTCATGTTGAGCGCCCCCGGGTTGTAAACGTCTGTCATTTTTCAAATTGCTCTTGTCAAGGTGATTGATTGTGACACAGGCTGCCTGAAACGCCAAATGGTGACACAGTGCTAAAATGCCATTGAGACTGTCACTTAAGTTGTGTTTAGTATTTTAAAATTTCACAAGTTCTACTTTAAGGCATGAAGTTGCCTGCTGTTTTTATATGTGTAGAATTTTGCTCCAGGCAAGGGTATGGGCTTTAACAAACATGATGATATTGAAGATATATTTCAGTTGCTGAGGCAACCAGAACTGGTTCCTCATTGCCTGCAGCTCTAATGCTTGTCGGTTAACACGGCCTCATCTCTGCCTTGGGCGGTTTGTTATCCTAAATACATCCACTGTCCACAAATGCAGCAGTACAGAGGCTACATTATGTTGTAACCTGAAGTAATGTAGGCCATCTGGAATTCCAAAAAACACACTGAAATGTTTTAGAGGCTTCGTTGATCAAATCTTGCTCAGCCGTCATACAAGCGCACTTTGGCAGTTCACAAACTGCCTTTCATGTTGATCTTGTTGCAGTTTGCCACCCACGTGACAACAAGCATCTCTGCTAGCCTGAAGAAAAGGACTTGTTTCATGACAGTTTGGAGTCTTAGCTCGACCATGTTAAGATATTTATCACTTCGCTCATATACCAAAACCGCATTATATCCTTCCTTTCGTGTTGACTGGCAGCACAGACGAGAGCAGTGGTGTTACTCAGCTGTGCCCTTGGAAACGGAAAGAAACCGGTCTCTAGCGCACTTCCTCTGTCGTTTCCTCATGGGTTTGTTGAGTGGGTGGTTGGATGGGGGGACAGCATCGAGGGCGAAGAGAGGGAGGTGGATGTAGTGAATACGCTTAAAAGGGGGAGGGTGATTGCAATCTCCTGAAGCTAATGTTTTTTCACACTTGGCTTTCATTTAGAGCTGAGCTCTCGGACATCCCTACATTACCAGCAGACTCACTGAAGTAGAGATTGGTTGACTACACCAATATGTCAATTTGTAGATACACAACTGTTCCACTAAGGGAAGTTTAGTGTTCCTCCAGCTGCAAATGAACATCTAACTGTAGTGTGCGATTTTAGAAAGTCTCTCTAGGCAATCCAGCCAACAGCCACACCCTTCTCATCCATCCAGTGCTAGTCTGGAATGTTACAGCACATCCCCAGTATTCACTGGGAAGCACCTATCATTAGCATTGCTCGCCTTGTTGTTGAGAAATAGTGATTTGAGAGGTATGATCAGACAGTCATCACATTATTGCACTGTAAGTCACACCCAGGCACATGCATGCAATTTAGACGTGTTGTAGCTTCAAGCTCAGTGGGACTCTAGCAGGGGTGTGAATCACTCATCTGATAAGCCAAATAACTTTCCCCACTGCTCTGCCAAACATCTGCTATACGAAAGCATACAAAAACAACACATCTTACATAACTTTTGCCCATACTGCACAGCCCACCTGTCCCCCGCTAACCGTCTGATCCACACCCCAGACCTCACAAAAGCCGCTGTGTTGCCCTCCTCAAGGAATGACACACGGCATCTGTTACAAACACTCTGTTTGGAACGAGGCAGCCAAAATGTCAGGGCAGCAGGGCTTGGAATGTAATTTCAGAAATACATTTAGCTTTGTTTAGGTTTTCTTTATCTGGCACACAATACTCAAGGATGGCCAACGTCACAATCTAACACTCTCTCTCTGGCTCTAAACAGCTCTGTGCCACTGGTGTGATTGACATGTTATGTATGAACACATAGCCTCATTCTTCAAGTTCTACAGCTAAGGAAGTTTTATGTCCATGTGTACATTCTCCTGCTCCTGGTTACCATGTAGCCCTTCTCCTAACCTTCTTGTCTCCTGCTCAATGAATCAACTTGCATTTGTTCTTGTTAAAACAGAAGCCGTGGAAGAATGAAACCAACACTGACTAAATCGGCAAAATAACTTAAGTTTAAGTTACATATTGTGGAATATATGGCCCATGTAAGGTTGCTATTGATGTCTGTTAACCTCATGTGATATTGTATTAATGTGGCAAACATTTACACTTTGTGTCCTAATCACAAGTTATTTCAGATCAAAATTTGCATTCTCAACCTCAAACTATTATTCTGTAGTGTGGCATGGTTTCTCTTCATTATATATTTTTCTCTATTTGTCCAATGTTCTTGGCTCTGAAACTGCCCTAGGCACCACCCCAGGATCACTTCTTATTTCAGCAATTGCCAAAATTCTTAGTTTCATTTTTGCAAAAATTGTAGTGTTTTTGCATAGCCCAATAGTACAGCCTCAGTGGGATTTGAAGGCCCACAAAAACAACAGTTCATGGACATGGAAATGTTCTTCTTAAAATCTTAGCGCATAAGGAAAAAATGAAAGTAACCCTGGGAGAGGAAATCCAAAGTGAGATCCTCCCTTCTTGGATGTCGAGGGGTGTAATAGAGAACAATGAGTAATGACAGGAGCTGTGAGTTATCTGATACTTACCATCTCACACGGCATACACATTTTTTTTTAACCGTCCTTATGTGAACATTGGTTTTTCATTTAAGATCAGGACATAGTTGAAGTGTTTTTTCAATGCAACCCCTTGTGTTGTCTGTGATCGTCTAGTTTCCTTCAGTTTTTCCATTCTGTGCTTGACTCCTGCCAAAGTCACAATGGTTTTAATCAGCAGCAGGCCATGTTGGCGTCAGTGGGCAGGCTTTGGTCTTGTGCAGGACTTGTGGTTTGGTTTGGGGCTATGTGGACTATGGAGTGCAGAAAAGAACCATTTATTTTGATGTGCATTCCTTGTATATGCGTCACACATGCATTGCCTTATCTAAGTTTTTTTTTAAGGGAAGAGTGAACCTTCGCTGGGGCCTGCTCTGTCTCGATTTGTGTGTGTGTTGTACTTTCTCTGTCACACTACAATGAAAACAGAGGAACAGGGAGTCTATTCTGTTTTGACAGCAATACTGATTTGGTCACTGCGCCCTCTCTCTCCCTCTTTCCCTCTCTGGACTAAGGCCTTTTTATTTGCTCATAATCAAATCTTATCGCTCACCCACCCGCTTGCACCACTATGCCTGATTCACTTTGAGCTTTAATCATTGTCACACCGCTCCTCTTTTCTGTTTCGCAAAATTGATTGGATTTTGCAATCAACCCGATTCATTGATTGGATTTTGCAATCTTCTTGATTCATTGACTACAGCCGTTTTGATCAGTTTCCAGCATGCCGTGACCTCTTTAGGCAAACAACTACAACATCTTAACAGTCCAGATATGTGCCCTGAAGGCTTAGAAGTGGCAGGGAGGAAATTGATAGCTGTTGGGTGTAAAGTGCTGTTTGTAATATCTACCTGGTGGTGTATAGGCAGACAACAACAATGATGGATGGTGAAAAAGGAATCCCTTCAGCTGATTCTATGCTGATAGTGTTCATTGGAAGGTGTGCATTTCAGTGTGCCATTAAATGTGCATATCTGAGTACAAAGTGCTGTTTTTGGTTTACTTCAGCAGGACCTGGAGGTTGGGGAGTGTGAGGTGGACTTTCTATGGGGGGTGGTGGGGAGGCACTCAGGCAGAGTTGAGGGTGGGCGACATAGAATGGCGCTGGAGTCAGAAAGAAAGAGGACATTTCTTTTGAGTTAGTCACCGTGGGGAGAGGCTGGGCTGCCTTCCAGCTGGCCTGACAGCTCTATCAAGGAATGTGTGTGACTGGAGGCCTGGGTGGGGCTGTGTGCACTGAGCTGCTCCCTCTGCAAGCAGAGCGCGGAGGCAAGGCAACGTGATCCACCTCGTGGTGTGGTACTTTCTACTGTTTTGATTTTCCTTTACGCACTGTTGGTGACCACGCGTCACCTTACTGTGTGTATGTGTGCGTGTCTCTGTGTGTGTGTGTGTGTGTGTGTGTGTGTGTGTGGTGATTATCTGTGCGGTCTCACTAAAGTGCAGAGAAAAAAAGGTGGGGCAGCCAATCTCTTATCTGTTTGAGGTTGTGTGCTCAGATATGGCCATTCTGAAACATTCCACTTGCATGAGACTAGTTTTGTATTTCACAAGCATCCCTTTTGATCTCCCGTACCCTTCATCTACTTGGTGTGGGCTTCTGTGATCCAGGCAGAAACTCTCTGACATTATCTCTAGATTGATATTTGTGCTTTGTCATTCTGTCATCCCTTTACCTGAATGACTTCCGTCATGGCAGTCTGATTAATATGTCTCTGTAACAAGAGTATGGGGTAGAGAGTGTACACAGCTGCTGGCATAAGTCTCCCTACACAAACATAATGACAACCACATACTGGCCACCATTATCCCAGCTATGGCCCATCTATTTCAGTGTAGGATCCGTTCAAAAAGGCAGTAGACAACAATGCATAAGTAAAAGTTGTACAATCTTTGTGCAAATGTTGCATGATTTTAAGGAGCATGTTTACTCACTTTCTGTCAATTACATTGAGTGTTTAGCTCATGCATTTAAAATAATACTGTTTAGAAAGGGTCTCAATACCAGTTATTAGGCATGCTTTTCAACAAAATGACGAGCAATTTAGTTTATTGAGTGTGGGGGGACTTGGGAGGGGAAGGTTAATGACGGGGTTGGACAGCCTGTCTCAAAGGAGTTTTACTGAGGGACATGTTCCCACTGGTAGATGTATGTCTGTACACAAATCAAGTCTGGTTCTGTTTGTACTAGGACTGACAAAGACTAGGCTTTGTTTCACAATATGCCGGTGGGTTGGAGCAATGATCCTAGAAGATTTTGGGCTAGTCACAGCGGGTAAAAGTCAGATTGACTTGGAATGCAAAATGACACAATCCATCCGATGAACACAGTTGCTACAACAATATTGTATTGCCATGTTGGCTTACATGTACGCCCATTTCTGCTATTATACCACAGTGGTGTTATACTTTACGCCTTTGACAGTGCAGTGTTGTCTCACGCTCATCAATGAAACATCAGCAGAGGAATTCACAGGCATATTTTAGAAGACATTGCCTGGACATATTGTGAATACTTTGTCTGTCTTCTCATCTGCAAACTAGTTTTTATCTATATACCAAAAGGGAGTCTTTTGCTTCATTACGTTTCAGGGTCAATACTGCAACCATTGGTTGGTAAACCTTGAAGGCTGAAATAAGTAAATCCAGAATGTAAACATAGTATATGGGGCTATGTGTGTTATGACACACCATTTTAAGGCTACAGTGGCATGTCTGTATGGAACAGGTTTTGCAACTGGCACATGATTTGTGTTGTGCATACAAGAGCAGCATGATCAGCAGCATGATGAAGTTTATTTTGAAAGGGACCTATATAGAATTAAATAACATATTATTATATTTATTAGTTTCATTATTTTCTAAAGAGATTTTTAATTATATTCACTAAATATTAATCCTGTTTCTGTTTTCCTTTCAACAGAAGTCAAGAAACTGCAGCAACAGACTGAAGCCCTTGGCCTTTGCTTTGCAATCTGAGGTAAGTGTCCTCTGACAAAATGCAAGAAATCCACACAACAGATTCTGCGACTTTGCAAGTAACAGGGTAGAAAGCTAAGGACCAGTTTCACAGATATGGATTAAGCCTAGTCCTGGACTAAATGGAATTTTTAATGGAGATTGTCCATTGAAAGTACAATTTAGTCCAGAATAGGCTTAATCCATATCTACAAAACCGCCCCTTAATGTATTATTCCCATCTAGTGAGTGTCACTTTACAACAGTGTTCTATTATACAGCCGGACACCAAACGTCTGTAGGAATGTTTGTTGCAAAGCCTCCTTTGAACGTGAAAGGTCATACCATCACCATTCTGCTTTGAACGACCTGCCTTGGGGAAACCTGACACTTTGCTGCTTCTGCCCCCCCGTGACCCGTCTTTGCACTCCTCCTTCCTCCCCCCCAGACACCACCTGTTCCGCGCGAAACCCTTTTTTCCCTTCTTATGAAACAATCCTGTCAAAGGCCTTCGAAGCTCACACTGTTTTGTTGTCGGCAGCTGTGGACAATTTATTCCTTAGGAGTGGAGGGAAAAGCTTGCAAACAAAGCAATAGCAAGCCCAAACCATATGCAGGCCAAAGGCAGGCCATAAAAGAGGCGGATCCAGAAATGCTCTGTGGTCGCACTCTAGTTAGCAGCAGCTTTTTTTCTGACTGGCTGTCCCCGCGTCCCCCCTTGCTCCACTCACATACCAGGCCATAATAAAACATGATAGATAAACAGACTCGTCTGCTTCCCTTTGCCCTAATTTCCTAAATGGTTCCCTTTAACTGAACTTCTAAAATAATTAGTCCACACGTTCTTCAAAAAGGCTTTTGGTGAAATCAGTAATGATATTAAAAAATGTGACATCAGGCATGTCACTCTCAGGAATGTCAAAGAAATTAAATGGGGAAAAAAACAGATGACTGGTTGATTGTCATGTTGCCTGGTTGCTTTGAATCACAGACCGGCTGCCTGTCTTATGATCCCAAGAAGAGAGGCTTACTTATTTAGCATCTGCTTACAACACAATCCATATAATCAAATCATTTGATCGTATTCATTTCAATTGCTCTATTTCCAAAATAGGTTATGCTATGTTTGGGCATATTCTAAGCTTGTAAAGGAGGGGTTTGTTGTGAGCCTGAGTTTGATAAAGAATGAAGTAAGAGGTTGAAGTATGTAAATACTCAGGATAACCCTATGGTAGCAGCTAAGGGGACTTTTCAGTGACAGCCCCATATTTCCATTTCTCCTTGTCTGTGTTACCCCCTCTTACTGTTAAATTATAGGCTACCATTCCACAGACAAGTTTCACAACCATTTCCTCCCAGCCTTTCCACAAGTTCCTTCCTTCCCTCCAAGTTCCCTCCTATCTAGCTTTTCCCTGCTTGCTGCCAGAAATATGTCAAAGCTGTGAGAAAATCACAGCGCAAATTGTTCACTCTCGATTATGGAGAGCCTCGGAGCTATAGGGTGAAATGCAGGAGGTGAAAAAGATGTTTATATATTAAAGGTGATAATGTGTAAAGATAGATTGATGATTGATAGGGAAGTAAAACAAAGACTAGGGAAATCAGAGAGTTGTATCCTGAGGTTATCCCTTTGAGTGAGAGATGGAGAAATAAATAAATAAACAGTTTTCTTTGCTAATGTTTGTGAACACATGGAGTTGTCTTCCCCTTCCCTCTGTGAGCCTGTTTTCTTTCTATAAACCAATCCAGCCAACAATAATATGTACTTTGCTTTAGAGTTAAAATTCTTCATTATCACTGCCCCCTGTCAAACGGTACATAGTTCTATGCAACGTCAACAAGCCTCTGAGAAGCATGTGGAAGGAAAAAAGGGAGGGAACCAAGATCATGTGAAATTTCTGTCTGCTATTTTTATCAGTTTTCATTGACTGAATGAAGAGAGGAGGTGGATGTGTAAAAGGAGACGCATTGTGACCCATGGGGAAAAAACAATTATTTTGATTCGGTCTAAATACTCTCTGGCTGGGATCAGAAGGGTCTTCTCAAGACACTATAAATGGCAGTGGCATTTGACATGAGTGGAATTTGATCTACATGAGTTAATTAGGTAAAGCTGGGTCTTTGGCACTGCAAACTGCCTTGCTTGTCCCCTCCATTCAGTTGTGTTTGATGCATATAGTGTTGCAATGCTTGGGGTCTTGACAGATTCACGTTACCAGCTTCAGTCAGTTCACACTGACAGAGACAATGAGGCAGAAACAGGGAGAAGGAATAGAAGTAATGAAAAGAGAGAGAGGGGGGGGGTGTTCAAGTTGTATATGCCTGCGAGGAGTTGCCGTCATCTTTGGCATAAACACCATCCCTATTTGTGGTATTGTCACTCTCAGTTGCTCTGGCCCTTGTTATTCAGTCCTGACAGTGTGCAAAAGGCTATTTTAGAGAGAGAGAGAGAGAAAGAGAGAGAGTGTGTGAGAGAGAGAGAGAGGGCTTAATATTACCTCAAAGCATTGCATGCATTTTCAAGTATTCTCATTCACACAGGACCAGTCTATTTATTGTCTTGCGTTAATTACCACATTGCACATTGTATGCCCTTCGACAGGGTACAGCAAACTAGGGAGACCAGTTTGCAAATCCCTCTGCATTCCAAACTGTCTGTTTTTCTAATGCTCTTCCACACACCCTAACTTTCACACACATATTGCTCTGTTAATGGTTGGGGTAAAAATAAGTCAGGATACAAAATGTTTCCTCCCTCTCACACACCCACACATACACAAAGTTGACAACATGCACCGTCTAAAATCACAACATTATTACTAACTAGACGTAGCATCAGTGTGGTCTTCTCTAAGTTTAAAAAATATTGTACTGTATATTGGCAGTGTGTGTGAGTGACAGATGGCCGTTGACCAAGTGATGCTTGTTACCGGCCCTTTTGAAACAGCTGTTAATTTATCTTTACCTCAGGTTCCTCTTGTTCCCAGCAAGTTGTTATCTCGCAGAACAGTATGGCAGCTTCAGTCAATGGGGACGGAATGTCTGTCCTGCTGCTGTAGTTGTTTATATTACATAATAACTATTTGTTATTTACAGTTGTGCAAAATATTACGCAAAATGTGTAACTGTAGTATCTATTTATCAGATTTACAATATTTTGCCAGAGAGATAAAAAAAGGTGAGGATGTAATGCCATGAAAAACATTTGTGTCAAGTTCTTTCTAAGTCAGTTTTCCTATAAAGTGACTTTAGTTTAGACTGTAAAGGCCTTTACTCAGACCTTAAATTGTTGTTTATGATTACATGTAAATCAAGCTTCACAACTAAAAACCTTGCATTGTCCATCCATTTATTCCTCCACCTAACTGACTTCTTATTTTTTCTCAATCAACATGTTACAGCCCTCCCCTCCCCCAAATTAAGGCCTTCACTGACCACCCTGCGATGTATCTTGCAATGTTAAAAATTGGAGTACAGTGACAGAAATACACCACAGTCTTCTTTCAAGTTGCCATTTCTCTGGTTGTCATGTCCAGAACATAAAAAAACAGGCACCCAGTCACCACTATGACTCACATCCTGTTTCCTCTGTTGATAAGCTTATGTTACTTATACTGGCTGATTTAAGAAAAATAGCATATTGCTGAAACCTAATGAATGACTGACTGTGTTGTTTCAAGTTTTGCACCAGACAGCAGCATATAGACTATCTCATTGAAATGACTGTGGTAATATAACTTTGTCAGTTTCTCACTGTGCAATACTATTCAGTAAACAAAAGTCTGAGGACAAATGTAATTGTTGGTTCATGAAATTAAACATTTAGCGGTTAGGCAGCCATAGCTCAGGTGGTAGAAAGGGTAGTCTGTTAATGTTAAAATTGACAGTATCTTATTGTTAAAATAGTTTTTCACATACAAGCAAAGTGTCCTTGAGCAGGAGAAACATTTGACGTTGGACAGATTTTTCAAATAAATGCAAAGTTATCACGTAGAAATCATTGGTGGCTAGCTGGAGACACGTGGCTTAAACAGATTTGTGTAATTGAAGATGTGGGTTGTTGAGAGTTATGTATTTATGAAACGGTGTGTTGCAGGACAGTGGATAGGACAGGTCAGTGTCTTTGAAGAGGAAGGTCTCACTCAAACTAATGTTAACAAACTTGATTGTCTTTGTGATGTTTTCAAATGTGTTTACTACAGTGCACATTAAGAGTTACAGGAAAGCTAAACATTTTGGAAATTGGCTACACATAAGCTGATACACATATGGTGAATGGTTGCATCATCGTTTGCTATTTAAAGGGGATTCTGTGTAATCGTCAGAGATATATAGTAAAGTCTAATGACCGGAACCAATTATTACAATGGTATTTGCTATTGTATTGCTGAGTATACTTTCAAGATCTTCAACTCTGTGAGGCATTGTTATTAAAAAATACAATTACAAGAAATGTATGGTCAACCTAGATCCAAAGTGATATGTATGTAGCAAATAACCAACAATATATATATATATATATATCAACCCGGTATCACGCCGAGGCGTGTAAGAGACACGCATGGACCGGCGGGTCTATTACACGCCTTGCCTAACCAGGGCGTGTGAGTTACACGCCGCACCCCGCCCGTCTAAATGAACGGAGGATACTATCCAGCTGCAGCCCCAGAGACAAACACCCTGGCGTAGGTGGTTAGGGTTAGGGCAAGGGGACAGGGAGAGGTTAGAATATAGATAGAACATTGACGGAACACCGCGGCGGCCACCGCGGCGGCCATCTTGACTACGGCGCGTGTAACTCACACGCCCTGGTCAGGCAAGGCGTGTAATACACCCGCCGGTCCATGCGTGTGTATTACACGCCTCGGCGTGATACCGGGTTGATATATATATATATATATATATACAACTCTTTATTGTCATTGCACCGAATACTACAACAAAATGCGATGTGCACCACCTAAAATAATGTGTGCTGTATGTTTTACCGTGTATTGCTGCAATTTCTGTGTGTTTTCATAAAGTAAGACAGCTTTAACCAGCATTACTCTGTCTATTGATATTGGAGTTGAGGTGTGGATGCAGGATTGGACTGCTTTTCTTAGGGCAGGGTGTGGTCTGACTTCAACCAAATTTCCAAAACATGGAGTGCCCAAAAAGGGCTGATGGTGTGCTCGTTGTTTTGGGGGGACTCTAAAAGTGCTTTAACACCATCTAGTGTTCACTATTGGGCCCTACAAGCCACACTTACTTACAGAGCGGGGTTTGGCAACTGTTGAATTCATGCACACACACACACACACACACACACACACACACACACACACACACACACACACACACACACACACACACACACACACACACACACACACACACACACACACACACAAATGAATTAGTCACAAAATAAAGTATTTTGAGAAAATAAACTGATGGCTTTATTTGTCATAATTTTGTCTTAATGATAATTATTATATTTTCTTTGTGCAGGAAAACCAAGATTGAGTTTCCACCACACCAAGACTAAAATAGAGAAAAGCAAAAACAAGGTACTTGTAAAATTAAAGTCCCAATAAATCCCTTGTACTTTCCACATGTCATTCAGTTTATCTGTGTGCATATCAATATCCTGTATGTTCTTGCCAGCTACCTTGTTTTGTTTTTCATAAACCCTTTATTTTTATGGTTATCAACAGATGGCTGAAGAAGAAGAAACCAGGGAGGTGCTCTTTCCAGATTGGGAGGGTCCAGACAAAACTGGCTTGACCATTGAACGGCATGATGGGGAGATCTTTGTTAAGGAGGTGAAAGGAGAGTCACCTGCAGCACGGTCTGGACAAGTATATGAAGGTAGTAATTGACTTCTTCTTTTTTTCAACTCAACAAGGATGTAGTAGGATATGTATCTACATTTACTGATCTCTATTATTCCTAATATATATTTTGCTGCTGTCTTGACATAAATCATAGGTGACCAGATTGTGGGTGCCACAGTCTACTTTGATAACATGAGCTCAGAAGAAACAGCTGAGCTATTAAAGACATTGAACCGCCACAAGGTTGGACTGAAACTACAAAACAAAGGCGACAAATCCCCTTGCTACTCACCCTTGAGTACACCATGTCGTTCACCAATGGGCACCCTGACATGGGAAGGGAAGACCCGGTTTGGAGGTTCCAATCCAGACATCCTCCTTGTAAGTTATTTGGGTAAATTATATGATCATTGTTTTTTTTACCTTTCTGTATAAAGTACATGATTTGGTTAAATGTTCACGTTATATGTTTTCCTGTCTTTTATCAATAGAGTGGCGATGATGAGGACTATAAGAGAATATACACAAAAAAGATTAAACCAAGACTGAAGTCTGAAGACCTTGCAGAAGGAGTAGATGTTCGCACAGAGCGGCATAGCAGCACAAGCAGCGATGGCAACACAATTACTACCATCACCCGCCGCATCACTACCTACACTGTGGATATGCCAAGTGGCATGAGTGAGCAACATGAACTTTCAAGCCCAGAGTTCAAGGGGCTAAGGCATGAATCTGGAGATGGCTCTCCTCATATCAGAATCACACATGGCACCCCTTCAGGTAAAGTTGGAGTAGAAGAGGGATTTTTTGAGTCAAGCGATGTCTCTTACACTGGGCCTCAAGTTAGCTCTACAGAGACACACTGGGGCAGTGGAGGAGTTCAGACAATTACAAGAGAGGTAGAAAGAGGAGGAGGTACAGGTGTCAGATTTAAAGAGTCTAAATTTGGAGTTACAGGTAGTAGCGATCAGGGGCGCTTTGAGATTTCAAGAGGGAGTGGAGAGCAAGCAGATGGGAGCGTTCAGGTGTCAGAAACAAGCACAACACTAAGAGAGAGCACCAACACTGAAAGAAGGCAGGTTACAATAGGAGGGTCGGGAGATGCCATGGTAACATCCAGTGGTGAGAATGGAGGGTCAATTAATCTGTCTTTACCAGGAAAAGGCATGCAGATGTTTACTTCAACAGTGGATAAAGCACATGAGAGAAGTGTTGACACCAGTTTAGGTGAAAGGACAAAGATGAAGGTATCTGAATTCACCATCAGTCACCCGCAGGCAAAGGGTTCAGACATAGATAATTTGAATGTCCAACTTGATGGAGGGTCAAGTGGTATTGATACAGAATGGAGAGGTGGCAGGATGGGAGGATCAGCAATAACTGTAGGAAATGTTCGCTCAGGATTTTCCTCAGCACCAGGCAAGATTTCAATGGCAGGAGTGAATGTCAACCTTACAGGTTCAAACTTAAAAGGTGAGGTTGATGCCAACCTGCCAAGTACAAAGGGAGGAATAAAAGTTTCTGGGATTGACACTCAAGTTAAAGGCAATGAAAATGAGGGCACTAAGAGCGGCATTAAACTTTCAACTATTGAGATGCCTGTGATTGGAATGAAAGGAATCAAAAAAGAGGAAACTAGTATTGAGGTTAAACTCAGTGGTGATGCAGATATGTCAGTACCTGTGACAGGTCTTGATGTTACAGTTCCAAAGACTGTTGGAGAAATAAAGGCTCCCAAAGTAGACATTAAGGGTCCATCATTTGGGGCCAAGAAGCCATCATTTGGATCTAAAGGTCCTAAGGTGGAAGCTCCAGATGTTGATATACAATTTACCAAACCTGAAATTGATGTCAAGGCACCTATGGTTGACATTGAAGCCCCTAAAATTAACATTCGGGGACGTGAAGGTGGATTCAACAAGCCAGATTCCTCGATACCATCCTTTGACCTGAAAGGCCCAAACGTTGAGGGAGATCTGGATGTAAAGATTCCATCAGTTGAAATTAAAGGTCCAAATATGGAAGGGCCAGAGATTGAGTTGGGCAAACCAAAACCTTCAACGATAGGGGGAAAAATAAAAACACCTAAAGTTGACATCAAAGGTCCTAAGGTTGATATTAAAGGGCCAAAGGGCGGATTTGAAATGCCTAAAATTAAAACACCAACCTTTAACATTAAAGGTCCAAACGTGGAGGGCCCAGATGTAGATATAAACCTTCCTAAAGCAGGATTTGATGTGAAAGTACCGGATGTTGACAATAAAGCACCAGGGTTTGACATGCAAGGACCGGATGGAAAACTCAGAGGCCCAAAATTAAGCATGCCAACCATTTCAGGACCAAAAATATCCATGCCAAAAGGGGACTTTAATCTGAAAGGTCCACAACTCAAGGGTGCTATGGATGTGTCAGCTCCAGAGATAGAGGGAGCTATAAAAACAGCTGAAGTAGACATTGAAGGTCCAAAGGTTGATATTGTAGGGCCAAACGGTGGATTTCAAATGCCTAAAATCAAAATGCCATCTTTTAACATTAAAGGTCAGAAAATTGAGGGTTCAAATGTTGATGTATCCCTTCCCAAAGCAAACATTGATGTGAAAGCACCTGGCATTGACATTAAAGGACCAAAGGTTGACATTGAAGGGCCAAAGGGTGGATTTGAAATGCCTAAAATCAAGATGCCATCATTTGCAAACAAGGGTCCAAAGATGGAGGGTCCAGATGTTGATATAACCCTTCCCAAAGCAAACATTGGTGTGAAAGCACCTGACGTTGACATTGATGGTCCAAGTGGTAAAATCGAAGGACCCAATTTCAAAATGCCATCAATTAAACGGCCGGAAATCTCTATGCCAGATATGGATCTTAATCTGAGAAGTCCAAATCTCAAAGGTGATGTGGATATGTTAGCTCCAAAGTTAAAAGGAGACATCAAAATGCCTGAAGTTGACATCAAAGGTCCAGAGGTTGATATTCAAGGGCCAAAAGGAGGATTTGAAATGCCTAAAATGAAAATGCCATCATTTGGCCTCAAAGGTCCAAAACTGGAGGGTCCAGATGTTGATATAAACCTTCCCAAAGCAAACATTGATATCAAAGGACCAGAGGTTGACATTGATGGACCTGATGCAAATCTCAAAGGATCCAAATTCAAAATGCCATCAATATCAGGACCCAAACTGCCAGATTGGGATATAAATCTGAAAGGGCCAAAAGCAAAGGGAGATTATGATGTGTCAATTCCAAAGATTGAGGGTGATATAAAAGTTCCCAAGGCCAATATTGAAGGACCAGATTTTGACATTGAGGGCCCAAAAGGAGGTATTAAAATGCCAAAATTTAAAATGCCAACCTTTGGAGGCAAGGGTCCAACTGTTGAAGGGCCTGAAGTTGATGTCAGCCTCCCAAAAGCTGATTTTAACATTAAAGCCCCTGAATTGGATATCAAAGGACAAGATATTGACATTGAAGGTCCAGGCGGTAAAATCAAAGGACCCAAATTCAAAATGCCATCCATTACAGGGCCGAAAATCTCTATGCCAGATGTGGATCTTAATCTGAAAAGTCCAAATCTCAAAGGAAGTGTGGATATGTCAACTCCAAAGTTGAAGGGAGACATTGAAATGCCTGAAGTTGACATTCAAGGTCCAGAGTTCGATATTGAAGGGCCAAAAGGAGGATTTGAAATGCCTAAAATGAAAATGCCATCATTTGGCTTCAAAGGTCCAAAACTGGAGGGTCCAGATGTTGATATAAACCTTCCCAAAGCCAACATTGATGTGAAAGCACCTCGCGTTGACATCAAAGGACCAGGGGTTGACATTGAAGGACCTGATGCAAATCTCAAAGGATCCAAATTCAAAATGCCATCAATATCAGGACCTAAACTGCCAGATTGGGATATAAATCTGAAAGGGCCAAAAGCAAAGGGAGATTTCGATGTGTCAGTTCCAAAGATTGAGGGTGACATAAAAGTTCCCACGGCCGATATTGAAGGACCAGATTTTGACATTGAGGGACCCAAAGGAGGTTTTAAAATGCCAAAATTTAAAATGCCAACCTTTGGAGGCAAAGGTCCAACTGTTGAAGGATCTGAAGTTGATGTCAGCCTCCCAAAATCTGATATTGACATTAAAGCGCCTGAATTGAATATCAAAGGACAAGATATTGACATTGACGGTCCAGGCGGAAAAATCAAAGGACCCAAATTCCAAATGCCATCCATTTCAGGGCCGAAAATATCTATGCCAGATGTGGATTTTAATCTGAAAAGTCCAAACCTGAAAGGTGATTTGGATATGTCTGCTCCAAAGTTAAAGGGAGACATCAAAATGCCTGAAGTTGACATCAAAGGTCCAGAGTTTGATATTGAAGGGCGAAAAGGAGGATTTGAAATGCCTGAAATGAAAATGCCGTCATTTGGCCTGAAAGGTCCAACACTGGAGGGTCCAGATGTTGATATTAACCTCCCCAAAGCCAACATTGATGTGAAAGCACCTCACATTGGCATCAAAGGACCAGAGGTTGACATTGAAGGACCTGATGCAAATATCAAAGGATCCAAATTCAAAATGCCATCATTACATGGACCCAAACTGCCAGATTGGGATATAAATTTGAAAGGGCCAAAAGCAAAGGGAGATTTTGATGTGTCAGTTCCAAAAATTGAAGGTGACATAAAAGTTCCCAAGGCCGATAGTGAAGGACCAGATTTTGACATTGAGGGCCACAAAGGAGGTTTTAAAATGCCGAAATTTAAAATGCCAACATTTGGAGGCAAAGGTCCAACTGTTGAAGGATCTGAAGTTGATGTCAGCCTCCCAAAAGCTGATATTGACATTAAAGCCCCCGAATTGGATGTCAAAGGACAAGATATTAACATTAAAGGTCCAAGTGGTAAAATCAAAGGACCCAAATTCAAAATGCCATCCATTACAGGGCCGAAAATCTCAATGCCAGATGTGGATATTAATCTGAAAAGTCCAAATCTCAAAGGTGATGTGGATGTGTCAGTTCCAACGTTGGAAGGGGACATGAAAACACCTGACTTTAATATCAAATGTCCAAAGGTTGATATTGAAGGTCCAAAAGGAGGATTTGAAATGCCTAAAATGAAAATTCCCAAATTTGGCATCAAAGGTCCAAAAGTGGAGGGTCCAGATGTGGATATAAACGTTCCCGGAGCAAACATTGATGTGAAGGCACCTGATATTCACATTAAAGGACCAGAGTTTGACATTGAAGGACCTGATGCGAAACTCAAAGGATCAAAATTCAAAATGCCATCAATTTCAGGGCCAAAACTTTCTATGCCAGATGTGGATTTTAATCTGAAAAGTCCAAACCTCAAAGGTGATGTGGATTTGTCAGGTCCAAAATTAAAAGGAGACATTAATATGCCTGAAGTTGACATCAAAGGTCCAGAGGTTGATATTAAAGGGCCAAAAGCAGGATTTGAAATGCCTAAAATGAAAATGCCATCATTTGGCATCAAAGGTCCAAAACTAGAGGGTCCAGATGTTGATATAAACCTTCCCAAAACAAATATTGATGTGAAAGCACCTCGCGTTGACATCAAAGGACCAGAGGTTGACATTGAAGGACCTGATGCAAATATTAAAGGATCCAAATTCAAAATGCCGTCAATATCAGGACCCAAACTGCCAGATTGGGATATAAATCTGAAAGGGCCAAAAGCAAAGGGAGATTTTGATGTGTCAATTCCAAAGATTGAGGGTGATATAAAAGTTCCCAAGGCCGATATTAAAGGACCAGACTTTGACATTGAGAGCCCCAAAGGAGGTTTTAAAATGCCGAAATTTAAAATGCCAACCTTTGGAGGCAAAGGTCCAACAGTTGAAGGGCCTGAAGTTGATGTCAGCCTCCCAAAAGCTGATATTGACATTAAAGCCCCCGAATTGGATATCAAAGGACAAGATATTAACATTGAAGGTCCAAGTGGTAAAATCAAAGGACCCAAATTCAAAATGCCGTCCATTACAGGGCCGAAAATATCTATGCCAGATGTGGATATTAATCTGAAAGGTCCAAATCTCAAAGGTGATGTGGATATGTCAGTTCCAACGTTGGAAGGGGACATGAAAACACCTGATTTTAATATCAAAGGTCCAAAGGTTGATATTGAAGGTCCAAAAGGAGGATTTGAAATGCCTAAAATGAAAATTCCCAAATTTGGCATCAAAAATCCAAAAGTGGAAGTTCCAGATGTGGATATAAACGTTCCCGGAGCAAACATTGATGTGAAGGCACCTGATATTCGCATGAAAGGACCAGAGTTTGACATTGAAGGACCTGATGCAAAACTTAAAGGATCGAAATTCAAAATGCCATCCATTACAGGGCCGAAAATTTCTATGCCAGATGTGGATTTTAATCTCAAAAGTCCAAACCTCAAAGGTGATGTGGATTTATCAGGTGGGAAATTGAAAGGAGACATGAAAATGCCCGAAGTTGACATCAAAGGTCCAGAGGTTGATATTCAAGGTCCAAAAGGAGGATTTGAAATGCCTAAAATGAAAATGCCATCATTTGGCATCAAAGGTCCAAAACTAGAGGGTCCAGATGTTGATATAAACCTTCCCAAAGCAAACATTGATGTGAAAGCACCTGAATTGGATATCAAAGGACATGAAATTGACATTGAAGGTCCAAGTGGTAAAATCAAAGGACCCAAATTCCAAATGCCATCCATTTCAGGGCCGAAAATCTCTATGCCAGATGTGGATTTTAATCTGAAAAGTCCAAACCTCAAAGGTGATGTGGATATATCGGCTCCAAAGTTAAAGGGAGACATCAAAATGCCTGACGTTGACATCAAAGGTCCAGAGTTTGATATTGAAGGGCGAAAAGGAGGATTTGAAATGCCTAAAATGAAAATGCCATCATTTGGCTTCAAAGGTCCAAAACTGGAGGGTCCAGATGTTGATATCAACCTTCCCAAAGCCAACATTGATGTGAAAGCACCTCGCGTTGACATCAAAGGACCAGAGCTTGACATTGAAGGACCTGATGCAAATCTCAAAGGATCCAAATTCAAAATGCCATCAATATCAGCACCCAAACTGCCAGATTGGGATATAAATCTGAAAGGGCCCAAAGTTAAAGGAGATTTTGATGTGTCAGTTCCAAAGATTGAGGGTGACATAAAAGTTCCCAAGGTCGATATTGAAGGACCAGATTTTGACATTGAGGGCCCCAAAGGAGGTTTTAAAATGCCGAAATTTAAAATGCCAACCTTTGGAGGCAAAAGTCCAACTGTTGAAGGGCCTGAATTTGATGTCAACCTCCCAAAAGCTGATATTGACATTAAAGCCCCTGAATTGGATATCAAAGGACATGAAATTGACATTGAAGGTCCAAGTGGTAAAATCAAAGGACCCAAATTCCAAATGCCATCCATTTCAGGGCCGAAAATCTCTATGCCAGATGTGGATTTTAATCTGAAAAGTCCAAACCTCAAAGGTGATGTAGATATGTCAGCTCCAAAGTTTGAGGGAGACATCAAAATGCCTGAAGTTGACATCAAAGGTCCAGAGTTTGATATTGAAGGGCGAAAAGGAGGATTTGAAATGCCTAAAATGAAAATGCCATCATTTGGCTTCAAAGGTCCAAAACTGGAGGGTCCAGATGTTGATATAAACCTTCCCAAAGCAAACATTGATGTGAAAGCTCCTCATGTTGACATCAAAGGACCAGAGGTTGACATTGAAGGACCTGATGCAAATATCAAAGGATCCAAATTCAAAATGCCATCAATATCAGCACCCAAAATGCCAGATTGGGATATAAATCTGAAAGGGCCCAAAGTAAAAGGAGATTTCGATGTGTCAGTTCCAAAGATTGAAGGTGACATAAAACTCCCGAAGGTTGATGTTGAAGGACCAGAAGGAGGTTTTAAAATGCCTAAATTCAAAATGCCAACATTTGGAGGGAAAGGTCCCACTGTTGAAGGGCCTGAAGTTGATATCAGCCTCCCAAAAGCTGATATTGACATTAAAGCCCCTGAATTGGATATCAAAGGACAAGATATTGACATTGAAGGTCCAAGCGGTAAAATCAAAGGACCCAAATTCAAAATACCATCCATTTCAGGGCCGAACATCTCTATGCCAGATGTGGATTTTAATCTGAAAAGTCCAAACCTGAAAGGTGATTTGGATATGTCTGCTCCAAAGTTAAAGGGAGACATCAAAATGCCTGAAGTTGACATCAAAGGTCCAGAGTTTGATATTGAAGGGCGAAAAGGAGGATTTGAAATGCCTAAAATGAAAATACCATCATTTGGCCTCAAAGGTCCAAAACTGGAGGGTCCAGATGTTGATATTAACCTTCCCAAAGCCAACATTGATGTGAAAGCACCTCACATTGACATCAAAGGAACAGAGGTTGACATTGAAGGACCTGATGCAAATATCAAAGGATCCAAATTCAAAATGCCATCAATACATGGACCCAAACTGCCAGATTGGGATATAAATCTGAAAGGGCCAAAAGCAAAGGGAGATTTCGATGTGTCAGTTCCAAAGATTGAGGGTGACATAAAAGTTCCCAAGGTTGATATTGAAGGACCAGATCTTGACATTGAGGGCCACAAAGGAGGTTTTAAAATGCCTAAATTTAAAATGCCAACCTTTGGAGGGAAAAGTCCAACTATTGAAGGGCCCGAAGTTGATGTCAACCTCCCTAAAGCTGATATTGACATTAAAGCCCCTGAATTGGATATCGCAGAACATGATATTGAAATTGAAGGTCCAAGCGGTAAAATCAAAGGACCCAAATTCAACAAGCCATCTATTACAGGACCAAAAATCTCTATGCCAGATGTGGGATTTAATCTGAGGAGTCCCAAACTCAAAGGTGATGTGGATGCATCAGCTCCAAAGATTGAAGGAGACATAAAAACACCTGAGCTCGAGATCAAAGGTCTTAACGTTGACTTGAAATCTCCAGAGGGACAACTTAGTGGCCCGAAAATGAAGTTACCAAAAATATCTGGACCAAAAATATCATTTCCAGATGTTGACTTCAATCTGGATGTACCAAAGTTGAAAGGTGACTTGAAAGGGGATGTTCAATTGCCCAAAGTGGAAATGGAGGGACCAGATGTAACAATTGATGCTCCGGAAATCGGCACAAAGAAAACAAAATTTAAAATGCCAAAGTTTGGATTTAAGGGTTCAAAAATAAAGGCCCCAGAAACTGATGTGAAAATGGTAAAAGGGGATATCAACATCAAGGGGAAGAATGGTAGTTCTGAAGGTATTGATCTTGACCTGGGACTGACTAGTCCTAAAACTAAAGGATCCAAATTCAAGATGCCTAAATTTGGTTTCAAAGGCCCTAAGGTTGAAATGCCAGACGTTGACATTAATCTTCCTAAAGTTGGAACGGATGTGGATTTCCATCTGAAAGGTCCCAAACTGAAGGGTGATTTGGATTTATCACTTCCAAAAACTGAAGCAGAAATAGCAGCCCCTCAAGTTGACATCAGAGGTCCAAAGGTTGTTATTGAAGGGCCAAAAGGAGGATTTGAAATGCCTAAAATGAAAATTCCCAAATTTGGCATTAAAAGCCCAAAACTGGAGGGTCCAGATCTTGATATTAACCTTCCCGGAGCAAGCATTGACTTGAAAACACCTGACATTGACATCAAAGGACCAGGGGTTGACATTGAGGGACCTGATGCAAATATCAAAGGAGCCAAAATCAAAATGCCATCATTATCAGGACCCAAACTGCCAGATTGGGATATGAATCTGAAAATGCCCAAAGTAAAGGGAGATTTTGATGTTTCAGTTCCAAAGATTGAGGGTGACATAAAAGTTCCCAAGGTCGATATTGAAGGACCAGATTTTGACATTGAGGGCCCCAGTGGAGGTTTTAAAATGCCGAAATTTAAAATGCCAACATTTGGAGGAAAAGGTCCAACTGTTGAACTTCCTGAAGTTGATGTTGGCCTCCCGAAAGCTGATATTGACATTAAAGCCCCTGAATTGGATATCGAAGGACAAGATATTGACATTGAAGGTCCAAGTGGTAAAATCAAAGGACACAAATTCAAAATGCCATCTATTACAGGGCCGAAAATATCTATGCCAGATGTGGATTTTAATCTGAAAAGTCCAAACCTCAAAGGTGATGTAGATATGTCAGCTCCAAAGTTTGAGGGAGACATCAACATGCCTGAAGTTGACATCAAAGGTCCAGAGATCGATATTGAAGGGCCAAAGGGTGGATTTGAAATGCCCAAAATAAAAATGCCATCATTTGGCTTCAAAGGTCCAAAACTGGAGGGTCCAGATGTAGATATAAACCTTCCCAAAGCGAATATTGATGTGAGAGCACCTCACGTTGACATCAAAGGACCAGAGCTTGACATTGAAGGACCTGATGCAAATATCAAAGGCTCCAAATTCAAAATGCCATCATTACATGGACCCAAAATGCCAGATTGGGATATAAATCTGAAAGGGCCCAAAGTGAAGGGGGATTTTGATGTGTCAGTTCCAAAGATTGAGGGAGACATAAAAGTTCCCAAGGTCGATATTGAAGGACCAGATCTTGACATTGAGGGCCACAAAGGAGGTTTTAAAATGCCGAAATTTAAAATGCCGTCCTTTGGAGGGAAAGTTCCAACTGTTGAAGGGCCTGAAGTTGATGTCAGCCTCCCGAAAGCTGATATTGACATTGAAGCCCCTGAATTGGATATCAAAGGACAAGATATTGACATTGAAGGTCCAAGCGGTAAAATCAAAGGACCCAAATTCAAAATGCCATCAATTACAGGGCCGAAAATATCAATGCCAGATGTGGATTTTAATCTGAAAAGTCCAAACCTCAAAGGAGATGTAGATATGTCAGCTCCAAAGTTTGAGGGAGACATCAAAATGCCTGAAGTTGACATCAAAGGTCCAGAGTTCGATATTGAAGGACCAAAGGGTGGATTTGAAATGCCCAAAATGAAAATGCCATCATTTGGCTTCAAAGGTCCAAAACTGGAGGGTCCAGATGTTGATATAAACCTTCCCAAAGCAAACATCGATGTGAAAGCACCTCACGTTGACATCAAAGGACCAGAGCTCTACATTGAAGGACCTGATGCAAATATCAAAGGATCCAAATTCAAAATGCCATCATTACATGGACCCAAAATGCCAGATTGGGATATAAATCTGAAAGGGCCCAAAATGAAAGGAGATTTCGATGTGTCAGTTCCAAAGATTGAGGGTGACATAAAAGCTCCCAAGGTCGATATTGAAGGACCAGATCTTGACATTGAGGGCCACAAAGGAGGTTTTAAAATGCCAAAATTTAAAATGCCATCCTTTGGAATGAAAGGTCCAACTGTTGAAGGGCCTGAATTTGATGTCAGCCTCCCGAAAGCTGATATTGACATTAAAGCCCCTGAATTGGATATCAAAGGACAAGATATTGACGTTGAAGGTCCAAGCGGTAAAATCAAAGGACCCAAATTCAAAATGCCATCTATTACAGGGCCGAAAATATCTATGCCAGATGTGGATTTTAATCTGAAAAGTCCAAACCTCAAAGGTGATGTAGATATGTCAGCTCCAAAGTTTGAGGGAGACATCAGAAAGCCTGAAGTTGACATCAAAGGTCCAGAGATCGATGTTGAAGGGCCAAAGGGTGGATTTGAAATGCCCAAAATAAAAATGCCATCATTTGGCTTCAAGGGTCCAAAACTGGAGGGTCCAGATGTTGATATAAACCTTCCCAAAGCAAACATTGATGTGAAAGCACCTCACGTTGACATCAAAGGACCAGAGCTTGACATTGAAGGACCTGATGCAAATATCAAAGGATCCAAATTCAAAATGCCATCATTACATGGACCCAAAATGCCAGATTGGGATATAAATCTGAAAGGGCCCAAAATGAAAGGAGATTTCGATGTGTCAGTTCCAAAGATTGAGGGTGACATAAAAGTTCCCAAGGTCGATATTGAAGGACCAGATCTTGACATTGAGGGCCACAAAGGAGGTTTTAAAATGCCTAAATTTAAAATGCCAACCTTTGGAGGGAAAAGTCCAACTATTGAAGGGCCTGAATTTGATGTCAGCCTCCCGAAAGCTGATATTGACATTAAAGCCCCTGAATTGGATATCAAAGGACAAGATATTGACATTGAAGGTCCAAGCGGTAAAATCAGAGGACCCAAATTCAAAATGCCATCTATTACAGGGCCGAAAATATCTATGCCAAATGTGGATTTTAATCTGAAAAGTCCAAACCTCAAAGGTGATGTAGATATGTCAGCTCCAAAGTTTGAGGGAGACATCAAAATGCCTGAAGTTGACATCAAAGGTCCAGAGATCGATATTGAAGGGCCAAAGGGTGGATTTGAAATGCCCAAAATAAAAATGCCATCATTTGGCTTCAAAGGTCCAAAACTGGAGGGTCCAGATGTTGATATAAACCTTCCCAAAGCAAACATCGATGTGAAAGCACCTCACGTTGACATCAAAGGACCAGAGCTTGACATTGAAGGACCTGATGCAAATATCAAAGGATCCAAATTCAAAATGCCATCATTACATGGACCCAAAATGCCAGATTGGGATATAAATCTGAAAGGGCCCAAAATGAAAGGAGATTTCGATGTGTCAGTTCCAAAGATTGAGGGTGACATAAAAGTTCCCAAGGTCGATATTGAAGGACCAGATCTTGACATTGAGGGCCACAAAGGAGGTTTTAAAATGCCAAAATTTAAAATGCCATCCTTTGGAATGAAAGGTCCAACTGTTGAAGGGCCTGAATTTGATGTCAGCCTCCCGAAAGCTGATATTGACATTAAAGCCCCTGAATTGGATATCAAAGGACAAGATATTGACATTGAAGGTCCAAGCGGTAAAATCAGAGGACCCAAATTCAAAATGCCATCTATTACAGGGCCGAAAATATCTATGCCAGATGTGGATTTTAATCTGAAAAGTCCAAACCTCAAAGGTGATGTAGATATGTCAGCTCCAAAGTTTGAGGGAGACATCAAAATGCCTGAAGTTGACATCAAAGGTCCAGAGATCGATATTGAAGGGCCAAAGGGTGGATTTGAAATGCCCAAAATAAAAATGCCATCATTTGGCTTCAAAGGTCCAAAACTGGAGGGTCCAGATGTTGATATAAACCTTCCCAAAGCAAACATTGATTTGAAAGCACCTCACGTTGACATCAAAGGACCAGAGCTTGACATTGAAGGACCTGATGCAAATCTCAAAGGATCCAAATTCAAAATGCCATCATTACATGGACCCAAAATGCCAGATTGGGATATAAATCTGAAAGGGCCCAAAATGAAAGGAGATTTCGATGTGTCAGTTCCAAAGATTGAGGGTGACATAAAAGCTCCCAAAGTCGATATTGAAGGACCAGATCTTGACATTGAGGGCCAAAAAGGAGGTTTTAAAATGCCAAAATTTAAAATGCCATCCTTTGGAATGAAAGGTCCAAATGTTGAAGGGCCTGAAGTTGATGTCAGCCTCCCGAAAGCTGATATTGACATTGAAGCCCCTGAATTGGATATCAAAGGACAAGATATTGACATTGAAGGTCCAAGCGGTAAAATCAAAGGACCCAAATTCAAAATGCCATCTATTACAGGGCCGAAAATATCTATGCCAGATGTGGATTTTAATCTGAAAAGTCCAAACCTCAAAGGTGATGTAGATATGTCAGCTCCAAAATTTGAGGGAGACATCAAAATGCCTGAAGTTGACATCAAAGGTCCAGAGATCGATATTGAAGGGCCAAAGGGTGGATTTGAAATGCCCAAAATAAAAATGCCATCATTTGGATTCAAAGGTCCAAAACTGGAGGGTCCAGATGTTGATATAAACCTTCCCAAAGCAAACATTGATGTGAAAGCACCTCACGTTGACATCAAAGGACCAGAGCTTGACATCGAAGGACCAGATGCAAATATCAAAGGATCCAAATTCAAAATGCCATCATTACATGGACCCAAAATGCCAGATTGGGATATAAATCTGAAAGGGCCCAAAGTGAAGGGAGATTTCGATGTGTCGGTTCCAAAGATTGAGGGTGACATAAAAGTTCCCAAAGCCGATATTGAAGGACCAGATCTTGACATTGAGGGCCACAAAGGAGGTTTTAAAATGCCAAAATTTAAAATGCCATCCTTTGGAATGAAAGGTCCAACTGTTGAAGGGCCTGAAGTTGATGTCAGCCTCCCGAAAGCTGATATTGACATTAAAGCCCCTGAATTCGATATCAAAGGACAAGATATTGACTTTGAAGGTCCAAGCGGTAAAATTAAAGGACCCAAATTCAAAATGCCATCTATTACAGGGCCAAAAATTTCTATGCCTGATGTGGATTTTAATCTGAAAAGTCCAAACCTCAAAGGTGATGTAGATATGTCAGCTCCAAAGTTTGAGGGAGACATCAAAATGCCTGAAGTTGACATCAAAGGTCCAGAGATCGATATTGAAGGGCCAAAGGGTGGATTTGAAATGCCCAAAATGAAAATGCCATCATTTGGCTTCAAAGGTCCAAAACTGGAGGGTCCAGATGTTGATATAAACCTTCCCAAAGCAAACATAGACGTGAAAGCACCTCACGTTGACATCAAAGGACCAGAGCTTGACATTGAAGGACCGGATGCAAATATCAAAGGATCCAAATTCAAAATGCCGTCATTACATGGACCCAAAATGCCAGATTGGGATGTAAATCTGAAAGGGCCCAAAATGAAAGGAGATTTCGATGTGTCAGTTCCAAAGATTGAGGGTGACATAAAATCTCCCAAGGTCGATATTGAAGGACCAGATCTTGACATTGAGGGCCACAAAGGAGGTTTTAAAATGCCAAAATTTAAAATGCCATCCTTTGGAATGAAAGGTCCAACTGTTGAAGGGCCTGAATTTGATGTCAGCCTCCCGAAAGCTGATATTGATATTAAAGCCCCTGAATTGGATATCAGAGGACAAGATATTGACCTTGAAGGTCCAAGCGGTAAAATCAGAGGACCCAAATTCAAAATGCCGTCTATTACAGGGCCGAAAATATCTATGCCAGATGTGGATTTTAATCTGAAAAGTCCAAACCTCAAAGGTGATGTAGATATGTCAGCTCCAAAGTTTGAGGGAGACATCAAAATGCCTGAAGTTGACATCAAAGGTCCAGAGATCGATATTGAAGGGCCAAAGGGTGGATTTGAAATGCCCAAAATAAAAATGCCATCATTTGGCTTCAAAGGTCCAAAACTGGAGGGTCCAGATGTTGATATAAACCTTCCCAAAGCAAACATTGATGTGAAAGCACCTCACATTGACATCAAAGGACCAGAGCTTGACATCGAAGGACCTGACGCAAATATCAAAGGATCCAAATTCAAAATGCCATCATTACATGGACCCAAAATGCCAGATTGGGATATAAATCTGAAAGGGCCCAAAATGAAAGGAGATTTCGATGTGTCAGTTCCAAAGGTTGAGTGTGACATAAAAGCTCCCAAGGTCGATATTGAAGGACCAGATCTTGACATTGAGGGCCACAAAGGAGGTTTTAAAATGCCAAAATTTAAAATGCCATCCTTTGGAATGAAAGGTCCAACTGTTGAAGGGCCTGAATTTGATGTCAGCCTCCCGAAAGCTGATATTGACATTGAAGCCCCTGAATTGGATATCAAAGGACAAGATATTGACATTGAAGGTCCAAGCGGTAAAATCAAAGGACCCAAATTCAAAATGCCATCTATTACAGGGCCGAAAATATCTATGCCAGATGTGGATTTTAATCTGAAAAGTCCAAACCTCAAAGGTGATGTAGATATGTCAGCTCCAAAGTTTGAGGGAGACATCAAAATGCCTGAAGTTGACATCAAAGGTCCAGAGATCGATATTGAAGGGCCAAAGGGTGGATTTGAAATGCCCAAAATAAAAATGCCATCATTTGGCTTCAAAGGTCCAAAACTGGAGGGTCCAGATGTTGATATAAACCTTCCCAAAGCAAACATTGATGTGAAAGCACCTCACGTTGACATCAGAGGACCAGAGCTTGACATTGAAGGACCTGATGCAAATATCAAAGGATCCAAATTCAAAATGCCATCATTACATGGACCCAAAATGCCAGATTGGGATATAAATCTGAAAGGGCCCAAAATGAAAGGAGATTTCGATGTGTCAGTTCCAAAGATTGAGGGTGATATAAAAGTTCCCAAGGTCGATATTGAAGGACCAGATCTTGACATTGAGGGCCACAAAGGAGGTTTTAAAATGCCAAAATTTAAAATGCCATCCTTTGGAATGAAAGGTCCAACTGTTGAAGGGCCTGAATTTGATGTCAGCCTCCCGAAAGCTGATATTGACATTAAAGCCCCTGAATTGGATATCAAAGGACAAGATATGGACATTGAAGGTCCAAGCGGTAAAATCAGAGGACCCAAATTCAAAATGCCATCTATTACAGGGCCGAAAATATCTATGCCAGATGTGGATTTTAATCTGAAAAGTCCAAACCTCAAAGGTGATGTAGATATGTCAGCTCCAAAGTTTGAGGGAGACATCAAAATGCCTGAAGTTGACATCAAAGGTCCAGAGATCGATATTGAAGGGCCAAAGGGTGGATTTGAAATGCCCAAAATAAAAATGCCATCATTTGGCTTCAAAGGTCCAAAACTGGAGGGTCCAGATGTTGATATAAACCTTCCCAAAGCAAACATTGATGTGAAAGCACCTCACGTTGACATCAAAGGACCAGAGCTTGACATTGAAGGACCTGATGCAAATATCAAAGGATCCAAATTCAAAATGCCATCATTACATGGACCCAAAATGCCAGATTGGGATATAAATCTGAAAGGGCCCAAAATGAAAGGAGATTTCGATGTGTCAGTTCCAAAGATTGAGGGTGACATAAAAGCTCCCAATGTCGATTTTGAAGGGCCAGATCTTGACATTGAGGGCCACAAAGGAGGTTTTAAAATGCCAACATTTAAAATGCCATCCTTTGGAATGAAAGGTCCAACTGTTGAAGGGCCTGAAGTTGATGTCAGCCTCCCGAAAGCTGATATTGACATTAAAGCCCCTGAATTGGATATCAAAGGACAAGATATTGACATTGAAGGTCCAAGCGGTAAAATCAAAGGACCCAAATTCAAAATGCCATCTATTACAGGGCCGAAAATATCTATGCCAGATGTGGATTTTAATCTGAAAAGTCCAAACCTCAAAGGTGATGTAGATATGTCAGCTCCAAAGTTTGAGGGAGACATCAAAATGCCTGAAGTTGACATCAAAGGTCCAGAGATCGATATTGAAGGGCCAAAGGGTGGATTTGAAATGCCCAAAATAAAAATGCCATCATTTGGCTTCAAAGGTCCAAAACTGGAGGGTCCAGATGTTGATATAAACCTTCCCAAAGCAAACATTGATGTGAAAGCACCTCACGTTGACATCAAAGGACCAGAGCTTGACATTGAAGGACCTGATGCAAATATCAAAGGATCCAAATTCAAAATGCCATCATTACATGGACCCAAAATGCCAGATTGGGATATAAATCTGAAAGGGCCCAAAATGAAAGGAGATTTCGATGTGTCAGTTCCAAAGATTGAGGGTGACATAAAAGCTCCCAAAGTCGATATTGAAGGACCAGATCTTGACATTGAGGGCCACAAAGGAGGTTTTAAAATGCCAAAATTTAAAATGCCATCCTTTGGAATGAAAGGTCCAAATGTTGAAGGGCCTGAAGTTGATGTCAGCCTCCCGAAAGCTGATATTGACATTGAAGCCCCTGAATTGGATATCAAAGGACAAGATATTGACATTGAAGGTCCAAGCGGTAAAATCAGAGGACCCAAATTCAAAATGCCATCTATTACAGGGCCGAAAATATCTATGCCAGATGTGGATTTTAATCTGAAAAGTCCAAACCTCAAAGGTGATGTAGATATGTCAGCTCCAAAATTTGAGGGAGACATCAAAATGCCTGAAGTTGACATCAAAGGTCCAGAGATCGATATTGAAGGGCCAAAGGGTGGATTTGAAATGCCCAAAATAAAAATGCCATCATTTGGATTCAAAGGTCCAAAACTGGAGGGTCCAGATGTTGATATAAACCTTCCCAAAGCAAACATTGATGTGAAAGCACCTCACGTTGACATCAAAGGACCAGAGCTTGACATTGAAGGACCTGATGCAAATATCAAAGGATCCAAATTCAAAATGCCATCATTACACGGACCCAAATTGCCAGAATGGGATATAAATCTGAAAGGGCCCAAAGTGAAGGGAGATTTTGATGTGTCAGTTCCAAAGATTGAGGGAGACATAAAATCCCCTGATTTTAGCATCAAAGGTCCAAAGGTTGATATTGAAGGTCCAAAAGGTGGATTTGAAATGCCTAAAATCAACATGCCATCATTGAACATTACAGGGCCAAAAGTTGATTGTCCAGAAGTGGATATAAATCTTCCCAAATCCAACAAAGGTCAAAATGCTAATATTGGATTACCCAATATTGATCCTGTAAAGACAGGCGTTACCTTTCCGAAGTTCAAAGGTCCTAAATTTGGAGTGAAATCCCCTGAAGTGGAGGGGCGTGAAGCCAAGGTTAAGACACCTATGTTCAGTGTAGGAGCAAAGGGTTCCAAAGCAGAAGTAAGTCTCCCAGATACTGAAGCAAGTATTGATGCTCCTGATATTGATATACATGTAAAGGGGAAAAAGGGGAAGTTTAAACTCCCTAAAGTTAAAGGAAAGGCAAAGAAACCTGATGTTGACATAGAAACACCGGCAGTAGAATTGGATGTAGATACACACAATATCCATGTCAAAGGCACAAAGGTCAAGAAGCCTCTTTTTGGTAAGCTTCATTTTCCTGATGTGGAATTAGATATCAAATCACCAAAAGTGAAAGGCGACGGATCTTTATCAGAGGGATTACATTTTCCATCTGCTAGTGGGAACACCACAATTAAGGGCCCTGGTATTGACAGCCCAAATGTCAGTTGGGAAGGGAAAGATGTTAAATTAAAGACTCCAGGTTTTGATGCAAATCTAAACCGACAAGGAGTTGTTAGAAGTGGTGCAGAGATTGACACGCGTGTTTCAGGGGGCAGGATATTTGGTGGCCTTCATTATCCAGAGGGTACTGTAACATTTCCCAAAATGAAGGTACCAAAATTTGGCATGGCTCTGCCTCAGTTGGAAGACCAGCAAGGTGGTAAAAATGTTGAATCAGGATTTTCAGCTAGTGGAGGCATAAAAATACAGTCTCCATCTGTTAGTTGCCAAGTCAGTTCGCAAAATATTGAGGTTCCCAGTCCAGAACTGAGGCTCAGTGAAGGGAAAGGAAAGGCAAAGGTCCCGAAATTGTTTGGCAAATCCAAAGCAAAGGGCAGCAGTGCAGGGGATATTCGTGGACCAGAGGTAGAATTGAGTTTAAGTGGAAAAGGTGGTAAGGTCTCTAAAGACATTAGGGGTGGCACATTGGAATTAGGGGGTGATCCTGGACTCAGTGTGTCAACTAAAGGCAAGTCAGCTTCATTGGATCTATTGAAGAAATCAAGGCATCAGTCTTCCTCTTCTCTGAGTGATGAGGGTGGGCTTGCAGTTAGCTCTCCTTCTGCTCACTTAGAGGCTGAGAGTGGCGATATTTCATTAGACCTAGGAGGCAGCAAGGTGAAAGGAAAGAAAGGCAAGTTGAAGTTTGGCACCTTTGGAGGTTTTGGTTCAAAGTCAAAGGGCTCATATGAAGTGACACTTGGCGAGGACAGTGAAGCAGGAGTGGAGGGAAGTGCAGGTGTTTCTGTACCCTCTAAGAAATCTAGATTGTCGTCATCTTCCAGCAGTGACAGTGGTTCAAGAGGTGGTTTCAGATTCCCAAGACTTGAACTATCCGTTTCACCAAAAAAATAATTGGTAATGAGGCAAATTAAACTCTCTCATGTGCACCAAAATGACCTCCTCAAATATGAAATTTTTAAGGTTTTAACACCTATGGGGACGTACAGAGTCATCTCAATGTCTTTAGCTACAAGTTACTATTTTTTTCAGTAATAAGACAGAAGTGCATGAGATTGTTTAAAATCCATTCAAACTGTAAATAAGATTAATTTGTATTGTAATAATAAATATTGTTTTTTTGTACATAGTCCAGATTTATTGAACATAGGCCATCTCACGACATTTAAACCAATAGTTTATTACAGGGTTTCAGATTATGTCCTATTCATTCTATTAAATGAATGTTGTTAATGAACGTGTGTGGTATATTTGTACCCAGGGGTCTACTGCACAGGACAGATAATGACAATAATTATTTTGAAGGAAAAATGTTGTTTATACACCTACACACAAATAGAAACAGTTTAATTTTTTTTAAATGTATGAAATTATTTTATTTTCAAGCTTTGATATTTTATAATCAGTGCAGAGGCATATTTACAAAATGCAGATCTGGCCCGTTATAACACATTCTACATAGTGATGGTGTTGTATATACCATAATTGCAGAGACAATCACTGTTTGGAAATGATTAACTCCAATATGCTGTTGAAATTTTCTTTTAATTTTTAAGACATTTTATTCAACCATAAATTCTGTACCATTTGCCCCAAATATGCAATTGCTTAATTTGTTCTAAACATGTTTTGCTTCCTAATCCTATCATTTTAATTCCTACCCGTTGATGATGATGATCTTATGTATTTTCCTTGATTTCCTGTCACTCTGTCTTTGTTCACACACCTTAAATAATTGTTACAAATAAACAGTCACTTTTTGATGTAATTGGTTCGCAAATAAAATCTGTGTTGATAGAGAGTTGATTGGAATTGAGCATAATTCTTTGGGTCTATTCTTTTGTGTGCAGCCAAATAAACAAAATAAAAAGATTTATACAATTTACAAGGTTTCTTAAATCCATATTTACCAGTGCCTTAATCCTGTGATATATGATATGATATGATATGATATGATGTGAAATGATACGATATAACTTGATACATCTGTAATACTTGACAGGGTTTCTCTATATGCCCTTGACTATTACACACATTTTATCTAAGCTATTATTACTTACTTTAAAATAATGATATAGTCTTCATACATTCATCTATAACAGCTAAGACTGGATGCTGTGTTACATAAATCCAGGGAACAGTCCATTACACAGCATACAAGGCAAGGCAAGGCAAGTTTATTTAGCACAATTCAGACAAAAGGCAAATCAAAGTGCTTTTCAGAGGCATACAAAACATTAGATTCAGACAAAAGATAGAGAATAAAATGATAGGATATATATATATATACTATACTGTATATACTTTATTTATGTTTATATTTTAAAACATTTACTCTATATATATATATATATATATATATATATATATATATATATATATATATATATATATATATATATATATATATATATATATATATATATAATATGTCCTATAAATAGGAGGTAAGGTTGAAACTACCAGAAAGATACATTGAAACAAACTTTAATGAGTGGTATCAGGTATGTCTCTAGATGGTAGGCCCCTTTAAGAGTATATCCCCAAAGGTTCATTGCTTTCTATTACTTTCTATCAATTCTATTACTCTGAACTGAAAATTGTTTGAAATAGCAGAGATATTGCAGCATTATCTTTTTAAGAAACTTCCAATAAAAACTTATGGAGTGTAACTGATATATGACAGGGCACTTATTGCAATCCAAAAAATAAAAAGCAGTTACTTCTGTGCATCCTTCTGACAACAGATTACCACCACAGAGACACTGGATCTGTGACATCACATCCATCACATAAAGCAAAGGAAATAATGCCAACACCCATTCCTGATATGTAGATACTTCAAATAACATGTCACATGTAATCTCACGATGAGGTAACCCATCAGGTGATCTCAGCCCCTCTGCCTCATCAGTAAGTATTGAAAAAAAATAGATATATGTATATTATTCTCATGAACTTTCATGAATAGAAAATACTTTCTTAAAGACCAGTACAGCCAAATTAACTACATTTCTTATACCAATTGTGGCGTGAATACTGGATGCTGAAAACTGACACTAAACAGAAATGCTTGATGTGAAACAGTTAACGGTTTAAATTAAGTTTCTCATTGAAAAAACTAATGAGCAGGAAGACGGTAAAGATGTCAGAGGAGATTTTGACAACCCACATTCAACTACTCTCTTAGTCCTGGGCCAGACTTATCATTTAACGGGAAAACATGAAAGTCAGTACAGCTCGATACTCAAAGGGTCTAATCTTTTCCACTAGATTAGGAGATTATGCAGAATTTGTTGTGCAAAATGTGTGTAGTGTGTAGTGTCAACAATGTGAGAAAAAGAGCAGGTTTGAAAAACATCACTGTCTGCTTTCCGCCCCAAGTCTATGGTTTAAAAAATAATTTGTAACTATTTTGAAGTAAAAAATAAGCGATGAAGAGTGAACATTGTGGCGTTTAAACAAGTTCAAAAGATATTCAGAGTTTACAGTTCCTTTTCATTTGTTAAAAGTTGAATTAATGAAAAAAATCCCAAATTTAATGATCATTTGAATGGAGTTTCTACTTGAATGTATGAATAAGGAGTTGTAAAATGCTTAAACATCTGTGAAAATGTGTTGATTCTGAATTTTCTAAATTCCCTGCAAAACGTTGACTATTTAGTATGCAATATGTAGCAGTTTTATTGATGTATCTTGGTTGAGAAATATATAATCAGTTTAGCTGAAAATCAGTTTCATAATGATAATAATCATAAAGAATTCCAGCACACACAATCCAATGCCATTGCAATTGGCCTCTGTATTCAGTGGTGGCTGGTTACTCAAAAAATTGGGGAGGAGGCCTCCTACCGCATCATGTTAAAACTACTTGTCTCTCTTATCTTTGTTAATTTTACTCAACTAAAAAAAAATAAATAAATAAATAAATGGCTGTGTCATTACAAGCCTGTCAAACAAACAAGGGGTGATGCAGCACCCAATACGTTAGAGTGGGGTCAAAAGTACACACTAAATACCACCTTATAAGAAAAAAGAAGCAATCGAGAATTATTTAAGATGTAATTGTTTGAGACAATCTTCAGACGTTCATCCTCCTCAGCCCCCAGCCCACCGACTCACAGAACACCACTCCCACTGCTGCAATTAAAAGTGAGAGACTGCTATTGGAGGAAATATAGCATATACAGAACTCTTTGTTTTCCATTCTTCTATTCAGCAGCAGCCGAAATCTGTACACTTCAAGGTCGCTCACGAAGACCAGCTGTTCTTCACTCAGACTGAGGAGGCTTCACTTCACCTCACTGGCTAACACTCTGTTTTATCTAGTGAGGTGGAATAGGCACCTTTTCAGTGCTAAGCTACAGTATATAGTTTTGCCTTTTGGATTTATTGATTCAGTGATTTTAAGAAATATTACGGGGTTTGTTTGGTGAATGCTAGTTTCTGTGCTAATGCATATAGGCAAGTGGAGGGGGACTGACAACGCCACCTGGGGAATTGCACTCCATGAAATATTGTAAAAGGGGGTGTTGATTGTATTTGTATACTATTCATAATGCTGATAAGGCAAGCAGATTTGTTTTCCTATTTAAATAATAAGCAATCAAAATGTGAAAGGACAGGAACTTCTGAGCGAGAAAGGATTGATGGGCCAAATTAATTAGCAAAGATAAAATAATCTTTATCCTATCTTCAGATACAATTTCTTATATATAATATCTAAAGTCTTTACACAGCCTCATCTAAAATGGCTAGTCCAACCTAGAACTAAACCAATAAAACAAAGCTGAGGCCAACTTTGTCCTAGTGATTTTACAAGAGACACCTCACAATGTGTGCCTAGTCTCCCTACAGTTTGGCAATCCACTCTTGCCTAAAGAAAAGGAACTAATACACAAGTATTTAATACAAATGTAATGTCCAACCCCAGTCGCTTCAATAACAGTCCCAAGTTACCCAAAATCCTAAACAGTGATAGAACTGTTATAAAGCTAACACAAAATATAAGCTATGCAAAGCAAAGCAATACAAAACTTGTATGAGTAAACAAGTTGCATATTATCAAACTGTGTTGTGTGGTTAATTCTGGTGACACAGAGTCTTTCAAAGTATTTCAAATGGACTTTTCTTTCTTTGTATTCTGCACCATATTTTATAAGACTCGGAGATTCATAAACATTTGCATATTGTTTTTTTAAAATTTGATAACTCTGACATTATTAGTGATTTAATGATTTGCTTTACTGAGTAGAAACTCCATGATAAGAATAAACCTGGTTTGTAGGAGCAGTGTTTTGCCTCCATCACAGGATGTGACCCTAGTGTTCCTGGTTGCTTGCATGCAATTGTTATGATAGTGCAGAGGAAGGAACTTATCATGAGTTTCCTTTAGTAGAGGAAAGTGCCCCCTTCCTTTTTGGAGAGGCAAACATTTTTGTGCTGAAAGAGACACGGAGAAGAAAAAGTTGGAATAGTCCTGCACAGTTGAGATGTGCAAGTCATTGGATTACATGCAGGTTGTCCTTGCTGGCCATGCATTTTAGAAGATAATTCCACCGTTTGAATGCTGAGGAGTAACTCATAGAATCTGTTTCTCAGGTAAGAAAGATTGATGTATTTACAATTGTATTCACACATGTTGTAAGTTAAAATTAATATACGTACCGGTTATGGTATGTCCTCAGTTAAGATCAGATGGGTCTATGATAGTGTGTGCTATAGATTCAGGAGGAGTAACCTCATCTGCCAGTTCAGCCATAAGTAAAAAAAAAAATAATCGTATTTATTTTCAATTTGTGCTCATGGACACATCTGGTTAGGGATTCTACAGCAAATAATTACTTTACAAATTAAAACTGATATTTCAAATGGATCTTAAATGTGACTGCTAGTTTGCATGCTGTGCGAGTGCTGGATATGTGGGCGTGTGTGGTATTTTTGTCATTGTATTCAATTTGCTGAGCTATATCCTTTTGAATCATGAATGTGGACAATGGCTAATTAGATCTAACACACCCAACTGCTTTACAGTTACTCCTGGGGGCAAAGGTTGGTCCCTATCCATTCTTATATCCTGCATTTATCTAGAATGTGCCACACACCCTGTGAATACAATATAAAATTTTCATGTTACCAATTTTGAACATCTCTACCAACATGTGAATTTAGTAGCTCTTCTGTTTATCTTTCACTGTTCTTGGCATTTCGTTGATTCATATTCCATAAACACAACCCCCTTTTTTAATACAAATCATGTATAAGACCAAGAAAAGGGATTTAACTTACAGCATGGTTGCTAGTGCAAAGATATCAATTTACCAGTCTTACACACTCAATGAATCGCCGTCTAGGCTCATAGGTATGTTAGCTGGAGAGGCAGGTGTGTGATGGTAATGTGGTTTACTACACCGGTCTGACATCTGACATCTCATGTGTCATGCAGAGTGCAGCCAGATGGTGTCCTTGACTCCTGCCAGAGTAAAGAGGTTATCCAGTGTGATTGCTTGCTACTATACATTAGCTCATCTCACTGTAATGGGCCTATATTTTTATGATACATAGACATGTAGACAGTGTCCTCAAGATACCCTATTCATTCTATGCAAACATATTTATATGTAATGCATTATCCACCAGTACATGTTAGATAATGCATATACACTGTATTTTTGTTGCGTTTCTGTAGGGACATTTTCTCTGATAAGATTTCCCTTTTTAATTTTAAGACGTCACACTTTTTCTTCCATGTAATTTTTCATAATGAGTGTTTCAGCTACAATGCAGCCCATATACAGCTTTATTTAAGAGGCGGTTATGTGAAGGCTGCTTTCATATCATGTTGGATTTAAAAACCTATTAAGTAATTAAGTACAAAGGATTATTGAGTGTCTCATGGACTAAATTAAATGCATGTAGGACACATGAACATTTCTGTGCGATAACAAACGCATGGGAGGACATTAAAGTCTTCAGTTTATAGTTCATGCACAGCTGATATTACCTGCGATGATTATGACATTTAGTGATTGTCTGTCCAAAGAGATTAGTAGTTGGTGAGGTAACCAATAAATGGTGCAAGTTATAAAATGAACCTCAGCATGGGCAATACAATGGGCAATAATATTCCTTGTTGCTTTAGGTTAAATACAAATTATCTGCATTGTTATGCCTGTGATAAAGGCTGTATCATATAACAGGGTGAGGTTAGTCACACCACACTTATGTGTACCAGTACTATTATTAGATACTGTATATCAAAATGTCTTTCTGCTTTTAATCAATGGAATCATTATTTAGTTGTGACATTAAAGATCACCATCCCTGCTGAGACACTGTAAATGTCAAAAGATGAATGCCTTAGGTCCAGCAAACCAAGATGGCTTACTTTTTTGGACAAAGGAAACCTTAGAGCAATGATGCTCTGGTGGACACACAAACCCAATATATTTGTGTAAACCCTTTGGGTGTTCAGAATCCCAGCAAGGACTGATGCTGTACTCTACACAGGCAATTTTGGGCTCCAGTCTAACAAAATAGAAAGTACAATATTTTTATAAGCAAAAGAAACTCATATTAATAATACGTTGATTTGCCTCTAGACTGTGAAAATAATGTTTGGAGCTCATCCATTCGTATTATGTCATTAACATAAACACTTTGATATAAACAAAGGATGATCCAGACCCATGTAGTCTTTCAACCTCCCCCGTAGTTCCTTACAAAGACTTGATTTAAATTATGCATTGACCTGCACATTTTACATTATTAATCATAATATTTCTCTCTATTTTGTTGTTTTGCATTATCTGCAGAAGAACACACGGAATGAGAGAAAAAGCAATATTCTCATCTAACTTTAGCAGGAAGTACTATAGCTCTAACTCACTCACCAATAGTCAATGAAGCACACGCATTGGTGAAGTGTCATCTTCAGCTTTGTGAATGTTATTTATAATGAGAGAGCGCAGGAGATTTGCAGTCTGTTAAGGAGAATATATTTATTAAATATATTTTGTATCTGTGTCCGATCAATACCTGCCTGCATTATAAAATAAATACAAAGCATTGGCGGTAATGGTTAAGGGAAATACTAGAGGATACAGTAGCTGGTTGCATCCACTCTTCCAAATCTGCAGTGGGAGGTGGTGGAGGCGGATGAGAGATTACACAATTGTAAAATCCAGCAGTTGAAGTGCAAGGTTCTCTCTCCTTTGTCATGGAGGTGGAAATTAGGAATGAGTACAGAACGACCGCTCTGTGTTTTCATTTTCAACTATTTCACAGGAATCAAAGTTAATCTCATTGCAATTCTATGATCTTGGACAGTTGGATAACCTTGCAGTGATCATAAAAAAACATGAAAACACAGTGTTAATCGGGAGCTCAGGTGCAGAACATTAACATTGATTGAGTTATTCCAATGTAGATGTATCTATAAATCCCTAGAGGATTCTGTGCAGTATTAAGCAGGTATAGGCTCAGGCTTGCTGTGTTTCAAAATCTTTCATGGTTCACAAATCCAATTACCACTTGGGTTGAGGAGGGGTTGGGGTTGTTCCTTGTTGTTCAAAAATCCTGAATCAATGAATATGCAAGCGTGTTGCACACAAGGTGTCTCTCCAAGATGTGAGGCTTCAGTGGATGAATATAAAAACAAACGGTCCTACACTGTCTTTCAATATCCTTACAGCATACGAATCAAATGACTCTTTTCATATGCTGGTGATGCTGCCAGCATTGATCGAAATACCTCCAAATTACCTTGTACATTGTTCCACCGTCCTTTCGCCTTTGTCTTTAGTTAAGTATAAGTAAAGAAACCTGGTGCAGTATTAAGCTTACGCTGGAGGGGGATCTAACTTTGAAATGTAAAATACTTTTTCCTGAAGCCCTGACTGGAGAAGAGGCAGCTTACTGACCTTGAAGGTTCATCAGCATGTAGTTTTTCACTCGTAATCGCAGGGGGCTTTCACGACGGCGACTGAAGGAGAATATTTTTTCTGCATGGCTACATTCACTGAGACATTCCCCCACGGGATTTGGGTTTGATGTGAGAATATAGCAGCCTGCACAGATGTGTGTTAGCGCGAGAAAAATTGCACTTGCCTTTGCCAAGAGAGTGTGTGTTGGTTATTTATGAGATGGTTATTAATGTATCCCTGATTTTCTGTTTATGGATGTGCATTTGTTTGTGTGTGTGTGTGTGTGTGTGTGTGTGTGTGTGTGTGTGTGTGTGTGTGTGTGTGTGTGTGTGTGTACCCACTTAAATAAGAAGCCACTAATGGTCCTGGTAATACATGTCTAGTTAGTTGTCTTCTTCCCCCCTTTGGATTAGCAGTGATTTACTTTGTTAAGGTGTGACCTCATCATCCTGGCTCCAAGATACAGAACAACGGCAGAGGCGTCTGGGCGGGCTTGGGAGATTTTCTCATTTCATATCCAGAATATATATGTCTATCTCTCGGAGTGTGTGTGTGTGTGTGTGTGTGTGTGTGTGTGTGTGTGTGTGTGTGTGTGTGTGTGTGTGTGTGTGTGTGTGTTTGTGTGTGTACGGGGGAGACGAGAGAGAGAGAGAGAGAGAGAGAGAGAGGGATAGAGGCAGAGAGAGAGGGATAGCAAAACAGGGAAGGCGAAGGGGAGGGAGTGTGGATCATGTATGTGTATTAACTCAGCTCCAGCGGCTCAGCAGCAGCAGCAGCGGCAAACAGAAACAGCAGCAGCAGCGGCACAGGATTTAAAGAGAGAAAGACAGAGAGAGGGAGAGTTGGAGGGAGGGTAGTACAGGCTGAGGCACAGGAACAAAAGCTGCAGAGGGCTGCTTTCCATCTTCCCTTAAAAGAACAACGGAGGAGTAATAGAAGGAGGAAGAGGAGGAGGAGGAGGAGGGGGTGGTCATGATAGTAGGAAGACAAAATACCGGAGGAGAAGAGGAACACTCTATGTAGCCAGTGCGAACTGAAAGCAATTTGGCTCTTCTCTTCTCTGTTCTGCTCTCCATGTTTTTGGGGACTCAACAACAACGTATCATTATCTTCGTCTCCTAAACCCAAAGGAGGAGGAGGATGTCCGTGTCGGGGAAGAAGGACTTTGACGTGAAGCAGATCCTCAGACTGCGCTGGCGCTGGTTCAGCCATTCATCCCAAGGTTCGGCTGGCGGAGGTGGAGGTGGGGGTGGAGGGAGTGTGGGGGCTTACATCCAGCAGGATGGCCTGGAGCACAGAGGGACGCCGGTCCATGGTCGGCTCAAGAGTCACTCCCGGGAGAGAGGTGCCGGAGGGCTACGGAAGTCTACCAACAGCCCGGTGCACAGCATCTTAGCGCCGACGCCGGGGCCCACTCCTGTCCATGTCAGAGAGGGTCATCATCAATCGTGGCACCATCAGCAGAACACCATCCAGGTCAACAACCAGGACTCTCATAAGAGCAGCTCCTCCTCACCCAGCGCCACACGGAAAGAGGACACCAACACTGGCCAGCAGGATGTGAAGAACAGCAAAGAGGAACCCGCGGAGGTGGAGGCCAGAGAGAGGTATGACTGTTATGAGGTGTGAGATACTAAGGAGACACAGATGTTCTTTTGTGGCACCCATCAGTGACTTTGCTCAGTTGGCTGATTATGGGATCACATACAGTAGTTCTCTCACGTTCAATAGTGAAAGTTTAGCTGCGAACAAGAATCTGCATCTGATTGAAAAGTCTGGTGCCTGAGGCAGCAGCACAGGATGATCAACTCTGAAGGTTTTGTTTTGATTGGGAAAGATGAGCACAATCCTACTTGAAATAGTAAATGCTTTCTTACTACATAGCAGTCGGAATGACATACTGTACATAACATCCATACATCCATTGTCATATCGGCTTATCCGGGTCGCAGGGGCAACAGATCCAGGAATACATAACATTATTTTTTTTCATTCAGTATTTGCACTGCCACGCGGCATGCAGATCCGTAAATGAAGCTTAAAGGAACTCATCTGCACAGCCATTTACTCAGACTCTGCAGCTGCCACCATGGCTCACCTGGGGACAGCTCACTCTTATCGTACACAGCATGTTAGGCAGGATAAACCAATAAAGCATCCTTTTAATTATTCAGTGGAGCAAAAGCCAAGGCTCCCCCTTCCCTTGTCAGTGTTGTGGTCCAGTTTACAAGCACACTATGACTTTGCTAGGATTCCTCAGTGTATTTAGTTTTTTACACATTTCACTAATGCATTTGACCACAGAGCTAAAAGGGGATAGCAGGAAAGAGCCATTACATCACGTAACTGGGTACCGGACCCTATAAAAAGAGGAAGCCATGAAATCACATGAATTATCTAGACTGGCACCACAACTATTTCATATCATAAAAGCTACCATAGCTACTTCTCGCAGTTTAAGATAATTCCTACCAAAACTATTATAATTTCTTTTTAAACCCTGATGCCAAATTCTCTAGATAAATTCCCCTGCTTTTCCAGGTTTTGTTTATTTCCCCCTGTCTCCCTTGTGACCTTACATCTTCTTCCAGGAAGTAAACAGGTTAGAGATGTGTACGTGCGGGTGCATGTGTGTATATGTGGGTGCATGCGCTGTCTGGCGGCACACTAAAAGCTCCTCACATCAAGGATGAAAAGACCAAGTCTCCTTTTATCTTGTCCGTGACATTCTAAGGTGATTGCTTCCCCTCTAAGCTTTGCTGATTCCTGCATGCTTTTTGTTCGGTGCACCTGGTGATGAAATGAACAATGGAAGTGAACCAATTCTCTGTTTTCGTGAGGAGCTCGCCGTGATTGAACGGGTAATTCTAAATACACACTCTCAGTCTACAGCCAAAAGTGTGCCAACGTGAATGTAAGTGGACGCCACAGGCAGTGGACGCTCGGGTTCCCGAGAAGAACATGAATTATTCTGAGTTAAGATACAGTTTTGGATTCAGTTCCAGGTTCTGCTCCTCGTGTTGGCATAATTGGCAGATGTTCATGTTTTGAGGTCCCATGTGTCAAAAGTGCATGCATTAAAGATGTGCCTCACGGTAGAAATGTGTTACTCTCCGACTCTCAGGGGGACCTTGAGTTCACGCCGGCCATGGCAAATACAGCCATGGCCGCTCGTCATATTTTGACAATGAGAATTAAATATTAAAACGGTTCTACTCCGTTGGATCATAACATATATCCTTGGCTCTTGATTTTACAGTAGTTATGTTCATTCATGAATCTGATAATCAGCGATGGGTTCTGTGCTTTTAATAGCTCATTTTACCATCCGAATATTTAATACATTATCCATTGTAAATAGCATTGAAGAATGGAAACAAATATAGACAGTAACATCACTTCCTTCTTTCATGTAAATAAATGTGTCACCTTTCAATCAATGTTGTGCTCATTGGAAACGCAGTCACTCGATAACTGCAAAGGAAAAGTTGCAGGGAATGACGTTTGGATAAGCTCTGCGTCTAGATGTGGAAAGTTGCACTGTGAATTAGGCCCAGTGACTGACACACACACACACACACACACACACACACACACACACACACACACACACACACACACACACACACACACACACACACACCACACTTGCATGTTCATCGGCGGCTAAGCAGATGTGTGGATGTCACTGAGATATGCACATTCATTTACTCCACCGGCTGGGTGGCCCTATTACGTCTCACTTCATAAATCCTTGACACGTAATTTGTCACAATATCACAGGCTGAACGTAGAAATGAGCTGTGAGAAAAAGAAAAAAGAAAATACAAAAGTTTTCGCTGTTCCTCTGTAGTTGGAAAATACTTGTCAGTCATTTTGTGGTGCATGCCCCACGGTGATTAGTTTCATTCACACAATGTCTGAAGGATAAACAGACCATCAGTTTCTTCCATTATTTTACTGATTCACTTGCTTTATAGCAAATCCTATGATGGTGCCATTAGCATGGAAAATAACTCAAAAAATCACTGGCTCACTTATGTTGTGGTCTATGCTGGTATAATTATGTTCATTGTTGTAGCGTTCTCCTGTCCTTAGTTAACCTTCTCATCTGACTGACTGGGACGCATACACAGAGTTGTCCAATCAAACATGGAGCAAGGAGGATGTAATTCATTGCTTTTCCTATACCCTTGCACCTAATGCATGTATACACTGTATTTTTTTCTGTCCTCATGACTCTCATCCAAATAACCTCTCCCTGTCGTTGGCAGAGAAAATATATCACGTAAGTTAACCTGAATGGAATGGAAACCCTGACCTCTCCCACGTAAACACTAACAGAGGCTTGAGTCAGCGGCCTTTTAGTTTGAATGATATCTCAATTCCCTCTCCGCCGCCTTGGAGAAGAAATACCACCACCACCTCTCCCCCTGTCAACAGCAGTAATTCAGACATTTGTTGGATGCCTCATAACACCACAGGGCTTATGGGGTCTCAGTGTGCGTGTCTGACACATCATGCGGTGGCGTCCTCAAAATGCTGTAAATTGCAAAATACAGTCCATGTGTTGTAAACATAAAATGACATCTTGAGGCGATAGGAGATGTTCAGATTTTGTGCATTTAATGGATTCTCTTTGTTGTTTAACCTCACAAAATCAGCATCCTGTAAGCAACAAGGCAATCAATTTGATTTAGTGGAGGCTTTGCACAGGGTTAATAAGAGATACAGCGGCATTATATGCTTGACACATGTCCCTATTTCTATTCAAATGTGGTTCATTTCCCCCCATAAATGTTCCTAAGAAAATAATCCCCCCCGAAAGCTCACTATAAATTTTAGATGGGTGCTATTAGTAGGGGCCATGACTTAGTTCAACAGTGTCCTGAGGCACCCACTTCAAGTAATCTGCATTAGAAGGAATCATAGAGACACAGATAACTATTAGAAAGCTGTAAATGAGATGGTGTGGACCAAAAAGGAACTTAATCATATCCAACTGCAAGAAAGTATTTTTTCTAAATTGTGAATGTATGAAAACAATTATCTGTGGTAGGATTTGGAAAAATTATACACATAACTGAATTATTGGTGATCTAATTCACCCAGTTTTAAAGTCCCATCCATTAACATGAAAATATTAAGACCTTTCATTTCGATTTTAATCCTAGCGGGCTAAATTGCAAATGCATATGCAGTCTCAAAACATAGTTCTCTAAATATCTTATATATTTATACAGTAGACCGTGTGCGACCAAGGATCCACTGCTTTAATAAAGTGGATTAATTTGTTTACTCACTCTGCATGAAATATGAATAAATTACGGACAGTCCGACTATGATGACAGACTCATACTGTATGTACACTAAACAAGTTAACCTGTCATCAGCAAAGCAGTGAGGAGCTTTCTGATAAGATCTGCACATTTTCACTTACATGACGCCCTTAAGCCCCAGCACACACACACACACACACACACACACACACACACACACACACGCGCGCACACACACACACACACACACACAAATACATAGACAACATACACTAAATTCCTCAGCATGAAAATGCAGAGCTCAGCGTTTAAATCACAATTAATCTCCGTGCAACGACTGAAAATCTCAATATGGATTTCAAATATACCATACCTGCTCCATTTCAAGGCAGCCCACTATTTTGAAATATATTCATCCCGTGGCACATTATTCCTTAGTGGCTTCAGATATCTTATTTATGTATGCAAGTGAGCTATACAAAATGTTATTATTCAACTTACAGATATTTTGACTGATGATTTTTCATTTTCCCCATGCAGGATTTCACTCCTCTTGATGTAGTTTCTTAATATTCTAAACAGGAATCATTATCCCAATCGAGATGTTCATTATGTGTCCGCAGACATTGTGCTGACATGACTTCTCCACCACACTTCTTCTTTACAACGTGTGCGGTTTTGGTAAAAAGCTGAGGGGAAAAGCTAGTGGGAGGCAATATTTCATTTCTCTTAATAGCTGTGGCAATTTTCCACTGCTCTCCCTGACATAAAGGGCGCACTGGCCGACATTCGGGGGAAGATTTCAAAAGAAACGCTTCCTGTATGCAGCTACATTTCCTCCCCACATTATCAATATTAAGCAGGTATGTCCGGCATAACAACGGCGTTAGAAGCAGAATATTTGCCGTGAGCCTCGGTGAGATAGGAAAAGTGCAGAGAGGAAAAATCTATTCCTTCACAGAGTTATCATCACAGCCTTACTGCTGGTATCAAGTTATTACAGTCAGTGTGTATATTCTTCACAAAGCCGAATGGCAGTATACCGACTTGTGAAAGCACACAGGCATAAAGATCTCATGGAATATAAAGAGTTGGCACACGCAGCAAGAGGCTTTGTAAGAGCTGTTGGATTCTCAACCCAACCCAAGGAACTCAGCAGCCTTCAGGGGCAAATGGCTGTTATAATCCATTTTGAAAGAGACATTTACCATTTGTCGCTGGCAGGCACGACTCTCCCTCTTGTAGAGGGATGGGGTTGACACGAGTTGTATTAAGACTGAGATTCTAAGCAACACGTCCAACTCACAACTGTTCACAGCTATAAGGGCTAATCTGGGCTATTGAAAGCACATTTTGAATAGGCCAACCATTCATCTAAGAGGGCAGTGTCAGCACACTCAAAAGTTGGAGTGACTACAACAGATGGAGTAGAGAAAGGGAAACTAGATAACATTTAGAATAAGTTATAATTAATAAGAATATATTCCTTGTATTAACACTCCATTCTTGTTTCTTTTTGCTCTAAAATAGAATTTGGACTTTCCACTGTGCAACCTTAAAAACAGGCTCCAAGAACGGCATATGCTCTGCTTCACCTAAATAGCAGGCCACTTTTAGTATGCAGTGTCTTTCCTCAGATCCAATTCGTCACATTGTGGTGTGATATCTTTGGGAAGGTGTGAGGAGCAGCTGACAAGACCTCTGGTAATATGTGCTCACTGAAAGGGAACGTCATGTGGGCTTGCAGGATAATGTGTGATGGGAAATTGATGCCCAAAATCTGGTTCAGTTCGGTTCTTTGTATATCTTTTTGTTGCCACTCTAGCGATGCAAGTTGCTGCATTGTAATAGTTTGTAGACCAGAAAATAAAGCTATAGGCCCTGTTAGGGTCTGTGACTCTCTTTGAAATTGCTTCGTAATATGCGATGTACAGCAATGTCCCTACAGCGGTTTCTCCAGAGTAAGGTGTTCTGGGGCTTTTAGTGCCTCAATAAAATTGGGCTATACCTCTGACGATCCAACCCACTACTGCAAGTGAAATATATACCTCAGATTAATTTACTGCTCCCCAGAATGTGATACCAAAGCAATTAGTGTCGGGGAGATTGGTAGGTATGAGAAATCCTTACAGCATGCCTAGGAGCCCATACAAAGGCAATGCATCTCAGTTTTACGGCCCCATTGCTTATTCACTCTTGTTCGGCGTTTCTCTCCAAGACTCTGGAGTCAGTGGGGAATTATTGTGACAGGGCAATAAATTACCCTTGCATTTAGCATAAAGTCTCCCAATAAAGATTAGACGGTAGGATACTGCAGTGACGGGGAGGGCAATATAAAAATATCCCCGAGGGAAAATGTTGTTTCTTTTGGTAATCAAAGAGGTGGAACACACACGCTTGGCAAAACAACAAAACAACAACAACTTTGTACTGTAGTAGTGTTTTAATCAGGACATAAGTATAGAGCCATTGCCCTCGCCGCCATCCTTCCTGCGTTATCAATCTTAGTATGTGCCAATACGTTGTGCTACAACGCACCACAGGGTTTTCAGTTCATTTGTATTGACAGATCTGTAATTGTATGTGTTTATGCAGCTCTCAAATCATATCCGCATATGATCGGTAATGAGCGGGGACATAAAGTGTCGCTTTAAATAGCATTGACATTTTTCCTTCAGCCCCATCAGTCTTTACACAGCCAAAGGACCATGAGATGACAGTCAATTCCCTGGGAGAGGCAGCTTGGGTCTGTTTATGTGGCGTAACAAACAACCCTAAATGTCAATGAGTGGACTTAGCTCTGTGAAGGACACCAAGAGACTGGGCTGCGTTATTTGCCTCGAGTCTGAGGGATTACTTGGATTCCTGTAAAACAGCATGTAATCTAGCAAGCCTGCGGGGACGCGGACGAGGAACAGACTTGCTCACTTGTTAAGTCCCAGTATTTGGTAAACACACATGCTCACACAGATATGGAGACGCACACGGAGGACCAGACACAATGGCATGCCCACGTATAGACACAGGGAACTTCTGTCTGGAAAGCTGTTGCGTAGATTGTGTTGCCTGCTCGTCCCCATTGGACTGCGACGCTTAGTTATGCACTTTGTGTATGGAGTTTAGTCCATGACAGTTATAATTTCAGTTTAGAGTGGCAAGAAAGATACAGATACACCGCACGGAATAGAGGAGCCAGGAGTGCCATGTGTCTAAATAAGCCCCTTTGTGTCGTGAATAATGTGTGCTTATCATGCTGTTTACACAGATTTTGGATGTGTATTTATGTATTGCATGCTCATGATAATGGACAGGATGGGAAAAGAGTGGATGAAGTTAATTTGTTTGTTACATTACTTTGTCTCCCTAAATGTAAATGTCCTTATTAATTCCACCTTGATGAGTCCTATTTACTTATTTATTAATTGTGTTCTGTGAAGTCCTCGTCAAGTGAAGTAACTGTTTACAGACCATTCTATGTCCAAAATAAAGGTTGAGGGAAAGGCATTTCAGTAATGCAACCCATCTCAAAGTAGTTTTCTGTTAATTAAAAAGGAGACTACATGCTACAAGTTCTGAAGCCAATAGCCCAAGTCCAGAAAGTGCACAGGATGCAAAAACAGACAGGCTCCACTGAATTGGGTTTATTACATCTCTCTTCTTCCCCATCCCCTGCTTGCTTGTCTCCACACATAGGCTGGCTCTGAGCACCTTCTCCAGAATGAACGCCAACTCCTCCGACGAGTATTTCCAGGCCACAAATCATGCAGAGCAGACCTTCCGCAAGATGGAGACCTACCTCCAGCACAAGCAGCTGTGTGACGTCCTCTTGATAGCAGGGGATCATAAGATACCAGCTCACAGGTTGTTTTTTTGTGCTCCTGTCCGCTTTGATTTCCATTAATTAAACCTGCACATCGGCTTCAGTTAAGAGATACAGAAGCTCCGATGTATTCACTTCATTAAGTCGTCGATGCAGCTACACGCATCCAGGCGTTGGTCTGGACCTCTGTCTTTGCATGCTGGAACATACATTCTGCCTCTGATCCATCTGATAAATAATTGAATATACTTGAAAATGCAAAGGTATCTTTAGTTGACAGGAATTATATATGCAAACTCCACGTTCACTGGTTTGTATCTAAATAATGTAAAACAGCTGTGATCTAATCACACCTCTGTCCCTGCTCATTTCCACATTACATTTGAGACTTGGAAGAGCACTGTGATCCACTACATGTAGGTGTCAATATTTAGGCATCCAGGCCCTCGGTTGAATGGCTGAACAGAACAGATCGCATGACATCACCCGCATTGCTGTGCGCCATCGAGTGCATGTGCTGTATGTCTGTCCACTGAGGTATTAGACTTATACAACCGAAACCACAATGCACCAGAGAGAGAGAGAGAGGAAGAGAGGTGGAGAGAGAGAGAGAGACAGAGACAGAGATAGAGAGAGAGAGATAGAGAGAGAGGGAGAGAGAGAAAGAGAGAGAAAGAGAGAGAGAGAGAGAGAGAGAGAGAGAGAGAGAGAGAGAGAGAGAGAGAGAGAGAGAGAGAGAGAAAGAGAGAAAGAGAGAAAGAGAGAGAGAGAAAAGCCTTAATGACTGATTTTGTTGGGTAAAAGGATCGGCCCTCTGCTTGTTTTAATGTGGCTATATATTTGCTCATAGGACACAACCAAGTAAAGCAAGGAGGGTTTACACTCAAAATACATGACATTTAACATTGGCCTAATAAATACATTTATAAATATTACAAACCGCAACATTGTGGAGATATGGGTGTAGGCTGTTGGACTCTCCCATTGAATATCAATTCCTTGTGGTGCCATTTGATCTCTCCTTCCCTTCCTGAATCAACCAGTGCGTTATGTGAGCTAGACAAATGAGCTAACATAATTAGAAGTCTGAACCTTGTAGCTATTAGCAACATGAAGTATGTGGAATACTTTCATTTATCATACACTGACAAAGTGGAATGATATGGATATGTGCTACTACATTTCTCACAGTGACCTAAAGTAGTGTTAATGTATAAATCAGGTAGAAACAGAACTACATAAAATCATAATTATTACAGTGGTACCATATGCTGTGAATATGTGGCCTTCCGTGTAAAAGAACATGTTACTTTCGAGGCATGAAACACAATCTCTGGATTGATTTGCTTCCCACTCAAATTAATCAGAGTATAGATCTCCCCACTGACAAGTAAACTAATGTACAGTACATGAACATTAATTCAATAGGTCTTTTTTTTCTTTATGGCAGACTGGTCCTGAGTGCCGTGTCAGACTACTTTGCCGCTATGTTCACCAGCGACGTGAGGGAGGCCAAGCAGGAGGAAGTCAAGATGGAGGGAGTCGACCCGGACGCTCTCAGATCCCTGGTTCATTTTGCCTACACTGGTGAGTGCTCGTAAAGGCATTCACTGGTTCTTGTAAGCAGTTATGAGACTTCTGGAAATGCAGCATGATTAAAATGGATCAATAAGGCAATTCATCACTGGGCTGACCGACTTGGCAGCACCTCAATGTATTATCGTTTTATGTTACAGGACAAATCCGCTTTGATAAATGCTGTTGAAATATTTACTTTGTGTGAAATAAGATTAAATAATAGAATGATGATTATCCAGTTTATTTCTCTTTAGGAAGTATTTCAGTTAAACTAGACACTGCAAACAAACACACATTTTCTTCAAGCATAAAAGTTCCAACATGTACATTAAGATGTTGATTCTGCTAAACTGTTTGCGTCTGTATATTTCTGTTATACAACCATTTATTACGGCCATCATCTCGCAATAGTTTTTTTCAATACCCAGAAGCAAATTTCTGAACTTCTGAAGCACTTGAATCAACTACACTTCCCATTATCCGTCTAGGCACTATTCTGAAGGTTGTTACCATAGATAGTATATTAAAATGGATGTAGCATCCGGGCTGACCTCAGTCATTCACACGGCATCCAATAATCCTGGTTTAATCGCGTCGCCATCTTGTGAGATTTTTACTCCGCCTCACTCCTCTTGCCGAAAAGGAATTGACGTCACGTCAGGGGGAGGGAGATACGCCCATCGAGCTGACGTATACCTCCGAGGCAAAGTGAGGGACAACGGGCGGAGAGCTGTCACTCAAGAGATCGCGCCAATACATTTTAACCTCCAAACGAATAAAAACTAGCCTGGTAGAAAGAAATTCACCCCTCAGTGTTGTCATGGAGATATGACCTAAACATACAGACTAGAATGGTTTTGTGGACCAGGTTGTAAATAGGTTTAATAAGACTGTGAAAATGGCCTGTTTAGCAAGTGAGTCAAAGAAAAATTGCTCAGCCCTGGTACCACCCCCATTGGCCACCGGAAGGTACTACAAAGTGTGTCACTTCCTTATTGGATGCTGGTAAAAATCGCTGAGATTGGGGCTTGGTTGTTACAGAAGGATTTGTTAACATATTGTTAATTGTCTGATTTATGATACCTCTTCTAACAAACTGGCAGAAATGCATCTTAAGGCCTGAACATATATATTTTTATTTTATTTATAAAATTAACAAAGGCTGTATCCAAAATCTGTTCAGTAAAAACTTTGGACTCTAATATGTTGTGAAATTGAAATAAAGATTTTAAGGCTGACGTCATCCAACCAATTGATATTTGTTTTTTGACGGGATGCAAATTTACACATAATTAGTTAGATATTGCCAAATTTGCATATTTCTTCAAAAACAAGTTCCATTTTTTACCCTATTCACCTGAAGTGTCTCTCCTTAAGTACGATAGGATACATTGTCCTATTTTTTATTTATTTATTTATTTAAATACAGCTTGCGGGTTAATGCCTCAGTAATCAAACACTGAAAAATAACCATTATTCACTATGGGTAATTTGACCGTGTATGCCATTATGTTTACCGTCCGATGGTGACATACAAAGTCATATATTGCTTGTCCTGACATTGCAGGCGTCCTTGAGCTGAAAGAGGAAACCATTGAGAGTTTATTGGCGGCGGCTTGCCTCCTCCAGCTTTCACAAGTCATCCAGGTCTGCTGTAACTTCCTGATGAAACAGCTTCATCCCTCCAATTGCCTGGGCATACGCTCCTTTGCAGACGCCCAGGGCTGCATGGACCTGCTCAACGTGGCTCATAACTACACCATGGTAGGAGGAGGGGCGGAGAGAGCAAGACCACATTTACATGGCTGGGTGGGCTAAATTATTTATTTTGTATTAAGGGGATTGCACTCACTAAGGGGACTCGCTCCATCATGCATGAATACAGAAGGGCACCAGCAGTAATGAGAGCTATAACAGAGACAGGAGTATTTAAAAATATAGCTTAATCACCACTATATGTAGGCTACTGTCGAAAGAAAAGGCTGCCCACACACTTTATGAATCAAATTAACTGCTCCACATAATCGAAGGTAATGACAGGATTTACTCGGAGCCCCTCTTTGAGTGTGCATCTGATTTCTATTTTTCTCACGTTGACTCTGATTATACCCCGCATAATAACCATTCTTTATTTGTTAATTCAGTCACTAAATGCAACATAACCTCATGGAGCACATTAAAATATTTGTGACCGTCCTCTGCTTTAATGCTAGTTCATTTAAATAACCTGGTCGTAGTCAAAGCACGTGTCAGAACCAACGGTAGGTGTCATCGTTATTTATATCATCTGATTTCAGCTGAGGAATGGGTTGATGTGCCCATTTGAATAGAAATGGAATAGTTTCACGCTTTCACTTTATCTAATTTGGCTATGCGGCTGTCAGTTAGAAACGACACCTTTGCTGCATGTTGATTGGTGCGGCTGCCATACTTGTGAGAATGCAATTTCCTTATATATCTGCGGGGTATGTTTGCTTCGGATTAAGATTCATGCACATTTTTGTCAGATAACGTCTTGCTGGCCATGCAGGAGTGACAGCACGAGGTAAGCGTTATCTCCTAAAGGACATCTGCTCAGCCTGTTTACATTGGCCCGGTCTAGGACCAGGAGGTTAATCTAATCATCAAACTGCACAAGAGGGCCAACTTCCTGTTCAATCACCTCAGTAATGAGCGGCAAGAGCTGTTGGGCTTCCTGGAAGTCCACCCTCTGGGGTTGTGTTTGAAGCAAGTTGTGTTTTGATAAGCTTGTTATTTTTCCTGGTTGAGCATGGCATCAGAGAGCGGTCGCTGACGTCCTTTTCCTTTATGGAAGAGTTGCCCTTTTTATGTTGCAGTAGGTGGAACATGTAATATTTCATTGTTTGGGATGACTGTCTTTTCAGGAAATAAAACTAGATTTCAGTCGCATAACTCTGTAAATACTATAGAATTAGGCTTTCGAGGAGTGGATCCAAATTAAGAAAACAAAACATAGTGCTTCAGTTGGTCTGTGCCCGCCCTACAGGACATGGTAATCAAAAAGTTCTTGAAAAGTAATTCCCCCAGCCCGACTCTGTTTAAGCTTCAGCCTTCCTCCTCCTCAGAAAACACTGTTATTACACAAATACTCTTTTTTGCAATAATCAATTAGTGTCCTCTCCCGCTGATCTTGTTTTCCGAGCAGTTTACCCACAAATGAGTTCGCCGAAATTTGAAAACACGTCCCTTTTTAATGCATATGAAACAAGCTCTTGTGCTTTCAATTTTGTTGTCAGCTGTTTGGGACTGGTAATTACAAATAATTGGTCTAAAGCAACGTCAAAGAGTTGAATGGAAATTTCTCGCCCTCAGTGTTTGCCACAGCAGATCAATAGATGTCCCTCATTTCATTGAGCCGGCCTGTGTTAAGCTCTTAAAACCTGCTCTGATTATAGATCAGACCAAGTCACTGTAATTTGCTGCCAGTTGATGATCAATAAAACAGTGCAGGCTTGATTTGTCAAAGTTATTGTGGCATCTGAATATTTAATGGTCAGCCGCCTTGTTTAAGAAAAAAAATGAAACAGGGTGTGATTATGAACACAGACTGCTCTTTATATCTTTGTGCTTTCATGTTGGACACACCATACTTTAGAGGAGGGTGTATGTGTGTGTTTGTGTTTGTGTGTGTGTGTGTGTGTGTGTGTGTGTGTGTGTGTGTGTGTGTGTGTGTGTGTGTGTGTGTGTGTGTGTGTGTGTGTGTGTGTGTGTTTGTGTGTTTGTGTGTGTGGGTGTGTGTGTGGGTGTGTGTGTGTGTGTGTGTGTGTGTGTGTGTGTGTGTGTGTGTGTGTGTGTATGTTATATAGCATCATCTCTAATGGATCTGCCCAGAGACAATGTCCTTGAAGAGGTAGCGATGCAGTGCTGTAATATCGTCCTGGGCTTCTGGCCAGTGAATGGAAGATCAATCTTTAGGAAGGCAATAGAGAACAGCTTCCACAAAACTTGTGCTGGACACTGTGTGGATGTGATGGTAATGTTAGTGTGCACAGTCTTTCCGTTTCTCGTTTAAAAAGGCTTAATGGGGTCATTTATGATCAGCAGCAAAAGTGGCCTCACAAGATTATGAGACTTTTTTGGAGATGTTTCATGCCAGACTGATTTATAGCCTTCTGTTGTGTGGATCATTTTATTAAGTGAGCTAAGTGAAGCAGGCAGCAGTCTCAACTGTTCATTCAAATGTTTTGAGGAATGGAAAGTAAAGGTCACCTATTATGCGGAATGCACTTTTCATATTTTTTAAATGTCAATATGGGACCCCGGTGTGACAAGAGACTCCCAATATATGGAGTATCATTACCAATATAATTGAACACAACCTCAACCTGTGATAAGCACACCCCCAGATACCCTTGAATCGAACTGGCAGTTAGATACAAACCGGAAGTTAGATCCAGAGCCAATCAGAGCAGACTGGGCTTTTTGGAGGGCGGGTCCTTAAGAGACATGCTCTAAAATGGACAGACTGAGTCTGAAAATAGGAGATTCAGCAACTGTTGGAAAAGATGAAGGGTTTTCTGGACACTACACCTTGAAAACGAAATAAAAAAGACGAAATAAAAAAGTTGAACATCAAAATGAGCATTTTATGTGACCTTTACTTGTCAGTTATGTAAACAAATTGTTGTTAGAAACCTCCAAATCTGTTTTCTATCTACATTCATTTCTCTTCACCCTATAGCCATTTAATCCTCGTAGATATACAGAAACATGCCATGCTGCACCAAGCGCACACACCCTCCTCGGCTAATGAGCGATGATTATCTCCGACCTCTGCGTCTCCTCTGTGTTCCAGGAACACTTCCTGGAGGTCATTCAGAACCAGGAGTTCCTGCTGCTCCCCACAGCCGAGATCGTGAAGCTGCTCTCCAGCGATGACATAAACGTCCCCGATGAGGAAACCATATTCCAGGCTCTGATGATGTGGGTGCGCCACGACGTCCAGCATCGACAGCAGGACCTCGGGGTGCTTCTCTCTTTCATCCGTCTGCCTCTTCTTCCTCCACAGGTAAGATATTTCTTTGGTGGGTAGAGGTGTGTGTGTGTGTGTGTGTGGGGGTGGGGCGGGGGGAGGGGCATAAACATATACTGTGCCTCTGCTTGGGTTTGTTGCTGAGAACTAAGCTGTCAGAAACTTTCGGTGTCCTCATTGTCAAAAGACAAAAGGAGCATTCGGCCATTCCAAATTATAAAGTAATTTTTCACGTCATCAAACCTGTTTGTACTTACAAGGAAATATGAAAACTCTCAAGCAGCTTCTATGCTAGTCGGGCTTCAACTAGTAATTATATTCACTAGCAGTTAGTACGGCAATATTTTTTTTAATTGAATTAGTAATAGTTCTGTTGTTGTGCAAACAAGTTCAAATAACCATTAAATGTTCTTAGAGCTCAACATGATGGATTACAATTATAGCTTGTTTGATCTGTCCCACAGTCGTTTTCACTGAGTAGAGCGGGTCGGTTCTGTCCAGGTAGTTTGGCTTTTCATTTGCCAAAAGTTGGGTAGGATATGGTTTAAGCGCACCTAACCGCTCTGAGCCGCTGCTAATCTCAGTACTCCTCCGTAGGGGTACTAGCCGCCTGAAAGGAGTAACCCCTGACTGCAGCTCGCAGATCGAGGAGGAGCTTAAATTTTGCTTAAATGTGGGCAGGGCTTAACGTTTAACATTTAACCCTGCTCGAAGAATGTGCGATGCATCATGCACGTAACCCGTGACTGTAGGTTGTGAGCCAGCAGGGAGTTCTGAATGAAGTGTGGCCGACGAGTCACTGTTGGCGGGTCTGGGTTGAGGCCGTAGGCCCTACATTTTTAACCAAATAGTAGCCTATTTCTGTGTGTGAGATTGGGTGTGTGTCTCCCTTTTCTAACCTCTCCCTATCACCTTACCCTAACCACCGAGCTGTGATGCCTGAACATAATCGCCAATTTCAGGAAAACATAGGGCTGTGGTGGGACCAACAGGCTGTGGGAACATATTGATGACTCCGACCAACACCGACAACCGAGTCACGGTTGGCGGGGCTGGGTTGAGGCGTAATGCCGGGAGCCGGAGGTTGTGAAACAGCGGGGTGTTCTGGATGAAGTGTGGCCGACCAAGAGTCACTGTTAGCGGCGTAGGTTGAGGCGTACGGCCTGGAGCCTGAGGTTGTGAAACAGCGGGGCATTCTGGATTAAGTTTGGCCGACCAAGAGTCACTCTTAGAGGCGCTGGGTTCAGGCACACGGACGGGGCCGGCCTGGAAGTGGCGAATGAGCTTGGCGTTATGGATGTGGCTGAGTTAGAGTGAGTGAAAGTGGGTCTGGGGGTCCTCACAGTGTCCCCTTGAAAAACATACATTTAACTATGAAATTAGCATATATTAAGCTATATAGTAATATTAAACCTACATATATAATATGTATATATATATACACTCAACAAAAATATAAACGCAACACTTTTGTTTTTGCTCCCATTTTTCATGAGATGGACTTAAAGATCTAAAATTCATTCCAGATACACAATATTACCATTTCTCTCAAACATTGTTCACAAATCTGTCTAAATGTGTGATAGTGAGCACTTCTGCTTTGCTGAGATAATCCATCCCACCTCACAGGTGTGCCACATCAAGATGCTGATCTGACATCATGATTAGTGCACAGGTGTGCCTTAGACTGTCCACAATAAAAGGCCACTCTGAAATGTGCATTTTTTTGCTTTATTGGGGGTCTGGGGACTCAGAACCAGTCAGTATCTGGTGTGACCACCATTTGCCTCATGCAGTGCAACACATCTTCTTCGCATAGAGTTTATCAGATTGTCAATTGTGGCCTGTGGAATGTTGGTCCATTCCTCTTCAATGGCTGTGCGAAGTTGCTGGATATTAGTGGGAAGTGGTGCACGCTGTCGTATACGCCGGTCAAGCACATCCCAAACATGCTCAATGGGTGACATGTCTGGTGAGTATGCTGGCCATGCAAGAACTGGGACATTTTCAGCTTCCAAGAATTGTGTACAGATCCTTGCAACATGGGGCCGTGCATTATCTTGCTGAAACGTGAGGTGATGTTCATGGATGTATGGCACAACAATGGGCCTCAGGATCTCATCACGGTATCTCTGTGCATTCAAAATGCCATCAATAAAATGCACCTGTGTTCTTCGTCCATAACAGATGCCTGCCCATACCATAACCCCACCACCACCATGGGCCACTCGATCCACAACATTGACATCAGCAAAGCGCTCACCCACACAACGCCACACACGCTGTCTGCCATCTGCCCTGAACAATGTAAACCGAGATTCCGTGAAGAGAACACCTCTCCAACGTGCCAGACGCCATCGAATGTGAGCATTTGCCCACTCAAGTCTGTTACGGCGACGAGCTGGAGTCAGGTCAAGACCCCGATGAGGACGACGAGCATGCAGTTGAGCTTCCCTGAGACGGTTTCTGACAGTTTGTGCAGAATTTTTTGGTTATGCAAACCAATTGTTTCAGCAGCTGTCTCAGTGGCTGGTCTCAGACGATCTTGGAGGTGAACCTGCTGGATGTGGAGGTCCTGGGCTGGTGTGGTTACACGTGGTCTGCGGTTGTGAGGCCGGTTGGATGTACTGCCATATTCTCTGAAACGCCTTTGGAGATGGCTTATGGTGGACAAATGAACATTCAATGCACGAGCAACAGATCTGGTTGACATTCCTGCTGTCAGCATGCCAATTGCACGCTCCCTCAATGCTTGTGGCATCTGTGGCATTTTGCTGTGAGACAAAACTGCACATTTCAGGGTGGCCTTTTATTGTGGACAGTCTAAGGCACACCTGTGCACTAATCATGATGTCAGATCAGCATCTTGATGTGGCACACCTGTGAGGTGGGATGGATTATCTCAGTAAAGCAGAAGTGCTCACTATCACACATTTAGACAGATTTGTGAACAATGTTTGAGAGAAATGGTAATATTGTGTATCTGGAATGAATTTTAGATCTTTAAGTCCATCTCGTGAAAAATGGGAGCAAAAACAAAAGTGTTGCGTTTATATTTTTGTTGAGTGTATATATATAGGCCTATCAAATATAATATTATCGTTATATTCTACACAACAATGTGCTGCCGGATCTGCGCCACCAGATGGCGCCCCGAGTTAGCTCGCAGATCAAGGAGGAGCTTAAATTTTGCTTAAACGTTTAAACCTAAATTTAAGCTCCTCCTCGATCTGCGAGCTGCAGCCAGGGGCACTTGGCAGCCAGGGGCGCCTAAAAGGCGGAGCTACACACTGCCGTCATTTGATTTGTCGAAAGAATCATTTCCGCCATGTGTAGTCATCTCGGCTACAGTGAAGTTTCTTGTGTTTTGGCGAAAATGTGAGCACAGCACTGTTTATTGTGTGGTGTTTTTCCTCGTCAATAAATGAATCAGTTGGTTACACTGTGTCCCACTGCTAGTCACGCAGCTGCCGCAGCCAGCACTATTCGGTCACTGTCTCTATGAGTTGCACCGAGCCGTCTCTGTGCTCAAAACAACACGGGGGGAATAGCCTAAATAAAGAAGCGGCTGGTTTGACCAAGAAAAAAATGAGACCGCTGGCTTGACCACAGTTGGTCGAAAGAATCATTTCCGCTGTGTGTAGTCACCTCGGCTAGAGTGAAGAGAGTCTTGTGCTTTGGCGAAAACGTGAGCGCGGCACTGTTTATTGTGTGGTGTTTTTCCTCGTCATTAAATGAATCAGTTGGCTACACTGTGTCCCACTGCTACGATGTCACGTAGGCTAGCTGCCGCAGCCAGCGCTGTTCGCTCACTGTCTCTATCAGTTGTACCGAGCCGTCTCTGTGCTCACAACAACACGGGGGGAATACATAAAGAAGCGGCTGGTTTAACCAAGCAAAACCGAGAGGCCGCTGGCTTGTTCCACAGCCCGATAGTTTGACCCACATTCTGGCGGCGGCTATCGCAGTCCAGCCTATACCCCGCCCTACCAGTAAGGGTAGGGTCGGCTGTGGAAACACCACCGAGATTCTTAAAAGTGAGCTATCCCGCTCTGAGCCGCTCCGACCCGACCCGCTCTACTCGGTGGAAACGAGGCATAAACAGTAGGCTAAGTGTAGGCTACTGACAAAGAGAAAACAGGAACAAGTGGTTCTTTGGTAGGCTAATTGTGCTTGGTAAATGACTGAATTGCTACTCGAAGTCGGTCCAAGGGGCAATTTAATGGATTTATAATTATTTATACACAATTTCAGCTGTTTTGTCCGTAGAAATCCTTCAAGAAATATTGAAAAATTATATAATGATTTCCTCTACCCAAACATGAACTGTTAATTTGTGTTGAGAATTCACTATCATATAAGCCAGAAGAAAGCAACAAATCCTCATGGTTAAGATAGGCTACTAGAACCAGAGTTCTGTTCTTTGAAATGGTGTATCATCTCTAAATATAGTTGCCAATTAATGTTCTGTCAATCTGCTAATTGGTTAATGGACTACCTGTTTCAGCTTTAAGTCTCATTTACTGCAAGCTTACACCCCCCCCCCCCCCCCTACACCCTCAGTATTTCAAATGACCACTGAAAGGCAATGAACTACTGCATTGTCAATAATCACCATTGTTTATGTTGGCTGATGTATAAACCTAGGCCCCTTTCAGTGCTAAATCAAACTGACCATTTGATATCTACACATGAGTTTTTATGTGCACAGGTTATAAATACCTTGCTTATGTTTTGAATTATTGTGATTTCAACACTTCATCTCATGTTTTATCAATGCTGTATTTCTGAGAAATAGTATAATTATTTTACAAATGTGTCATCCCAATTTGCACAGCATCAAACCCAGGTGATCAATTTTGGCAGATCTGAATGAACATGTATCTCCCTTAGGAAATGAATCAGTTTTATTTTCACTAACAGAAGATTTTTCCAAAACTAATTAGGTGAATGTTACAGTATGTGAATTTCATCTATATTTGGTGAACACATTCAGGAAAAACAACAGGCAAACACACATTAAGAAACTGTTTCTATGAACTAAAGCACAATCTAACATTAATTATTTTAATCCATTGGCTGGGGAGATATTTTTGCTGTGGGGCAAATAAACAACATAAATGAATCACTGTATTTGCAAAAGCCGATGTTGCATTATACAATATTTTTAAAACTCGCATTCATGAAACGTTTAATTTGTGGTGAAACTTTCAATGAAACATAAAAACTGAACACATACATCAGGTGCAACTGCTCCAACCTTCTATGTAAGCTCAATGTTATATAAAGGTTTATAACATATGGCTCCTCAATGGGTATTTTCAAAAAGTAGGGTAAAGTTGTTGAATGATGAAGAATGTGACTATTATACTGGCTACATATGGTTTTCTATTAAAGTCGATTTTGAACATTTCATAGAAACCACAGTTTGAAAATAATATTTTATGCTTTAGAATTGGCAGGTTTGACTTAAATAGGCATTTCATTGCATCCTGTCAAAGGTGATTTGTATAAACACTGGAAACACATTCTCCTCACATGAGTTCATTTACATTTTGAGTACATTGTTCCTTATGATGCAGCCCATTAATATGATTCATTGTGATGTAGCTTCTTGCAGATCTGGAGAACAACAAGATGTTCTCTGACGATCTGGAATGCCAAAAGCTGCTGATGGAGGCCATGAAGTACCACCTTCTGCCCGAGAGACGCCCCATGTTTCAGAGCCCAAGAACCAAACCTAGAAAGTCCACTGTGGGTGCACTGTATGCCGTAGGAGGGATGGATGCTAGCAAAGGTATTGACCGGTTATGCATTAACTGTCAACAAACATTAACACTGTTTTTTGAAAGTCTAATGCTTGCTGTGTCCATGGTTCAAGGCTCTACCACCATAGAGAAGTACGACCTGCGGACCAACACTTGGGTCCAGGTGGGAGTCATGAATGGGCGGCGGCTGCAGTTTGGCGTGGCGGTGATAGACAACAAGCTGTATGTGGTCGGGGGGAGGGATGGACTCAAGACATCCAACATGGTGGAGTGCTACAATCCAGACAATAAAGTGTGGTCCACAATGCCCCCTATGTCAACACACAGACACGGACTTGGTGAGTGTGTCTTGCTGGAAAAACGTAGCTTAAGATGTTAAATTAAAAATAAAAGTAATAAACTATTGGAGAATCTTATAATGCAGGCATAAATACATTGCCTTGTTAGCCAATGAATTCCAAAGGGACAATGCTCCTAAATCATAAAGATACTTTTATCAGTAGAGCTACACTAATGATTATTATAACTATAGTTATCAGTCTGCCAATAATTTTTTCAATTAAATAATAAAGTTGTTTAGTACTTCCTTGTTCTATTTGTGTATGCTTGTTGTTATTGTTTATGCCATCAACCTGCTATGAGGACTGCAGATGAAATTGAGCCTATACGGCTTAATCTGGCACATTCACATGATGGACTCTGATGCACATTCATTTGCATTGTCCCTTTTAAAATAAAATATCTAAATCTTTTCAGAATATTACAGAATATTTCAAAAAACAATTATAAGTCATAGAGTTCAGCATTATGCATTCAAATATTTAATGTGACCAAGAAAATCATCGAATCCTCCCATTTCAGAAACTGGAAATGGTTGATGTTTAGTATTTTTGCTTGATAAATGACACTGCTCTTTCAAGTATTTCTATAGTTGAAGTTTTAGCCCAACCAGACTAACTGGTGTTATGAAACACCAGAAATTGCAGGAGGCATGCTCAGGAGGGTCGCATCTGACATGTTGTAAAAAAAAAAAGATAATAATAAAAAAAAAAATCAAACCTTTCTTTTCGAGACAGATCCTTTGATATTTTCCTATTCCCCCTATCAAAGCCTAACAGGCTCTGCTCTTCCTCACCACTCCCTGCCCAATACATCTCATATCGGAAGCGTTTTGGTTCACAGTTGAAACAGGTCTGGGTAACAGAACAGGGAGATCTTATCAAAGCGTTCGACTCGCTCACCCAGTGTGGTCGGAGATATGATCTGATTACATCTGAGGCTCGTGTCTACCAACCAATCCCCGCCCGGCCATTGCCTGCTGTGTGCATTATGGGTGAAAACTAGAAAAAAAAGATTTTATATATCAAAACCACCAGTCCGCAATGAAAGAGAGTTTGGTTTGGTCCGGCAGTGTTTATGTCTTTCTAGGTTCTCCGAATGCGGTCCTGCCCCAATGTTCCCTCAAAATATCTGAACTTGCAGCAAAGGAAATGAGGATGGCAATATAAAAATCCATTGTGTTTCAAACATCCTCTGCTGTGTTGCTGGCGAAAAATCGCTTTCCTCTGTGACTGGGGAATGAGGAACAACAATGCAGTTTTATCGTCTTCCTGTTTTTCTGAATAGATGTGGTCGGCCGTATGACTCACTCTGCTCACGTCCCCGCCTCAGCTCTCTCCAAGAACCGTAGAAAGAAACAAAAAACGAGTTTGTTTTTTCGAAATGGCATTTTATTATTCTTTCTTCTTTACTCACTTACTCATGGTCTACATTACCTTGTACTGATATTGAGCATAATGAAGAGATTTTATAAAGAAAAGATGAAAAAAACTGGATGAGGTATTTAATATAGGCCTATTGTGGGTTTAACTAGGCTATGTGTGAAAGTCCCTACAAAACCCAAATCTACAAAATCAAAAGTCTGCAAACAAAAGTTGCATGAAAGTAAGCATCTGGAAAGAGTTAGACACATTTATCAATCCAAAGTAAAGATATTGTCATGTAACCTTGTTAAAATGTACAGACACTTGGTTAAGATGAGGCATGTTATGGTCTCGTTCCTATGAGTATGACACATTAAGTATGTTGAACAAATCATGGCAGTTCTTTGCCCCACATTCTATAAAAACAATGACTGTTGCCTTGGAGACTGTTTTCATACTGCCACGCCCACACAGCCCAGTAAATCGGCCTGGACAGTAAAAAAGCTGTTTTTTAAAACTACGTTTTATAATATGGATAAACATTTATTTTCAATCAGATTTTTGTAAACGCTTATTGAGACACCCAACTTTGAGATCATATATTGATTTTTATTATTTTAGACATTTAGCATTACACCAATAGTTGAATGTACTGTATGAAATACAGCATCTACTGTGAGCTTATACACAGTGTGCAATAAGACTTACTAATTATCAGTAGTCATCTGATGATTTATTTTGTGTTAAGTGTACTATCTTTTGTTTCCATGTGTGTAGGTATTGCTGTGCTGGAGGGCCCTATGTATGCTGTGGGAGGCCACGATGGCTGGAGCTATCTCAACACAGTGGAACGCTGGGACCCGCAGGCCAGACAGTGGAACTACGTGGCCAGTATGTCAACGCCAAGGAGCACCATGGGAGTGACGGCACTCAACGGAAAGTAAGTTGCTTTTATCGAAACCTTCAAGCCACCCCAGCTCGGCTTAAGGCTAAAATGTGTACACTTAACACTTCAAGGCAAAGCACATTGTTGTCTTTCTGCTTGAAATATCATGGAGCCTGAGGGTTGAGGTCGCTGGCATCTGAGAAGCCACAACAGACAACCGAAGGGGCAGACAAGCTCAGGCAATTTGCAGTAAAAGGAATGCCAGTGTTGCCTTAAAGATAAATTTGCTTTTTAAAAAGTAGAAAAGTGAACTTTTTCGAGTGTTCAAATTACGACGCAGCCTCAAGTGTTTGTGCATTTGTGTGCATGTTTTAGCCAGTCTATTAGGAAATTATATTGTTTTAATATAAATAGATTCTAAAATAAACTATGCACATCTTGTCTAGAAAAAAAAGACCACCATTAAACATTTTGAAAGTTGATTTGCAGACTGTGTTCTAACAAATTAATATGAAAATTACATTGCAGCATGTTTTTGTTTTCGGAAAAAGGGTTGGCATTAATGTAACTTGGAATAGGGCATGCAATAACACAGGCATGGTTATGTAACTTCCAGTGCACTGATCCAGTACAAAGATGAAATGCAATCTTAGTTCAGTAATAGTTTGACAAAATGTTAATAGTTGAATGTAGTATCTGCCCTTATTGCATCTGTGAGATAAATTTGGCTGTGCAGCAGGCAGCCTCTCACAGCAAAGTGTGGTCTGATAAGTGAGGTAATTTATACAGAGCAATCTAGACTCTATGAAAGCAAAACGCTTGTGTATTTGTATGAATTAAATGCCTTACAACACTATTTAACAAGTCAATTAAGTGAGGAACAGACCAGCTCTCAGCCTAATTTAAATATGTGTGTGTGCTGAAAGAAGGAATGAAGCTGATGCTCGGCTACATCCAGTATTCAGTGTTAAAGTCGATGCTGAGTTATTTCTGCATCTAGGTCAAAAATAGACAGCAAGGAAAATGTTTCCCCAGCCTCCATTTTCTTGCTGTCGGGCCTGTGAGCTACTAGCACTTAAAACACCGATGTGATCTTTCTGGGAGAGATAACTCTCAAGGAACAGGCTTTTTGACAAATGATATTCACTGCTCACTTCTGTTACTCATAGAAGCTGTCACATTATCACTGCTGTGCCATCATTTCTACAAAAATTCGAAAAAAGGAAGCGAGTGACTCCTGCCCGATTCAGTACTACCTTATGCACATCATGACATGACTTATGTTATGAGATTCCAAAGCCATCTTGTTTAACTTCTCCCAGGTTGTTTGCAGTGGGAGGTCGAGATGGCAGCTCGTGCTTGAGGTCAATGGAGTGCTTCGATCCGCACACCAACAAGTGGAGCATGTGTGCACCTATGGCCAAGAGGCGAGGGGGCGTTGGCGTGGCGACATACAACAACTTCCTGTATGCCGTGGGCGGACACGACGCGCCGGCTTCCAACCACTGTTCCAGACTCTCCGATTGTGTTGAGAGGTCAGTGAACGCTTCCTATCTGGAGGAAAATACACAAAAACAAAATGTGTTGTGTAAGCAGCTTCAGGTTGCATTCAAAGGATTAGAGTGGATTTGGGTGGGGCAGAGGCTTCCGACTTCCTCACAAGAACAAAAGGGAGGTAAACTCCTCTCGATCCCCATCCTGTTCTTGTATTTTGAGACATATCTGTGTTATACTGCGTGATGCTCAATTGAAGAGATCATAGTTTCCACACATGGTTTGACTTTACAGTGTCTGGCACCATCTGGTGGCCATAATATCCCAAGCTTCTCAACCTAGAGTGCCTCACAGTAAAGCGCCTTCAGTTTAATTCACTGCTGAGAATACGTTTTTTCCATTTCAGTGACAAATTGGAAAATTATGCCAAAATGTTTTATGTGCTTTCGATATATTTATGAATTATATATATAAATATATATGCAATTTCTGCTGCTCCCTTAAAATTAACATAATTTCTGTAGGCTATGATCATTTTTCTAATAACAATTGATTAATACCTTTTTAGGGCTGTCTGATTTTTACAGAGCTTTTTAATTATTGATCAGCCTCTTTAAATACAGCAGTCTCCAAGAACATCACAACAGCTTTAATCTTTGAATTCATATATTTGGAGATCACAAGTTGTTTCCCTTATTTTCATACAGTGTTGTACTGTGTTTGTACCGTGCTTACCTTCTTATCTTCTGGTATACATAATATTTCACAATCAGTCAGCAAGACATATCTGAATGTTTGGACATTGTAATGACTTCATTTCCCAGAAGAAAGAAAACATTAGAAGAAAATCATATGATGTGTGTATTCATTTCACTCATCTAAGTGGTCAACATAGTTGCTTTCCATCTTCTGCCTCCATTGATGAGTCCAGTGCCAGCAGGCAGCAGCTGCTGTTACGAGAGATCATTTGTTTTTTGGCTCTCTGTCTGTGCTGAAGGGAGCTGACACAAGCACCATCCAGACAATAATGACCAAAGAGACCAAATACAAGGACGTCTTTCTTAGTTGTGATGGTACACTGTTTTCCTCTTGAGTTTCAGGATGAAAAATTGTCCCCCCAAAAAAACCAACCAAACAAACAAACAAATAAACATAGAAAAACATTTGACAAACTATTTGCACCTGCAGGTATGACCCAAAAACGGACACATGGACCACTGTGTCGTCCCTCAGTGTATCCCGGGACGCGGTGGGCGTTTGCCTGCTGGGCGACAAGCTTTATGCCGTGGGTGGATACGATGGCCAGTCATATCTGAACACTGTTGAGTCCTACGACACACAGAACAATGAATGGACTGAGGTAATCTCATCAACCAAAACTCATTTGTCACAGTTACACAACACCATTTAAAGCTATAATGCATACATTTTTTTCATATAAATCAATGTCGGTTACATTCAAACCATTGCCAAAAGAGTTGACACTAAGTTGATTAAGCCTATCACCGCCAAAAACAACTCTGTAAGAACTGTATTTCTCAGTATAGCAGCGTTTACAAACAGAAAAATCCCAAGAAGTACATAAAAAAAATTTCAGTTGTTGATTCTATACTGCTAAGAAAACCCCTTGAAATAAAATCCATGCACAATCATTCCTCAGAATTCCTCATGGGGACGACAGAAGTCACGCACTATAGCTTTAAATATTATGTTTCTTATAGTTGTAAATATAGAGAAAAAGTTTTACAATGTGAAGTCTGTTTCAGGCAAACATTAAAGTTGTAGCTTGTTTTTAGCCAGAACTGGTTATGTGTCCCATCAGGGTTCCAGTTAGCACCCTCGGTGCTAGAATAAATCTCTTGAAGTCAATGAATGTGTTCAATATTTCATAGCTTGCTTTTATTCTTTTGTAATATATTTTCTTCTTCTTCAATCTCACCTCTGTAACCCTCTTATCTGCATGAAATAAGACAGGGTTTTCTTTTGAATGCGGCCTCCGACTAAAGTCTGCATGTTAACCTCCCTTTCTTTACTGCAGGAGGTCCCTCTCAAAGTTGGCAGGGCCGGTGCCTGCGTGGTGGTGGTGAAATTGCCTTGAGCGTGTTGGTCTCACAACAGCATTGGGAAACAAATGAGAGAGCAGCGAAGAAGAAGAGTGGACAAAACAAACCAACGGATCAAGGACACTTCCTTCGAGAGATACATTTTCATTTTATTTTCCTCCCTTTCTCAAATGCAGACACAAGCCTTGTCCATAAAACCATTGTTTTCTATCATTAGTAGAGCATGTCTGCTGCCCAAGGGGGTGGACTGCACATTCCCCACATTCTCAACCGATCAAGAATTTTCCACAAGACTTCCAAGAGCCAAGCCTTTGTTGTACTGGTTTGTTACACTAGTTTTAAATTAAAATGTCTGGTGTATGCTCACAAAATTAGATCTAAAAAGTTACATTTGGAGTAAAAAAAAAAGGCTGCAAAACAGAGACTTTTCTTATCAGTGCCATCACATACAGTATATTTTTGGGTTCATACTTCACTTTGTAGCCTCTCTAATGAAAATTGTTATGATACATAAACTTAAACATGTACCAGTGTCTTTTTCCTTTTTGGGTGGCTGGGGGCGATGAGTTTTTCCTGGCTGGTTTTAAAGATCAGGAAGGAAATCAAACTCTTCCCTGAAAAATATATTTGGACGTTTTTCTTGAGTTCTTTATTGAGCTTGTAGCTACGAAACACCAAAGCCATTTGCTTGTCTTAGATGTCTTGTTATACGCATTGAATAAAAGTTAACACGATTGTGACTTACAGAAAATATATCATATTGATATTTCACATTGTTATACAGATTTGGGTGATCTTTTCTGAATCTGCATTAGTGTTGATAGAATCATGCCTACTGTATAAACCAGCGCACTCGAGTGACTACACTTATCCTGTCTTTATTCTCGGAGCATGCTAGCGGAGTGAATGTTTTATTTGATTTATACAATATTATATATCAAGATCACTGTCTGTTATGTTTTTGTTTTTTTCAAAGAATGTGATGCCTTTTGGGTCTCGTAGGTGATTTTTGGATTAACCTGGAAGAAAGGACAAACTGGCACCAGTGCTCCTTTTGGACGCCTGATTTCCACAGCACTTGAGTAATGTGACTTTGATTCATATTTCTAGCTTTGTAGTTGGTTCTGCTCATGAAAGTGAAAAACCTTTACCAGCTGTATCACACTGAGAACAATTTGTAAGTGTAATTATAACATGTCTTGGGGGCCAAATGTTACTTTTGATGCTTTTATCATAATTTTGTACAGCATGCAAACCTATAAATAAAATGACTTCAGTCTTCACTGTGTGTTCTAATCCATGTAAATAGCTGAATGTGGCCCCTCATAGAGCTGGTTTTGTTTTCTCTTGTTCTTAAACTAAACTGATTCTTTGACTAAACCCATTGTCAGCACCCGCTTTTTAAATCAATCAAACGTGATATCTGATATCACTTGGTTTTATTTCACTCTCACGGCAACAGCCTGAGGACCAACTGCTTCTGCTTGCCTTTGTTTTGTTTTCATTACTTACCCTCCAAACAATCCGTCCAACCCACCCGCCTCTTGCTTGTTTGGTTAGGTTTTGATGCTTTGTGCATACAAAATAGTGGCTCACTATATGTGTCCATGTGTACAGTTTTCAATTCAGAAACCCGCAGGCCATTTCAGAATACACAAAATATTAGACACACCTTTTTATCCTTTTGAGGTATGGGACATTTTGCACAACCCACTTATATCTCAGTTGATGTAAAGCGGAATCTCCTTCTCTAACTTTCTATATCTGTTTATCTGCATCTGCTCCTGTCAGATCTCATAATGGAAATCAATAAAGCATTATAGCTTTCACCTTAGCTCACCTCTTCAGAATATTACTGAAAGCCCCAGTGGGTGGAATACTTATCTCAACGTTATCTCTGCCCAGTTAATTCAAAAGCACAGTCTAATGGCTTTTGAAACATAATGAAAATAACTTCATTCAATTTGCCTCTGCACTGGATATTTTTACATCCATTTATATTTTTCTCCTGAGGTTTCAGCTCACGATTGCCCAATATTAAATTCCTCATCTAAACTGTTTTTCCAAATTAGTCTGGCTGCCTCCCATAGGGTTTGCAACCGCAGTTTGGAACAAACAGTGATCTGAACACAGGGGAAGTCAGTGTCAGAGGATGAGAGTGTGATGCAATACATAACCTCAAAGTCGTCAGGTTTCCAAGCATGATTTGGGCAAAAAGGGCCCAAGGAGAAAGCTTACAGTACAACATTGTTTCATATCACAGAGTTGCACAATTGACACACCATTTAGATGGCAATGGATACACTTTCACAAGAGTCATTGGACTATTGCTTTATATTTTGCTCAAATTCCTAATTAATTACATTTTACTGATAATTTAGGGATGAAGTGGAACCGCACGGATTGAACTCAAATGAGATTTGTTTTAGCTGAAGTTGGACAACTCTGACATAGAAATCCTATTATGATCATCCTTATAATCCTGTTATTGAACCCACTTTGCTATTAAACATGACCTCAATCAATTTAGATGAATTGTATTACTTAAAAAAAGAAAGAAAAGAAAGAAAGAAACTTACAGTAACATGTTGGCTAAATAATATATTGTATATATATGTATATATATATCAATATATATATATATATATATATATATATATATATATATATATATATATATATATATATATATATATATATATATTGATATATTGATCATATTGCTGCACTAATTTAAACAAAACCATGCCATCACAATACATCACATAGCAGTTCACATGAAACAGGCCTACTTTCAGAATATTTAATAAGAGAGTAATCAGTAAAAACACAGAGAATGAAGTACACTTTTTTTCTTGCGGTTCCAACATCAAGTTTTGTGATTCCCCCCTGAATTAATTAGAATACATTATATTGTCCCTTATCTGTTTTTTAAACCCGGACATATTACAAAAGAGGAGATGGTGATAAAGTTAAATTTGCGATTACGCGAACGAGCTTTAAGCTTTGAAACAATGAATGGGGATTTTGTGAAATTAGTGTAAAAGAAAATAATACAGAAAGTAGGAATGGGATAAGGGCTTTTCATTAGTGCTGAGGTCCCAATAAGACTTTGCAATGACGTCTCTTAATTCAGCTTTGTAATAAAATCAAAGGTATTTGATTATGTTCTTAGTGATGGATCTGTTTGGCTTATCAAGGCAGTTTGGATTTCCATACATTTTCACCGGTATCACACACTCACTCAAATGCTGTATGCTGGTTTCTTGGTGATGTAATCATCTCAATAAATTATCAATAGAGGGTGCTGTTGCACCTCCGAAAACATGCCATACCACACTTGCCGCCGCAAAACGCGAATCAAAGATCTCCAATACCATTACTGTTCATAATAAATGTCAACGGGCATTAAGAATGCCAAGGACAAATACTTGAGCTAATAACCCTGCATAATTATTGAGATAAGATGATGAAATGTTGGGAAATTGGATGTTGAGGCGTCTCCCGGTCTTACTTTAAAAGGAGCAACTTGCTGAGATTTAAAAGGAAGCAAGAAGCCTACGAGGTAGACAAGTTCTTCAGAGCTGATTTGTCAGGTTTTAAAAGGGATTTGGGCATCACAAAAGTTTGTACAATGTGACAAATGTAGACAGATTGTTCTATTTCTGGGCCCTGCTTCCAGTCTTTTTTATTTTTCCAAGGAGGGAGGGTGGGAGCTGCTCGCCCTCGATTTTATTATTTTTTCGTGAGAGGGAACAGAGATGGAAAGTGATGATAGAAAGATGCAACAGCACTGCACGAAGTTGCAAACATTGTACTATAGTGATTATAGGTTGTGAAGTCATACCATATGTAAACCAGGCTGCAGTCTTACGTATATGACATATAATGTAATTTGAGATTTAGAGGAATGGAAGTTTTTCATAAAATAAAAATTGCTGCATCAGGAAGAAAATACAAATTTGGAATTTCAAAGAATTTCTTTTTCTTTTAGCAATTTCAACGCTGCATAATTGTTTGCTGTCAGAAAACAGTCACCAAACTTCAGAACAGATCAGTTGGCTTAATGCTTACTGAAGAATGGCTGGAAAGGAGGATTTGGATGGTTTATTTGTCAAAACACAGTGTTTTAAGAAACACAGAGAATAAAATGAAGAAAGCAACAAACAAAAAAAACAGTGTGCGAGGGATCATCTTCGCCACGGGGACAAAAGACGAGCTAGATCCCTTTACAAGCGCCACAACAATCTGTCAACTTAGAATAAGACTGTCTCGCCGAGCCTGCTTCAATATAAGCCTGGTAACATGGCACTTTTGACATCTTGCAATGGAGTGCCGTGTCAGGCAAAATGTTGTGTCTTCTCTTTTCCCAGATGATGGCAAAATTTATTTTACACTGCAACAAATTCTTGTCAAGCTACTGATTTCTGAGAGAGAGACGCACAGATTTAACATATCACACACAGGTAGCGGGATGTGTGCGTTCCTGCTCAGCTAAAAAAAAATCCAGGTGAACTTGAAAAATCCCCCTGCTCGAGGAACTACACACAACAAACTATAGCCCTTTAAGCGACACCGACGGTGATGAAGCAGTTAGCCCAGCTTTCATGTGTCCAGCATTGATACAAAGAATGACAGTTGCTTTTCTGGTCTGATCAAAGGCTGCAGACAAGTGCTGTAGAATGTTTCTCCCTCTCTGCCCCCCCCTCCTCCTCCCCCAAACCCTGTCTCTGTCTAATGATAGTTGAACACATTGTCATCTCATTATCTTTGAAGAGGGTAGAGATCCCTCCCGTATGAGTGGGCACCCGTGTCTCTTGCCATCAGATTGGCGAAGCGCGTTCTCGTCTCATTATGTTGAGTGAGAGATATCAGACACATCCCATCTGCCTAACGCCTTTAACACACATGATGCCATGCCTTAGCCATACAGGCTGGCTGGTACAGAAATACCGCAGCAAGTATAAGCTTATCCGTAATTCTATAACTCCGCTGTGAGACTGCTTGGGACGCTGACTTTTAACTAAGTCAGTTAATGGTTAAATATCACTGTCAGCAATAAGATAATACCTTAAATAGATGAGAACGTGCAATTTTTTTTTCTTCAGTGGTTAACCCTCAAAGAGCCCTTGAAACTCAGACATGTGTCTAGTCGTGCACTCATTAATAATGCAGCATATGTGTGGTTTATTTCTTAATGGTTTTAAACTCGAACACAAACCCATTTACCCCCGACAACCGGCTGCAAGGTTTTCTCTGGTTCCTTCTGACAAACGAAAAGAGGAAAAAATCTGCAGTCCCAATGTGCAAATCCTCTCTGAGGCATAGAGACACGCACAGATAGGGAATAGGGGAAGTAAATAAATCAGCAGACACCATAGAAACCATCGCACAGTCTGATGAAACCGCACGACAAATTGCATCATAAAAAATTATCATAAATGAATATAAATACAGTAGCTAAAAACATGCTTTTCCTTTTTCCTTTTTCAATGTAGACTCACAGTATAATTACATTCACAGATACTTTTAGTACTTGTATGACTGTTCTAATAATGCTTAAAGCCAACAATGTCTTGTGGCACAAATACCAAATTGGTCCCAGTTTCTCTTGACTGGCTTTAACAGATGTCATGGGCCGATTGCCAAAACATCTTATCGCCGACACAGTACAGTGAAGCCACAACACTGATCTACATGATGGATGTCAGATCAAAATGAATCCAGCCACGGTTTTACCAGCTTTGAATTCATGCATGGGGAAGCCTGTCAGGGCCCAGGGATGATGTGGACACTGGCTCTCACTGTTTGTCAAGATTTTACATCCCTCCCCCTCACTCCTTGTTTGAAGCTAGTCATCTGCTGTCTAGCAGCTTGCTGCCAATACGCCTGAGAATCTAGAATCAACATCGGTGGACTTCTTACAGGAATGAATGCAATTAGACTATTTTGTGGGTGTAAAGCGTCTCTTTGCATACACACTGCAATGTATCAATTTAATGGCCCTCAACTTTCCCAGGCAAAGCGATTTTAATTTGCTAACTGCACTTGTCTATTCCTTATTTTACGTGTCTAATTCAGACAGCAAACTGGTGACCCATCAGCAGCGCATTTTTTCACAGCAGTTTTGCTTCTTTAGAAGGATGAAATAATGAAATACAGAACTGAAAGCACACTTTTGAAAGCTGAGCATCAAATGCTGTTTTGACATCAAATAGAATAATGGAGAAGCATCAAAATCTGAAAATAATGCCAACAGCCCAATTTTTAAATGAGATGTGTTGTTTGTTTGCTGACTGATACAGCCGTGGCGACAAAGTTGCCCCTAACCAACTGTATTTCTAAGCCTTTGCAGAATTCATAATTCAGAGAATGCCATATGTCCACTTCAATAACCCAAGCTCTTCTTCCATAAAGGACACACACATAATACATTTTACTGCTTTTCTTTTCAGATAAAATTTTGCAATGGAAGGAAAAAAACCTCATTGTGTCGCTCATGTGTCACTATTAGTCTGCTACACCTCTTACCCCATGTGATCTTTCGCTCTGCACATTATTGCTGTTCCTGCAACGCCTGCATACAAATTGTCCCCAGAACTAAATCACTTCCTTTTTCAGACATGGCTGCCTTTCTTTCCCCGACCCATTGCTTACAGCTATTGTTAGTGAAGATGAACAGCCGACGACAATTAAAGGTGTGGACCATTACTTCTGTTGGAAGGAAGGTTAGGCCTCATGCTTTACAGCCTGGGGGAGAGCACCACCGTATCTACATCTGTCTTCCACAGCCATAATGCAGAGCCTATAGGAATGGATGACGAGCCAACAAATGTCCACCGCTCTGTACGCTTTGGGTCAGTCAGGGTTACACAGACATATTGGAGGTCGGAAGGATGCAAGGCGAGAATATTATGGAAACACAGTGAAACGAAGTAGGAGCAATGTAGCCAATTGCAAATTTAAAAAAAATAACCAAGCATACAGAAAGGCTGCCATCCAACACAACACAATGAAAATGTCTAGTGCACACCGGGTAAACTGATAAATATGTTGAATACTCTCGTCAGTGGTTTTCTGAAATCTGCTATCTGCTAAAAATGTATATGATGAGGTGATTCTGTTAACATAAAAAATATTGACTATTAGTCTGATTCCCTCCTTTTGTATTGTAACTGTGGCCTAAGAGGGAGCTGATAGTTAATCAACTTCATGTCAACTCATTTGGCAATGGCTTGAATGTAACCAAATTCATTATATGAAAAAGTTACCCGCTTTAATGAAACATTAAACAATTAGACAATATGCCTATGTAGTTTCACCATATTAGTTGCACTCGTGTGGAATAAGGTCAAAAGAGGGCATTGTGGGCTTAGCTATGTCAGATATGCTGGGGTTTGCAGGAATCATTTACGATTAGCATAAGCTTGCAGACTACAGTAATGTGTTAGCAATTAATACTAGCCATTAGAATAAGTGACTAGCGTTAGAGTTAACCATAAGCAATTCGCAGCATTAATGGTAAGCATAAACGGTCATTTTAAGTCTGATTGTGTATGTGTGTAAGCTAAGGTGGAAAAACGCAGGGAGTTTGCTTTGAGTGTTAGTTTAGAGCTTTTGCTGTGAGATTGGTAACATCTAGCAGAGTTATGTCAGTCTGTGCCAGTGATTAAGTCAATTTTACTTTTTTACGAAGGCTAGACTTTTGTATTAGCCAGCCAGAGCAGGTATCACGTGGCCTGGCTCCGCCCGTCTACCTACTTCCACCCAAATTTCATTTTCCCTTCAGTAGTCAGTCTGGGGCTGGGGTGCATTAGTGGGTTCCTGCTCGAACAGATTTCTGAGTGTCCAATCAGCGAACAGAGCGAATGGCTGAGAATGATGACGTCAAAGTCGCGCTCCAGTTTCAGTTGAATGCTGCGTTCCTTCATACTCTGAACTCGGAAATGTCCGACTTGGTAGTTCAGAGTTCCGAGTTCTGTCTGTGTTCCAGTGCATCTGCTCGGGAAAGTATGGACGCCTACAACCTTTCTCATCCAAATAAATAAATGTTAGGCTCTAGCAAGTTACCGTTGCAAAGTACCGGTAGATCCACAGACTACAATATGTAGTGAAGTCGGAAATGTCCGAGTTCCCAGTACAACTGGAGCGCACCGTCAGAAGCCGGCTCATGACACACATCACGACCAAACGTTATGCGATTGCTTGACTGATCCAGAGTGGCACTGGGCAGATCCAATAGTTTTAAACTTCAACAGACACCAAGTGAGGGAACGTTTGCCAAGTAGAGCAGTTCCAGACCTTCTGTACAAATGAAATTAAGTACGATGGTCTGGTAGCACCAGGCTAGGTATCACGGTCAGCTAGGCTGCTGATGAAAGTACTTTAGAAATTGGTGTGGATAATACAGCATTGCACTTGATGACTTTTCTGGTGTCTTACCAGGGGTTTGATGGAGGGTTGAATTCAACTTTGTTCCTGAGTGTTCAATGGAGAGACTGGTTGGGGATGTGTTAATTGAGTAATGTAGCCTAACTCTCTCTGCCACTATAACGTGAGGATATAAGGAGGAGGGACATGCAAATGTTAACACATACATTGTATCGTACCAAACTTTACCCAAACAATATGTTATTGTCAACCTAATACCCTATGAGAGAATTGCAGTGATATCTGGCTCCACTATTATTTTTCATCCTTTTATATTGCTTTCTACTTGTTGATTATTGTTGCGTTCAGGTGCAATTCCCCGTGAAATGTGCGGGACTGCTTCAAGGCACACAGCTATAAATCCGCAGCCAAAACACAAGAATTGTGAAGATATACTCATATCGATTTTTTGCTATTGCAGTATTTTTTCTCTCTCATAATATATGGTTTCTGAACACATAAAATAAATCTAATCGATGAAGGCAATAATTCCTAAATGGTCAATATTAATGTTAAAACTGCTCTTCATGAAACCAAATAATGTCATGTGATCCATAGATTGGATACTGAAGTCTCTAACAGATAAATGGAGATAATACGATACAAGTTAGCAAAATGTTGTAAATCTGCTTTGCTGCTTGTCTGATTGTAACTGAAATAATTTCAGGGAAATTTCACAACTATAACACCAGGTAGTTAAACTTCATGTCATAGATAATGAGACAGCTGTTTGACTCACTGACAAACTAAATGGTCTATTGATTGTTTGGCCTCCAATAAACACATCACAGCCGAGTCATATTTGAGATAGTTAAAATGAACATAGAAATTCTAGTTAAATCATAAAATGTACCAGAGTTTAGTGTTTTTCTTCTGGCACCATCTTTAGTCCCAGCTTGTTGTGTTTTGGTGCATCACTTCCCTGAGACTGCTTATGATGATGGGTGTTGTAATAAGTCTAAAAGCTGGTTGGTTCTGCTCCTTTCTTTTAGCCAGTGTGTCAAAAACATTCTTTTGTGCTGCCCCGGCCTCTTCTCTCTCTGTTTACAGTAAAATCCATAAAAACCATTAAAGTAAAATATATTACTTCCTGTGCTGCCAGAGATTTTTCCCCAGGAAAGTCCTTCCAGACACAAGTGATTAGAGTAAAAAGAAGGAAATTAATTTAAGAAATGTGACAGATTACTTTAATCTTTAAATCACTGTTAATCCTTCGTATCGTTATGTTCTTAATTCAAAATCCTGTAGAGAGAGAGAGAGAGAGAGGTTACGTCAAACCTACTTTAAATCGCCAATACAGACATGGGTATGGAATAAGAGTTAGTGAATGCAACAAGAAAAATTTAAGTTTTAAATGAATGTGTAATTAATGAGGTGATACTGCAAAACCAAACCAAAAAAAACTACTACTGCATTTCAGCTGTAGGCAATAGTAATAATACAACTACCTATGGGGTTCTGAACATAGACACACCATGGTTGATTAGAACAACTTGTTTCTTGTTAAACCCCAGGCAATCAACTTCACAAAGGCAAGAGCCACGTGACAGCCTAATTGCCAGGAGGGATGCCCCCGGTGGACAGAAGCTAAACCTTTCTTATCCTCCTATATCCTGGTTTCTGAATCTGATCGCATATGTATGTAGATAAGAACTTGAAAAGATTAATTCCCATCTTACTACACATTTTTTTTGCCCTAAATTCTCTTGTACTCAGGGTAGCATAAGTCTTTTGTTACATAGCCTTTAGCTTGGTAAAGAACTTTCCCTTCAAATTCATCCTGAGGCTCTTGCCTGATACCCCAGTTTGACGTGCAGAGGTGTTCAATTATTTAGGCAGAATCTGTATTTTGTTATAGAGTTGGAAGGAATACTAAACCATATCAAGTTACCAGCCATGATTGTAGCTTTGAGGGAATTAAATGCAATATATTGATCTTGTAAATAGAAGGTTTGTAAAATCTAAATAGTCAGGCTCAAATTAGTAGGTCAATGTGTGCAAAATAGCCCCACATACAGTATTATATATATCACATTTATAACACTGTATTAGAATTACAATAAAATCAACAAATACAATACAATGGGAAAATAGTGTTGGGTAAACAGTGAATGCCACTGTAGCAATATGCTTCGTCTTAATCTTCTCTTTTGCAGCGCTGTACTATATGCCTTATGTCCTTCACAGCATAGGGAAGACATGTATACAGACCGGGCTTCCCAGCATGCCTCAGGCTTTCCAACATAGTTGCCAGCAGGATGCAACACTGCAAAAGGTGCTGCCTCTTTAAGTCCCCTGTGTGGCATGTTAAGCAATGGTAATCTGCCGCAGTGCAGACAATAAATTCCACTGCATAACTAAGCGTCGCCATGACATCGTACCTGGATGGAATATCATATGGGCAGATGGGAGGGATAAGTGGATGAAGGCCATGCCCTTTGCAGAATAAATAAGTGTTTTCCAACGTTGACATGAAAGGGACAGAATCTGACAACTAGTCGCAGTGTCACCAACACTTGTCCGTGCGATGTATTAGAGGGGGGGAAAAAGAGGACTGTGCATTAATTATTTCCCTTGGCTTAGTGCTGGTTTGGTCAGCATGCAATTCATCTATTCAGTGCAACAATGGAGCTCAATGCTATGACAAATCTGAAAGCTTGGGCTGTCTTCCCGGTTCCCCAAAGCTTAATAATGTGCTATACGGAATGATGTAATGCTAAAACACTGCAAAACTTGAGTGCTCACTAGCTTTAGTGAGAGCAGGGGAAAGAGGAAGAGACAGACTGGAGAGAGAGAGAGAGAGAGAGAGAGAGAGAGAGAGAGAGAGAGAGAGAGAGAGAGAGAGCGGGAGAACGACAGAAGGAGACTCAAAGGGCCTGATTACTGCATATCATCTATAATACAACTTGTACCACACAAATCTCCAGTGAGATCCCCATACTGTTGGAGGATGATAACAGAAATGAAAAGCTAGTTTGTGTTGAGGCTCTCTTGAAGCAGCTGCTTTGCTGTGTTGAGGAAAGTGATATTCGAAATGTTCACTGCATGACTTAGACAGCGACTCTGCAGTTATTTGACAAACTGAAAGCCATTCCAGGCTGTCACAAGCGAAATCATTTGCAACACCCTGTAGCAAGAACCTATAATCCCCAACAAAGAAATGTTATTATTCACATAACAGTGTGAAAAAAGAGACGCCAAAGCTGGCCTGCTATAACTGTGCTTTTTTAATGGGGTTTTGATCATTTGTTCTCTATTTTTTCCTGATAAATATCAGAGTTGTTTTTATTATTATTTTCACCTAATTTACGTACAGAAGAAGGGTGGCACACAATAGCAAGCACAGTAACACCGGATAAAACAGCTCTTTGTATATATTGCTTCTTACATGACAGAAACTGATCAATGCAATTTTACATGTGGTAAAATAAATTAAAGGCTTTTTGTAAAAAGGAATAGTGCAAATCCAAGAAAGTGTGCCGTTGTGCATAACCAAAATGTAAAAATGTAAACAGTGGTGGCAGTCCTGAGGTAGAATAATAACAATAACAACAGTAACAGCAGACTCCAATCTGTTGTTTAGGACTCTGAGGGCAGTGGGGAAGAACAAGTTCTTTAGTCTGATTGTACAACAATACAGAATATACCATTTACAATGCAAATAGAAGAGCAGCAACTAGATAAAACAACACATTTAAGCTAGAATAAAATAAAATGGAATGGTGCAAATCCGAGAAAGTGTGCAGATGTGCATAACCAAAAATGTAAAAAAAATATGTAAACAGTGGCGGCAGTCCTGCGGTAGAATAATAACAATAACAACAACAACAGACTCCTATCTGTTGTTTAGGAGTCAGAGGGCAGTGGGTGACTGCTTGCATCATTACAACTTTGTAGAAATTGAGGCCACCCATCAGATGAGTTAATTTCTATAAACATTGTTGAAGTATCACAAGATTAATGTTTTGTTAGGAGAAGTTCATGCAACCCACATCAATTTGCTTTTTGAATAACTTGACATGAACATTTGATATGATTATTCTTTTTATCTACCGCTGCAGTCTGTGGGCATATTTCGGTCTAATCTCAAAATCAGCAAAATATGAACGAGGAATACATATCAGACAATTGATTCTAGAGAATAAATGCTGCAAGCTGAAGCTTTTATTAGATTTCCAAGGACATTTCATTATATCATTAGGTAAAGCAATTGCACAGTTTGTATTTTAAATCATTATGTAGAGAGGGAAACATCAGATCAGAGGTGTAATGAGGTTGGGTTCTTAAAAGGTCTCGTAAGAGTAGTTTCCTCATGCTAAGTCTTTATTATGGCGTGGCACAGAAATCAATTAGAGTTTTATAGAGATTCTTGATCCCTGTTGGGGAATTCAGCAAGGAACACTTTGCATTTTATGTCAGGATTTAGACAGCAAAGAAAATGTTCACTGGTGACATGTTCAAGGTGATTTGGAGCTAGTGCAAGTGTCTTGATAATACTACTAATAATGATGATAATCATCATCAAAACCATCCCCAGTATAATGCATGCATCCCATGAATAAAGTGTTTTTGTGTGGCTTTTTTGGTGGCTGTATGACAAACCCGGTATCTAACAACGGTCGATTTTCTGTTTCAATTCAGATCCCAGACCAATTTGCTGCAGCCCGTAGAAACACGCTCTTGACTATGCATGTGTTCTAATACCCTTGGCCCGTTTTTTGGAAAAAAGGCAGAGCAGAGAGCCAGGGGCATCTCATTTCATGCTCTGCCTCCTCAACCCCAGATGTTCACCTCAAAAACATCTCCACTGATACAGGTAGAAGCTTAATGGCCTGCAAATTGCCCCGAGCTCAGGTAATGAAATGCAACCTCTGTATAATTTTAATTGAGAACTCTGGATGGAAATCAAATGATAATGTGCTCCATGCATGGAAAGTTTTCAAGTAACAGTGAAATTTGTGTCTGGTGTGTAAGTGCTGCTTGGCTTAAGGTAAATGGCTTTTTTCCCTTTTCAAGCCTCTCTTAATTTTAATTGTGGATTGCACGCTGTAATAAACAGGTTGGTCATGACTAAGCATCTGCTAAATGAAACAGAGGATGTACACACCTCTGGATGCACAATGGTGCTCCATATTTACAATTCAATCCGACAGGGTGCCTATTAGAAGCCATAAAGCTGCTCAACTGTTAGATAAGACACCCTCAATAACCCCCACCACCTCCCCTTTGCGTACACACACACACAAACACACACACACACACACACACACACACACACACACACACACACACACACACACACACACACACACACACACACACAACACTCGATTCCTCCACCTCCAACACACACTCGATTCCTCCACCTCCAACATTGTTCAGTTAATTCACCACATCTTCTTTCAACAGCTGAAAATGCTGAACTAAAAGATACAAATATTGATACAACAGCCTCCTCGACAGTTATTCTCCAAAGTTAACAAGCTAACATTATCTCATTGTATTAGCATGTTGTAAGAAAAAAACGTAACTGTTACTTAAAGGTTCAGTAAGCGTAATGGTCAGTTTAGCTAACTTCCTGTCAGTGACTGCAGTTGTTTGCAGTTAGCAGTCCCCTCCCTCGTCCCCACGTCACCATATTAATGCGAGTTATCTAGCCTAACCTCAGATAAGAAAGTGTGATAAACTAAAACATGATAAAAACCATCAAAACAGACATTGTAGGCGTATACACATTCATCCATCTGTCCTCTGCGCGTGCACCGGCAGTGAGACGGGTGTCGGTTTGTAGCGTTCTCACTTCTGATTGGATATCAGTTTCGGGGATCCCCGACAAGTTTATTTGCCGATTACATGCAGAGTGGTTGACTGAGAGTTCGGCTTTATGAAACGCGCACACTATGTTAGTGATCACTGTATGAATAAAGAGCGATTTAACACTTGTATTAACATAAATAAATCGCTTCAGGGCTGTACGCTTATTTTTTAGGTGGTAGCACTGGTGCTAGAAAGCAAAAAAATTCAGTAGCACAAAAATAAATTTGGTAGCACACAAAGTATGATCGAAAACTTGCATAACCTTAACCCTTGTATTTTGCTCTAATTACCTTTGAGCATGTTATCTTGGTCTCATTTGAGATTCTCAATTAATATTATATCCTAGTGTGTGCAGTAATAATTATGTAAAAATTAATAGGGGTGCACTGATTGGAATTTAGACAAAAGAATCTAACCTGCCAATTGCAATTTTTTGCTGATTCAGAATTATTATTATTCCTTCTGTTAATTAAAACCAAATTTTAAAACATTAAACATAGCCTATTAAATAAATAAGTATACATATTGGTACAATTTAGGATAAATTAAATAGGTTGTTGTGAATGTGTTGGGAGTAGCTTGTTTAAATAGACTAGGCTACTGTTGACTGCTCGCTGCAGCTGAAGGAGTTGCCTTTCAAGCTAGAAAAAAGCGCTAACTTCCTGTTCTTACCGGCTTCAAAATAAAAGTCAACTCACGTTTGCCTAGTAACAGGCTTTTAACCCTAAAACAGGCAACGTGCACTGGGAGATACATACTCTTTAACATCCTGTAGGGGGCTTGCTGGAAGGTTTTCACTAATCTAGTTAGCATTTATCAAAAGACTTGTCTGTTATTAGCATCTAGGTGACATGATTTGGTTCAAGTTATCTTTCATTGTTTAGTCAGCCTGCTCAGAAATCAACATGGACGCCAGTGGTGAAGCGCCAGCTTCCCAGGGTGTAAGTAATCATATATTAGACATACTTATTTTTGTTAAAATAACAATCTAAATCCATATATTGAATTAGGACATTTGTCTTAACATGCTGATGAAGAAAAAAAAAATCCATCTGTGTTTGTGGGTTTTTTAGCAGAATTTGAAATGTATGTATCCCCGGAGATACGTTGCCTGCTTAGGGGGCAGAAATTTGGTCAATGTTCATTATTCTGAATTTTATCTAAAACTTGAAAGCATGTTGATAATGACTGCAGAACCATATATTATCATGAACAGTTGTGCCCATTACAACATTATTACTGTATTTCACTTTTAAAATGATCTTTCTATATTTATGTATACTTAGGGCAGTGCTGCCTGGAAGGCCCTATCCCTAACCGTTGGGGGAGGGGAGTGCCTTCCAGGCACAAAACACAAACTTAACTGCCCAGGGATGGCCAAAGCCACTGGCAGGGAAAGTAAGCTGCTGTTAATTAAATATATAATTTCCGGCTGGTGGCTGCTGGTCGTTGTAGGCGCACAGTGTAGCATCATGCCTGCATCGGCTTCAGAGGAGCCTCTGACGCACCTGTGGCAGCTGTTTGAAAGGATCAGGGTGCAGTGACTAATAGTCAATCCTGCTTAGTTACAGTTTGGCCTGTCATCCATTGCTTTCCTTGGGCACTGCTTTCCACAAAAGGAGCCATTAAACTGGTACACAAGTAGGACACCGTGCCAGGTTCATGCACACGGCACCATAAAGTCCCTACATTCCTGTTGGACGGCCTCCATTTCACTGCCTTCGTGGACCACAAGCCGTATACTAAGCTGGTGGGTGTTACATTTGTCTGGACCCGCCTCAGGAGTGATGTAAAGACCTGGGCTAGCTTCAGTTTGGCCTGTCAGCGTGTTCAAGGTACACATGATACCAAAGCCCCCTTGGCGCTGATTCTGGTCCCCGAGAAGCATTTCGACCAGGTCAAAAAGGACCTGGTGGGCCCCCTGCCTTCCTCCCGTAGGTTCACTGACCTCCTCACCTTGGTGGACAGCACCACCAGGTAGCCAGAAGCCATTCCTCTGCATTCGCTGAGGTGGACTGGGCGTTCCTCAGGTCATAGGTGGCCCGTTTTGGTATGCCGGCTGACCTCACCTTGTACAGAGGCCCACAGTTCACATCCGAGCTGCATGGCTAAAGGGTCGCAACTGGGTTGACTGCCTCCTGTGGTTGTTGGCCTGTTTGGCTCTCTGCCCCTAAGGAGGACCTGCAGTTTTCATCTGCTGAATTGGTTTACAGACAGCCACTGGTGGTCCCGGGAAAGTTCCTTCAGGACGCTGCGGTTCTGTGGATGGGCGCGTCACATTGGACTTTTGCCCTGGGCAACTCCAGCCCCTTCACTCAGGTCCCCCTGAAGACTCCCCTATGATGGGCCCTTCTGTGTCCTGGAGGCGGGAACCAAGAACTTTGTGGTGGACATGGGGGATAAGCTAGAGCGGGTCACTATGGACCGTCTCAAGCCTGCCCATCTGGATGTGGCTGATCCAGTTTGATGAAACTAGATTGGTAAAACTGAATAAAATGTACTTAAAAAGTAGTATTTGTAATTTAAATTGACAAGATAAACAACAATTTATAATTTCTGTTCATCAAATTAAAAATTTATATTTTTACCATTTCGGCTTTTTTTATACCTTAATAGGGCAACGTATCCTGGGAGATACAACTCGTAAAACCCAAAATATACAAAGTATAAAAAAATTTGATGTGGAAATATTTTTCTTTGGTCTTGAAGAGATGAGTGATAACATGAAAATATTTTTAGAAACTCATTTTCCACTGTTGCCTGTTTAAGGGTTAATGTGAAGGCGCACAGGAAATGTTCTGTTTGTACACGTGCTAACTTAACTGCGGTAATGTGCCGTCTCCTTCCGGTAATTACCGTTGGTGAAGTTTTTATACCTAGAATCGCTGCATGAGCACAGACACATATCTTTCACCAGCCAAAGTGGAGCGTGGACTCAATAACTTACTTGCCTAAGTCTACATTTACCCCCATTTGGAGTGTTAATGTAGAGCCCTTCGAGCAGTGTTGTGCAGCGCTCCTCTGTGTTTCTAAGACAGCCTCTCCTCATTAGCAACCAGTCGCACGAGTGCGAATGGATTTGTATTCATCATCGCACGTGATCAATTTCAGTAGCAAATGCGATCAAAACTGTCGCACTGTACAGCCCTGCGCTTACTTCACCTTTAAACCTGCATTCGTTCTTGATTTAGGTTGTTTTGCCACTTGGGGGCACCACAACAATCCTTTACACAACATTTAAAAACATTAAATTGCAACTTCTAAAGTTGATATGGCAAATGTAAGCCTATAAGCAAACAGTTACCTATTTGCACTTACAGAAGACACAGCAACAGTAGGATAGCTTTCATTTGGAGGAATGACCGGACACTCCAGTACTCACTCTGCCTGTTTTGGTCTCAGACTAAATAGTTGACTGTTTTTGAAGTTAAATGGTTCACTATGTTCACTAGCTGGTTGATATTTTTCGGGCTGTCAGCTTCTCCTCGAAAGGTAGAGTGGCTTAATCAGAGCGATTTATTATTTTGTTGCTGAAAAATGCTGGGAACTTGTTTGCAGGTGACATGTTAAAATAATACACTCAAAATCTGTCTATTTAGTTTAATGACTAAGGATGTTAAAACAATGCTTTATATGATCATACATTCAGAAGTAACCACTCATAGGGATGGATTCAAAATATGAAAGTGTCTTACTATTTTTTAAATCTAACATGTTTAAAACTTAAAAAAAACATGTACATTACTTTCTGTAAAACAAACATATTCTTTTTATTTAGGCCAATTATTCTTTTTATTTTCTTCTAGTCCTTCAAAATGCTACAGTGTTAATCTGTGATCTACAAACAGGGCTCATAAGGATATGAAAGTCTGAGATCGATTGCTTCTGTCTCTAACCACTTACCTGGAGAATCCATCGCGGAAAATTCCGGAAAGTTTGCTTGAGGAAATTTCGAAAAATCAGTCTCGTGATATTTACCACCATTTTCAGGTATGTTGCAGATGTAAACAGAGTCACTAGACCATAATGATTTTATGTGTGCACTGTGAATTAAGTGTTGATGCATCATGTAAGTATACGTTGATCTTAACTATAGTGAAGCAATTATGTTTGTCTTCGTGAGTGGAGCCCCCGCTCGGTGACAGAGAGCAACCCATAATAGCGCCATGTGTAGCCATTATTTGTGTCTGTTTTGATGTTTACATGGAGATATTTTGCACCATATATTTGACGGTTATTTTTATAGCCTACCTACCGTGTGTCATACACTTTAGTGAGTTAAGTTTGAACTTTCTGAGCGTTTATATATTTATAGAGAGCTATTATGCTCGACAATAATGTTTTAAAAAGTGACACTTTTCACCATAGGCTTCGGGTGCCAGACAGAAACAGCCTTGAACCAGGGATCTGCAGTGTCAGGTGATAATTCACTGATGGTTTGAAACCTTTAACATTACATGTTGTAATAATTTCAATTTGAATAGGCCTATAGGCGGAAAATATTAATTGGGCATGCTTAGCAACATCACTGGCAGCTTTTATTCAGTAAACATGGGTATCTTCAACCTTTTTTGAGTCAACTAGATTTTTTTTAGGTTTGTTGACTGAAACCTGGTCACAGTCAACAGGTGTCAGCAAAGCGAGACGCTGTGAGTGTGCACTGCATTGCAGTATGGGCTTGGTGGAGTACTTGGTGAAAACCAGATGTTGTCAAACTGTCAAATAAACCCCTACTATTGCGACAAATATAGTATTTGAAGCAAAACTTCAGAGACATTGAGATCAAATAAAAAACAAGGTGTGGATGTTGCGAATTGCGATATAGCTCAAGTGTTTCAAATACTCCTGAAAGCTAGGCTTGTGAACACTTTTTTACCCCAAATGAAATTTGTATGCGCGCAGCAAATCATATGTCTCCCTGGCTGTGTCATTTGCCATGAGGTGTAGAGAAGTGCAAACCAACAGAAGTAACTACTTGTATCATCTCCAGACACTATTGCTTATTTGTCACCTGTCTCACTTCTCCCAGATGTTCCAGGAGACTCCTAATGATGCGCTCTCCCCCTCTCGCTACACTTCAGGAAGAGGAGGAAATCCTTGCTCCTGCCTCAAGTCGACTCTCAGGTACATAGCACACACGCACGCACGCACGCACGCACGCACGCACGCACGCAGATACATACACTTGGATGGACCATGTTCCAAAGCCTTCTGACAGGCAGCAGGTGATGGCGCCAAGGCCAGCTGCTCTTGCCCCACCTCTGCTCAGCTGTCCAAGCCCACAGCAGCCTTTGAACAGCCTATTACCCCGACACAGCACCGGGGGAAAGCAATCACCTCCAGAGGTACAGCCGCCCTCACACCAGATGGTGTGGGGAGATGAATCGAGCCATTATATTAGTGCCGGATAATTCCTCAAATGAAGCTAATTCAAAAGAAAAATAAGTGCTATCCACCCTCTTCTTACGCCTCCTTTGCAACTTGAATGGAAACTCCACTGACACTCGGACACTTTATGTAAGAAAAGAAGAATAGAGAAATAGACTTTTTTTTCTCATTTAGATGCCTCCGATTCTTTCCTCCAAGCGTCGTGAATTGGAAGATCTCTTAATTAGATTTTGTATGAAAATCATCTCTTCTAAACTGTTGGAGAAATTCGGATAGGAAGATTAAATAACCCAACATGTATTGATTTTGTTTGTTGAGTATTAAATGATATGATTATGTAAGTTTATATCGACATCAGTTAAAGTCAATTTGAGAGTCAGTTTATGCTTTTGGTTTAGAAGGTATTGGGCAGATGTTGAGTGTTTAAATATAAGGGGTAGACGTGCATTTTTTATACCAACAAGAGAGACAAAGGAGGAGAGGTGGCACATTTCCATAGTTGTCCTTTTGTTTGTTTGCTTGCAAAATATGGAAAAATAAACCTTAAGAGACACAAAAGCCTGGTTGGACAATTGACTCTTTTCCCTGCGTAAATTTTGTTACCCTGGTGCCTCGGTAGCCGATTTCTTTGCTTATCTTGATTTCTCTATATTCAAGTTATGTTTTATTAAGGACAAATATACTGTATATAATGCCAATGCATAGCAAACAAGTAATTGACAGCACAATCTGATGCTGAAAGGATGCTGTTGACAAAGTAGATGTGCTTTACAGACTGGAACCTGAGTCTTAATTAAACTGAATGAGATCATAATCTGATGAAATCGTCTCTTGATTGTTTTAATCTCAATTTGTTTTTTAATGCTTTCGGATTCAATGCTTCAACTGCATGAGCAGTAATGCTTTTATGAAGGTGTTAAGCAGTGCACATTGGGAAACATTACAATCTTGAAATAGGCAAGCTTTCTACAGACTCTTAACAAGAATGAGTTTTACAGTAACCTATTAATTTAAAAATTCACACTTACTGTCAAAAGCACTCGTTAAAGTGAGAAAATAGAGGCACAACATCCTGCTTACATGCATCTTCATTATTTTAACAACTCTGGATGTAGTTCAAGTTCACATGGCCAGCCGTGAAATTAAATTTGTACCTGCCATTGTTTATAGTCACACCTTGAAAAATACAGCTGAAAAAGTATGTTAAAGAGCTCTGTAAATATGGTGCCTGCATTGGCTTAAGCCCAAGCAGACAGAGGCAGGCGACACCAGAATATGAATCTCAGTTAGCTTTAAAGGATTTAGGTAAACTCTGAAACAGTGCTTACTGCTCTCTTATCCACTTTTGCGTTAATGAAAAGCATGTCCTGAATCTGTCAAGGGAGATTAGTTGAATATCATTCCTATTGTCCTTTTGCCAATGTAGATTCACTGTATCCACAGGGATTATAGTACCAGCCGTCCCAAGGTGTATTACCTCTGTCTGCCAAGCACATTTAAAAAAGGTTGAGCTGATGATGAGGACGAGAAATCACAATGTGTCACAGGAAATTCATACTGCATCCATTTCAGAAGGGACCGTTCTTATTTTGGACTACAATAATTCCAGGATGACCAGGATTTTTGTGCATTGGTTTCCCATTTTTGTATAATAAAAGTAGTTAAATGTATACAAATGTTTTATGTTTTCAAAGGAAACTGATTCTAATTATTTTAAATTATATCACATGATAAGCTACAGAAACAGCAACACATCAATTAATTAGTTGAAAATCACATATGATAGAGACACAAAGACAAAACAACATCAGTACAAAAGTAACAAAGCCTATTGTCTTGTAAGGGAGATCCAATATCCAGTAACTAACAGACCAGATTATTATTATTTTTTAACAAAATAAATGTCTCATATTATAATCTTTATTAAGAAACAACATGATTTTTCATGTTTTAACAGCAGCTCTGTAAGTTCTTCTCTAGCCTTTAAATCCGCGTATCTTCCATTCAATCCATATCGGTTTTGAAATCCAAACACAAAAAGTGACTTGTTAAAAAAAATCAACCTCTCATCTACATTATATACTATACAAAAAACACAATTTTCTTTCTTTTTAAATATAATTCCTGACCAGGATATCAAGTATGAGAATAATGGCCTAAATGTTGATTCACTAAATCAACATGAGGTTCCGGGGCATGCACCAAGTTATTAGTAATTTCAGAAATGACTGCAATTTTTTTTTTAAATTTTGTTTCTCTCATTTCAATTTTATTTGTGTTTGGGGAAACATAGTAAATAAAAATGAAGAAATGGCAATCCATTCATATTTCTAAGCATATTTTATAAAACTGTCTTTTTTTCCCTTAGTGGCCCAGCTTCACAAAACAGACTTGGACTGTGTCGCTGTTTCCTTTTTTAAATGAGACCTAAATCCATATCAAGGCTACATTTTTCGTATTCAAAACCATACTGTGCATGATCTTAACTCTCAACTTGGGCACCACATCAGAAGTATTTAAATCACTCATCTGCAGCTCCTGTCCCAGAGCTTTGCAATCAGGGACAAAAGCCTTTGGCCTTAATTCCAAGAAAATTAACAGGTGTCTGGAGATAACCTGAGGGCTTTTCCATGGAAAATTGCAACAGCAAATTTAAATGTTTTAATGTCATAAATTAACTATGTCTTACTTAACATTTGCATGGAATGTTTTGACATTAAGCAGTATCTAGACTACCTATTGAGTTCATTGTTATTTTCGTTCCACTGATGAAAAAAATATTTTCATAAAGTTAATTTCCATCATAAAGTCCATCATAAAAAGTGTGATTGTATGCACTCTGAAAGATGTAACATAGTATTAAAGCAGAAGTATTGCATTTTACAGTAAATTATGGCACATGTCATTGCAAAGGACTGAATCTGTCATGGTCTGTCTTTCTCTTGTCTTGTTTTGGTGTTACCCGGGTTTCCTGTTTTATTTTGGTATGTCTGTCTTGTTCCTCCCCATGTCCTGTCAAGCTTCCCTCTTGTTTGATTACTGCTCCCTCCCCTAATGTGTTACACCTGTGTCTCGTTGTGTCTTGTATATATACTCCTTGTGTTCCTTTGTTCCTTGTCTGTGCATTATGGTTGTTCGTGTCAGTGAGTCCTTAGGGGTATACTACGAAGCGAGATTAAGGGCTGAGCGAGGTCTGTTGAGTCTAAAGCCAGAGTTTTCAGTATCACGAAAGGTGGCTCTGTTTTTACCTGGCTAGATCACCGTGGTAACAGAGGCTGCACGGCTAACCTGCTCAGACCAGTTTTTGTTTCAGAGTTTGAGCTTAAATTCGGCTCTTAGAGCGCTGCCCTTAAAGGAAACTACACATTTTGAAATCCCGCGGACCTGACTATATTGTCTGAGCGATACTTCTCACTGAGTAAACTAGTTAAATCAGTAAACTTATTGATCAGTAAGTTAATGAACGAAACGAAGCCGTGACATAGGCCTAAGGCTTACATTAGAGTGAACTGTAACATCGCGCTGCGGCTTTTTGCCACATGCATAGTTATTGATGCAGAAAATGTAAAATAGCGTATGCAGCGCCACTCTATGCTCTCACCTCAAATGATTTTACCTGGCAATCTACACACACTGGCTCTTAATGAAGCGTTCTATAATTTCACAGGTTGCAACATTATTTCACTGTAGGCTTATTTCTTTTCATCAGTTGCGATTACAGTTGGGATGTGACAGGTGACAGCTGTCACAGTTCGGACATCGCTGCAGACTCGCAGGTTAAGCTTCTCACAGTAGATTCATATTTGTCCGGAAAATACAGACTAGCCTACAGGTTTTGTATCTAGGCTATTTATTTTAATGGTATATATAAGATGCAAATAAAGGGCTATTCAAAATCAAAATTGTATTAATTTTGATGTGGCCCAAAACTAACGTGATTTTCCACATAGGCTATGCTATTCATTAGGGGACAGTGTCAGACTTAAATCAGATTCTTAAGTGTAGGATTATCAACTAGGCTAAATGGTGTACTGTTTAAATCCGAGTTCAACCTTTAATTGCTTTATAATGTCACGTTACGCACTGCGAAAACGATCTGTAAAATAAATTAATCAATTCAGTTGACCAATTTTCTGACAACATTCCACTCTCTCCTTATTTGCAGTATGAGTTTTTTTCGGCTCTTTGTTTTCTGCTGTTCTGTGATCATTCAGACTGACAAACTCTTCCTCTTGAGTGAAGTCAGCGAAGTCAGCTGCTGGCAATCAGTCCGTTAGTGTAAAGTTAGCGGCACAAGATCAGTCCAGTCTGTGCGGAAGCAGAGTCAAATGACGGCCAAACGCCCCCTCTCATGGGGACGCGCACAGAGCCTGAAGCTGAAACCCTCGTTCAACATAAGAGGTTGATAACTGCCTTCGTGATACCGGTTAGCTCTGAGCGAGGGTATGTGTTATGTTGAACCAGATCAAAAAAAGAGAGCCAGGCTCTGTTGAGTTTGCTTTGTAGTATACCCCTCTTGTCTTGTGTGTTCCCTCTGTTCCCTGCTTTACTTTTGTTTCCTGGACTTTTTGCATTTTTGCCTGTTGGCCTTTTTTGTTGTATCTTTTGGGAGCTAAATAAACAAACATTTTCTTGATACGTCTTGCGTTTTGGTCCTACTTGCCTGCCTGTCTGACACCACCGTAACAGAATCCCAGTTATCAAAGGTCATACTACTTAGCTGAACACTTTCACTGCAGCCAAAAGCAGTGTTCTCCACACGCGTTAAGAAAAAACTCAAACAAAAACACTTGCCTAAAAAAACTCACTGTAGGTGTGGACCTTTTTTCACAGCAGAAATATGGCATAGCAGGAAAGGCACCTGGGTTACATTTTAGATGCCGTGTGTGTGAGTGTGATCTGTTTAAAGGTGAAGTAAGTTAATTCTTATTATAATATAAGTGTTAAATCGCTCTTTATTCATACAGTGATCACTTTCATAATGTGCGCGTTTCATAAAGCCGATTTTGTGGTTTTTGATGGAACAGATAGCTGTGTGAAGGTCCGGGTGGGTCAACGGACACTTCATCAAACACAGGCTCCCTCAGGTCACTCGTATCTGTAAAACATGGCACATTCAATGTAACATCATGTAGCTGACATGTACATCTGTAGTTATGGCAAAGCTACAAACTGAGGAGATTAGTGTTTTCTTCCATTATAAAATAAGATAGGCTACTAATAAATTCAGTATAGCCCTGGCTCAATAAGCAACTAGTTCTGAGTGATACTGTGCTGTTTGGACAGGAAACAAACACCAGCAGAGGCAACTTACAGTATTCTTGTCTGTATACACATTACACTGGAGATATATACTGCTGCTTGTACCACTACTGCTTACAGTCAGACAGCTAGCAGGTAGCAGCCTGAAGCTATTAAAAATAATACTCTTTACAGTTTCCAACACAACAGTCAGTTTCACCATTTGTTTTTCATTGTAGGTCTAATGTGAGTTCACAAAAACGAGCCGCAGGCGACAACAAACAGTCATTGTTGCCAAAGACTCCACAGCTCAAACGGTTAGCCTAAAGCTAACGGTTAAGCTAGCGTACGCTAATACTAACTAAACCCAGCGGCATTCTCTCATTTCAGTCAGTGTTGGTTATTATAGGAGGGATACGATAAAGGACATCACAGACATTCAACTAACAATGGGCCATAATTATTTAAAAAATATGACTGCTTACATTTCGGACAGATGGTGTCTCAGTCTTCCTGCACACAGTCTCCTCCACAGTCCAGTAAAACGGCTTTAATCACACTTTTAGATTGCCAACATTTGCTACACAGCGTAGGCTAGGTAGTGTAGACGGAAAGATAACCTTAATAGTACTGTGAGTCAAAATTATGGTCAAAATCTGCATAAACAACAAGCCTGTCTGGACGTGTGCATCACTTTTAAGTGTCCTCTGGAAACACTTACGGAAGCACTTCCATCGTGTTTCGGCCTACTTCCGTTGTGTTTTGGGCTATTTGCAGCGTTTTTCTAAATGCTGCGCATGTGTTGTCAAATTGATGAAGATGTTTTCTTAATTTGCTAGTGTTTTGTCTTCTTGCATGTGTTTTCTGATGTTGCAGTGCTGTGAGCTCTCAGGGCCACCGTACGATTTCCCAGTCAGCTGCTCTGCATGTAATCGGCTAATAAACTTTTCGGGGGATCCTGAAATTAATATCCAATCACAAGAGAGAACGCTACAAACCGACACCCGTGCACTCATGGTCTCACTGCCGGTGCACGCCAGAGCGACAGATGCGTGAATGTTTATGCGCCTACAATGGCGGAGCAGGTAAAAATCCTTCCCAATGTCTGTTTTGATGGTTTTTATCATGTTTTTATCACACTTATGGATCTGAGATGATGCTAGATAACTCGCTTCTTGAAGACGCAGTGCATTAATGTGGTGACGAAGGGACGAGCGAGAGACTGCTAACTGCAGTAACTGACAGGAAGTTAGCTAAAAGAACCATTCCGCTTACAGCACCTTTAAGCTGGCTCCCTGTCATGGCTTACTGGGGAACCTGAATGCAACAGGGGCCTGTATTAACGTCACACCTGTGTCTGCTGTGAAAAAGCTATTACTGAATCTTACAGTGAAGGCAATTGTGTTGGTTTAAGTAAGAGGAAAAATTATTTTCTTGTTTCAAAACTAAATAAAATAGTGAAATGTGAAGCCAGTCAAACTAACAACAAAACATAGAGACATGTAACTGACATATTGTAAGTTTTCCAGTGTTGCTAACTATAGGCGCTAACATGCTTCAACAATCTTCCTTACAGCGATATATAAAGAGAGAGAAGTCCTGTCAATAAACAAGATGGCCAAAAAAGCTCAGAGGGACGTTTTATGATGTGGAAACTGAAAAAAAAGAAAGAGGAAGTCAAAGCTGTGAGTCAGAAATCTGTGTTTTGTCTGTCTCTTTTCCCTTTCTCTTTGCTAAGTGCTAGCTTGTTTTCTGGCAGCTAACTTTCTCTCTGTGGTGTGTATTTATCTTCTTGCTGCTCTGTGATACTATGCATTGAAGATAGATTCCCCGGTATACGGTATTCCTGTATTACCGCCCGACCCTATTGAGCATTTCTTGGCTGTTTGGTCAGTTGTTGGCTGTTTGTGGTGATTTGTACCTTGTGCAGAATGTCTACCAGCAATTGGTGATCTATTTTTTTTCTTGGTTGGTTTGTTTAGTTGTTGCTGAATGAGTCAATCGCTATTCTTTTACTAACTAGAATATTGTAGGCCTTTTATTGACTGTTGTTTGAATGCCAATAACTGTGTTTAGCTTCACTGTGTGTTATAATGCATTGTTTATTGTTGCCTGGAAACTGAAGTTCCTTGATTATCACTGTTGTCCTTGTCAATTGAGTATTTATTGGCTGTTTTGCACCTGATGATTGTGTGTTTTGTGATCGGTTTGTGCAATGTGTAACATGTCTGCCATTAGTTGGGGAGAACTTTTAATTGATTTGTTACATTGTTGCGGCAGTATTGTTGGCCATTTGAAGGCTATTGTTTGAATGTAAGGCTTATGGATAAGCGTGAATAAGTCATGTATTTTGGTACATGCAATGATACTCTTGATAAACCCTTGAGATGTGTGTGTCTTTGTGAAAGAAAGGGCAGAAGACTTGAAAACTGGGTCAGGCACACTGTCAGTTTGTCTGTATCTTTTGTCAGCTGTTTTGTTTCCTGATGGCTTTGTGTGTATCTTGTTTGGCTGGACACTGTGTTACTGCCATCTTTTTACGCACGCACACGTGCACATGCATACACACGCACACACACACACACACACACACACACACACACACACACACACACACACACACACACACACACACACACACACACACACACACACACACACACACACACACACTATATACGTTGGGGGAAAGAATAAATGTGAAACATTGAGATTTGTGTATATGTATTTTTTTCTTTCTTTTGTTTTCACTACTTTTTCCCTAAAGAAAAAGACGGTAAGTTTTCACATTTAAACAGGACTATCTAAAAGGTCAAATGCTGCAGCGGGACATGGAAACTTCATCTTCATGGAAGAAAGGAAAAAAGACTTCAAAAGGGTGAGTCAGAAACTCTCTGTTTGTCTGTCTCTTTTCCCCTTCTCTTTTTTTAATTGCTAGCTTGTTTCCTGGCAGCTAACTTTCTCTCTGTGGTGTGTATTTAACTTTTTGCTGCTATGTGATATTATACATTGTATTCTATGTTGTTTGGCGCAACACTGAAAATGTTGTGTCACTCCTGCTGTCATAACGCACCCACACACACGCACGCATTCAAGCACGCGCTCACACAGTTGGGAAGAAGAAGCCCACTGTGGCTAATTTATCTAATTGAGCATTTCTTGGTTGTTTAGTCAGTTGTTGACTGTGTGTGGTGATTTGTACCTTGTGCAGTGCGCCTGCCTGCAATTGGTGATCTTTTTTTGTCCTGGTTGGTTTGTTTAGTGTTGTCGCTGAACGAGTGGGCTTTCACACCTAAAAGTCTGCACAAAGGTCCGAACCAAGGACTCATTTTTTAATCCCCTGTATAGATTTGATCCGCTTAGGTTTGGTTTCACATTGCAGTTTTGCTAGCGCACTAAAGAACATCTGATGGCATACCCACATCCTGTGTTTATCACCCACGTGGGATGCGTCCCCCTATACTGGGTATCGATTGGTTTGTAGATGGGTGTGCATATTCGGTGGTATAGCCTAGCCTTCATCAGTTTGAATGAATAAATCAGCAACACACTCACATGTTTGACCATTATTATAACACTTACTGTATCTAAATAAATATATAATATCCTCGGTTGTAAGAAGTCCTATTCATCCCATATATACAGGCCCAAGCATAAATAGGCCTACACAAATCTGAATTTAATGACTTTCATATTTTTGAGCATGTAGCATTCAGTAATTTTTTTTAGTCAGTGCAAATCTTGCTTACTCTTCACATTGGCATGTCTTTATTCAGTAACTCTATTTTCTAATGACCATTGAGGTTTTTAAAATCAGCACAGACATTGAGGGCATTTTGCAATACTTCCCTACTACTAGCTACTAGTCAAACACAGACCTTCTTTCTTCTTACACTTATTTTTAGGGGTCCCGGGAAAAGGGGTCTTTTTCCATTCTGTTCTGTATTCCTTTAAAGAGGACCTATTATACTACTTTTCTGGTCTTAATTTCTTGTTTTACACTGCTATAGAGCAACCTGACACGAATCACATCACAAAAAACTATGTAGATTTTCGGGAAGCTCTTTCTCTTATTTTGGCGTCCTGTCAACACTTGAGTGTGTGTGCTTCGGCCATCTCCGCTTCCTCCGCCTGTGCTTCGGCAATCTCCGCTCCCCCCCCCCCCCCCCCCCCTCCTGCAAACCCCACTCCGTTGTGATTGGTTACCTTCCTTCCGGAACACTTTCAGTGGCGGGAAGCGCGAGCATGGACCTATAAGGGCGCGAGGCAGAAACGAACAGGGAAGTGACAGCATTACCATACATGGAAACATCCGCGTGGTGACGTCACAAAGTTTTATGCGACGTCACAAATTATGAAAGGGTAGACCGCTTTGAAGACGTGACTTCTCGACTGGCTAGAATAGTGTTTAGTGCTCTGCACAGACACCCCAGACGGTCAGCAGGGAATATGTCGAAATGCATGTAAGTCATTATTTGATAATTTAGTATGGTTAAGCATGACTATGAATCATCATAACAACGTTTATAGGTCATAAAAGTCAAAAGCATCATAGGTCCTCTTTAACTGTTTCTTATTTTATGCCAGCATCCCATCAGCCATGTTTTTGAAACTTGCATCGAAGGAGTATCTAAGCAACACTGACAACGTTTTATCAATGAGAACAGCAAAGGAATGGGTCTTCTACTTTCCAAATATGGGACGATTCTGTATTTTCCCTATGTCAACTCTAAATAGCTCCAGGAAATGTAAAGCAGCCAATTATGTAGTCTGTGTGAGTTGGTGTTTGTCGAAAATACATCACAAACATGCCAGTTGTTGTGTGTTAACTGTTCACACATAAAGTTCATGTCAATACACATGTGAAGTGGTCAGCAGTGGAACGGGTTCAACAGAAGATTTAACCTGCAGTCTGTTCTGCAATCCTACCTTATTGTGATACTGCTACAAGCTTAACCCTGCATTTGATTACCGTTCCCTGTTCATTTCACTAATAGTTCCGTCACAGGCTGGTGGCAGGATTCTCATGACACACCAACTAAAACTTTAAAAAGTTAAACAGCGATATGACACATGATCGAAACATAATTGCTGTCTATAGCGATCACGCATAGCAAAAATATGCTGTCGTGTTTGGATGTTTGTGTAGGCTACCAAAGCAGAGCCAGAAGCAACACTTGTAAAATTATGGTGTATCCGCTGCTATTGTTGTTGTGCTTAAAGTTAGTGCTAGCATTAGCTTGTAGAGCGGCAACACATACAGATGTATACAGTGACGTTATGAAGTGTCTCTCTAGCCTACGGAAAAGGTTCAGTTGAATCAATTGTGAACCGGCATGAAGACCGGCCTGGAACTAGAACCTGGTTTGCATTTGTGGAAAAGTGGTTTACATGTTCCCATCTACAGAATACAGTTTAGTTTTAAACCAGTAATAAGGTCAGGAGTACAAAGAAGAAATATGCTTTTAATTTATTTGATCATTTCAATGGTGTTTTAACAATATAATTAGATATTACTGAACACAACAATATCAAGTCTTCTCAGCATAAGTTTGCTACTTCAAACTTAGTGTAGGGCTTTGAAGGGGAATGAAGGCACAGATGAGATTGTCAGTGCCACAGGTTACAGGCTATCCCCGGAGCTAGAATGCACTTAAAAATTCATAGAGTATCGATCCTTACACTCAAGCAAAGTAAAACACCACATATAAAGGCAATATTGATGTGTACAGTACCTGAAGTATAATGTTTAAGATATAATTTTAGAACACCACACATTGTTGGACCAAGAGGAGGTCTGCTCTGGACTCAGCCATTACTCATGTGAGGCCCACACCCTCTTAACCTCTGTGCTGAACGGCTTTTTCAGTAGACAGAGGAGATAAAGGGAAATGTTAAGGTGCTAGGGCGGTGTGTAGGCTACATCCAAGTGTTTTTGAGGGTGCACTCACAAAAGGCCATCAGTTCCGTGCCCAAGCTCATTTGCATACTAAAGTCTAGATTGTTTGGCTAGTATGAGCACGCCATCCGTATTCCAGCAGGGAACACTTCCTTGGCCATGGAACGCTTGGGAGAGGTGTGCCCGGGCACTGCACAGATGCTAATGAGATGACATGCGCACACGCACGGATACGCAACGTGAGCTGGATGAAGTCCTTAGAAGCAGCGCTGCAGCAGCAGGAGCAGTTGAGACGTTCTATGTGTGGCCAAAAAAACGCGAGATGCAGCAGTATTGTTCTCTGTGTTGTTGTTCTCCATTGTTGTTCTACTAACTCTGGCAGCGAGTACGCTTGGTGATAACATATGTATCGTATTACGACGTGATGACGTATGTATGAAGGAGCAATCGTGCTCAGGCCACGGCCTTTGGGAGCAGTGTAAGCACAGGCCAGCGGGGGAGTGGGGAGGGGGGTATCGTCCTGCAGCACGGAACAGGCAAACTTGCCTAGTGTGAGTGCGCCCTGAATCGTTTTACCTGTACAACAGCATGTAGAGAAAAAGGTTGTTGAGCACTGAAGTAGATCTAGATAACAAAAAGCAAGAACAATGCATATCTAAATAGGCATAGAGTAGGTGTTCACAGCTAACTAGATGAGTTATTAAATATATATATATTTTTACTTTTAAGAGTTTACGTTAGCTGGTCGTTTCGCCATCTCTGTGAAACTGTAATTCCAGTCCCCTGCTCATTCCTGTTTAGCAATAACATCTAATCATGCAAATGACTTCTAGAGGGCCACTTTTGTCTCTTTCAAAGGTTACACTCTGTGCCCACACAACACAGGCATTTACCCATCTACACAAAACCAACACAAACATACTGTATGAACAATGCATACTTGAGACATAACATCACACAACTTCCAGTTGTCGTTAAAAGCAATTCCATCATGCAGAAACCATCAGACTACATGAGTGGTATACAATCAGTGGAAAAAGGTAATCCATGAAATGGCCGTGCACTTGTACAAGATGTAATTTCCATTTGATATGTGATTGCATGCAGTAGCGGAGTGAAGTGAATTGTAATTCTGTTTATATGTCTTTTCTCAAATTGATTTACTTATCGCCAGCTAGATACGGCATGATTTAAAAAAAAAAAAATTCTTTGGTCGTACCACACAAGATGCCAATATTTGGACTGTTTCTATCCAGTATTTAAGGCCATGCTTGTTTGTTTCACGGACTCAAAAGTAACATTGCTATTGGTTGACCAAGTTAATTTTTTGGCTTTGGTCAGCATAAGCAACCATATCATTGTATTAAAATCAGACAAAAATAGTACATGCAAAATAGCAATGAAAATACTGTAAATGAAACCTTGAAATGCTAATATTTTGCAAGTCTCACGAGTTCCCTCGACAGATACTCATAAGAACAGTTTGATGTTTATGTAAATCATATTTTGCTGACAGATGTAATGCTGTCTTTGGAAATGCAAACAAAGAAAAACGGGGAAGGGGAATGTAAGCACTGAAGAGCATGTCTTTTGTTTCGACAGCTTGTGTCCCCAGCATCTGGCATCAAGCAGGAACAGCATGTCAAGATTAATGAAATGTTACTTTTATTGATCTACAGCATGCAGTGTATATAAATATATACTTCTTTAGAAATTGCCGGCAATCATACAGTACCCAGCAGCGTGTGCAAGCCGAGTTTGTAAAGTTTTAAAAACTGCAAACTTAAAAAACAAGGTTTCAGCCATAGCTACTGTACTGCAATTTAAAAACAAATGTACTGCGCACGGTTTAGGGAATAGATAATCTTAATGTCTTCCTTGCTATATTCTAGGGGCTTTAAATTCCAATCAATGAAGTGAAATTAAAGACCATGTGAATGACTTTCAGCGCGAGTCGACTGAGCAGACTTGTTAGTGGGAGCAGGGCCACGGTGACAAGAGCGTGGCAGAGACTGCTCCCTCACTCTCCTTTTCCCCATTTAATTTTCCAATCCACTTCCTCCACATAGTTAGGAGAAGTGAGTTTTGTTCTGGTTTGATACACCATCTAATGAGAGCTACTAAGAGCCTGTTGAAATCATTCCCTAATAACACATTCTGAAGGCTGCGTATGAGGAATATTTCTCCTCTATCTCTGCATTCAGGCTTTAATGCATTCTTTCACTCACCTCTGTTCCATTTCCCTTCCTACAATGTGTTTTCCAGGTTTCATTGCTTTTATTTTAAGAAGATTTGAATAATTGTCACACTTCAATTTGATAGGATTTTAACAAGCAATGCTATTTGGTTTTGTAGTATGTGGTCACTTACTCTAAAATAAACCTAGAAAGTATTCTCTGAAACAGCACAATACCACAAAATAAGCCGTAGAAGGTTTGTAGATTTATTGCGAAGATATATAGTAACAATACGGCCATAGGTTTATGCAAGGTAATCTTGATATGATTTAAAACCGTTCCCACATCGACCATTGAAAGTGTGTTAAAATCCTGTTCAGCAGGCATATACCGCACAGACATGTGATGCTTTCCACAAATAATTAATCATTTAACACTATACATAAACAGATGCAGATTGAACTGAATGGAACATGACAGCATAGCTTGTTCACCCTTAATCCATTCTTCTTGCGTGATACACTCCAGCTGTAACAAGAGCAAGTGAGTGACCTGGCCTGTGCTGCTATGCTGTCTGCTTAAAACTCCTCCGTGGTTTAAATGTTATCGGCTCCAGAGATAAATCTCCCTCCCCTCTACTTCCTTGGGCTGCGGGTATTAGTTACAGCTGAAACACTGGTTTGTATTCTACTTTGAATCCTGGAATTGTGTTGGCACCTTGACGTTTGATTGGATCTGTGCAAATACATGTATATGCAAATTTGCCAGATATCAGTTCTTGCTCGGGGTGAAATAGGAAACAGTGGTTGCATTCTGACGAGCCTCCTGCATGGACTTTCCCTCTCCGTCTCATCACAGAGCAGCGTTTAGTGATCTATAAATTCCCAGTAAATCTCAGAGCTTGGGTGCCTTCCCTGACATTTCCACACTCCCACATAGCATATTTTTAAGAAGGTAAAATCCATAATCTGTGTCAATGGTATCACACGCTGTATTTGCAGGGGGCCCTGTATGCAATAAACCGGCCAAGGCTGCAGTGCAGAGGCTCACTGGAGGTAAAATGTTTGTTCTTACCTCTGTTGTCATACTTGTGCCTCAGGGCACGCAGGGAGTTCCTCATACCTCTGCAGAGACAATCCAATATTCTGCTTACTATTCTGTAAATACTAAAAGTAACCATATGTATAGAAATTACGCAATTCTTGATGTATTGAATAGAAATAGCCCAGTCATATTGCTACTAAGTAATAGTATTGTCAACATGTGTTATACATGAAGTCAATTATACGTGAATATTTTCTATATAAGGTCTTACATTATGTAAATGTTCTAAATATTACGTAACCATTAATGTTGAGTTACAGGCACTTTGGCCTATATCACTGTGATAGTGAGTGATAATGGCTTTATATGACTGAGAAATGCTTTGTGTTCAGATATATTTGAATAATTTCCTAATGCAATCAAATTCAGAATCAAACAATAAGCATTGCCAGGTACATTTACACATACAAGGTTGCTGTGGTATGATGGTTCATAACGATCAACATGAGCAGAAATAATATGAAATATATATATATATATATATATATTAAATACGACGATAGAGAGACATGTCTACTGAAGTTATTTCAGAGTAAGAGCTGTGAGTGTGTAGTAGGCAGAGACATTCCGAAATGTGGAAATAAGTGACAGGCATTTAAAAAAAAAATTCTTGATCGATCATTGGCAAAATTAACAGATAGGCACAGCCTCTTATCCAAACAATTAGCCAACGCTACGGCACTCTTAAACACAATTGAGCCTCTTATGACACGGCGTGTTTCTGATTGGTAACGGACCTAACATTACTTCATCCAAAAAATTAAATGTGCAGTAATCAACACAGGGGCCTGCATATCCTATGGTACTATCTGTGAATGGAAAGCAACCTTCAGAAAAGTACCCAATACCAAAGAGAGTAGAGCACATGTGTCAAACTCAAGGCCGGCCCGCAACATGTTTTGATCTGGCCCGCGAATCAATTCGGCCGATTTGAATCAATTCTGAAAAAAAAAAATTCATTCTTCATGGAGCCTGTGCCATATCCGCACGTCGCATACGCTCCCAACTGTTAGGAAACTTACATGGCTTACAGCTAGGAATGTCTGCTGAACGTTCTACAGCTCAGGATTTTAAGCCATGAATTGATGAACTTGCGTCTAAGAAGAGCTGTCAGTTTTCTGAGGGCTGTAAATAGGCCAATATATGTGGCTAAATAGCATGCTAATATTGATGATTGATTGTGTCAAAAAATATCCCCCAAATTTTTCCTGTGGCGCGCCGCACCTCCTATTCCCTTGGTCAGCAGCAACCTTTACTAAGACATTTCCTGGGGGGTACAGAGATCCCTTGTGATCCGTGATAATATAGGTTACATATGTAGGCTAAATGATAAAGCATATTACTAAAAAACAAAGCTAAAGATTTGGAGTTGACATATGTACGTTATTTTGCCATTATTTTACTGGTCCGGCCCACTTGAGATCAGAGAGGCTGTATGTGGCCCTCGAACCAAAATGAGTTTGACACCCCCGGAGTAGAGTATACAGTGTGGTACCTTGAAATGGATACGTGGTAACCTTTTGGTTCAAAATGGTCCCTAGCCATGACCTAGTCTTGTTTACGTTTGATATCTGTGGCAGCGGAGTAGACTGTTCCATTTACTAAGTCTCCTAAACTAGTTTGATATTGCCCCTGCTGGTAGATTTTTCTCATTGCTGCCACATAGTGAAATTCATTGCATTGCTTCAAGATTCACACACCCTTTATTATATTGATAAAAATTCCCCATCGACAAAATTCTTTAATATCGATCATCGATTAATCATGCCCACCCGTAGTGCAACTTATCAGTTTTGGAACATAATGGTGTGTTAATGTACAAACGGATGATGCATTACATCTCTCATTGAACCAGTAAATCATTGTGGGACTATATTATTAAAGAGCTTAGAAGTAGTTCACCACCAGAGTCCCATTATTCTGTAATGATGGCTCAAAGTCTACACATCCTAATTATTTGTGGTATTTGGCTTCGGCTGCCTCGCTACTTTGACATTCATTCTTGCAGCGAAGAACAGATAATTGTATATGATACCCAGTAAAAGCGGTTATGATGCTGTGTCTGGCCATCTTTGCATTCTGACAGTGGTAATCATTAGACTTTCAGCGATCTTTGCAATTAATCTATCTTGACATGATAATTTTCGTCAGTTCTATTTGAGGTGTTTTTGTGAACCCTTGCTCAGCGGGATGGCACGGCGGTGTTCGTCTGTAGAAGAAACAAGAGGCAGATGCATTCAGTCTTCCAGTCTGTCAACACTACACAGCCTGTTAACATCAGAGATCAGAACAGAACAGACCTACCAGGTTTTGTTCATTGTTTTACCAAATTGCTCTTGACAAGTAGAGGAAGAAATTGCTTGATTGATGAACAAAGTAATTCTCTACATGTAATTAATACACCACTAATGGCCATCCATTTGTCTTCCATACGGTGCAGTAAAACCCAGAGGAAGGTGGTGAAACGTATCGGGATGAAGGCTCCAAACTGACCTGCCCTCCAATGTTAAATATTAGGTTTCCTTCTCCAGATTTTGTTACCTAATGGCTTGTCGGGAAGCCGTAGGGACAGTGTAATGGATAAAGGATTGTATCGATTGGCATGTGTTGACTTAACACAATTGTTTTGGAAAATTTATATTGATGCAAAAAACATTTCCCCATGAAACACTAATGCGGTTTGTGTGATTCATACAACAATAGCTCAAACTTTTTGCATCAACCTACGGTGGTAATCTGTTACATTTGAATGAAAACTCACGTGTGTTTTGATACCTGTTACGAGTACATTTACATGTACATTATAAGATAGTGTTAAAGCTTTTACATGTCCTGTCCATAGAAGGTAATGATTTGCATTTTCATAATAGAAAGTAAAAAGATGCAAAATAACTAATCGTACTGTTTGAATGTAGACAATATTAATAAGGAGCGTAGTATACGGAAAGCAGAGCAATTTCTCTTAGCACAAATAAATAGGGGAAGGTGGGGTGATTTGTGCATTTTGGAAGTTGCAAAACCCATTGTTTCTAGAAAACCGTGGAAGAAATTGGAAATGTGACCACATATTTAAGAAGAGCCATCCATTTGACTCATCCTGTAAAGAAGGGAGACACAAGGAATAAGATATAAGCACATTTAAGCTCAAAAAACTGTGTTTTGCCTTTCAAAGTAAAATTTCCATGATCAAGGTTTTTTGATTATTGTGTCTGAACAATTATAGACACGTTTGAAAACATTTGACACATGTTTTAGTGCTTTGGTATGCTACACTTTGAGTCTATATAATTAGCACAATGTCAACCCTAAATTGCTGCATCATGCCTATTATCCAAAATTCTGGGGATGGGGTGATTTGTGCGCAAGGGCCTGGGTGAGTTATAAGTAAGTAAGTAAGTAAAATGTATTTATAAAAGCACATTTATGACAGTTTGCACTGTCCAAAGTGCTGTACATAGTGCATTCAGTAGGTAAACAATGAAGGTAAAATAACAATAACCAAAATAAAAGACGTAAAGCCCATACATCCACATAAACACAGATAGTAGTGCAGAGGTAAGTAAGTAGTGCAGAGGTTAATGGGGAGGAAACACCAGGGTGTACATATGGGTTTTGAGCCTTGATTTAAAGGCAGAAATGTAGGGGGAATCACATTTGTCAGGTGGCAGTTGGTTCCACAAGCACGGAGCAACTAGTGCAAAGTACATTTCTGAGAGTTGTGCCAGTGGCATGGCTGTATACGCTGGTCACCAAAAGAAAGTGATTGTCTACAGTAGCTCAGAAGAGAGTGACATCTCAATTCCACTTAACGACACCACTGATGAGAGTTCAGATGGCCAGAAAGATGATGATGGTGACTTTGTCATTGTGACACAATGACGCACAAATCACCCCACTACGTGGGGTGATTTGTGCGACAAGACAACTTTTTTTCCGAAAGCTATATTTCTTAAACAGTTTATTCCAGATCCAAAGTTTTTATTGCCAGGGATGCACAACATCCTGAAATATATGTACATATTTGAGTTGGAGACATAACTGTCAAGGCCTCACTTTAAAATCACTTTGAGTAAAAAGTTGCACAAATCACCCCACCTTCCCCTACTATAAAAACCCTTTTTGGCAATGTCATAAGATTTTAACTTTAAAAGTATGGGGATAACTTAATCAATTAAAAATAGACAGATGAGACGGTTAGTCAGACAAAAAAAGTAGATAACAGAGCACCCAATCAAACAATGTGACCACGGTACGATGTTATAGAGGGAGAAAGAAGAGAGCAATTGTGATGGATGACATAACATCCTGCATAGTATCATATTTCTGTGGATTAAATGCTCTGGGAAACTGGCCCCGGAGTGTGCTTGTGCATATCATTAAGCCCCATGAAGAGGAGGAGGGCACGTTGGAGCTGCTGCCAGTCCAAGTGCACGGATAGGCCACGTCTCACAGCTGCTGTTGCTGGACTCCAAAGGCAACCGTTTCTAAGAGGGATTGGGTTTTATAACTAGTTTTTTTCCCCTTGCAATATTTAACATGATAAACATTTCATCTGGACAGAGGGGAAAAAATCAAAGCAGCCCTTCAGGACCCTGTGGTTGTTTGAGCAGGTCTGTGAGTGAGTGTGTACATGGGCGTATATATGGGTTTTCTTTGAAAATCGGCAAGGTTTCTCACATGTTTGCACGTCCTTGTATACCGTTGTTCAGCTTGTGAGCGCTCCAGAGTGTATTTACCTGCGCGTTGGCGTGGGTTCACAGTGTGTGTCATTCGTGCGGAAGGCAGGTTTTAAAAACACACTTTGTCAGATATTGGATGGCTACTGTATAATTTGACGGGTCTGTGCACAGAGGCCGGCTGTGGTATGAGTCATTGATTACACATCAGCTTAGTATGCTGCAGTGCAGACCCCTATATTGGTGGAGAAGCAACCTGAAGCACCCAATCAATAGCTGCAGGCCTGTGAATCTTCCGTCAGGTCTGAAGTGAAGGACTCCCTAGCTCTCCTCTGGGCCCAGGCCTAACCTTTTCCAAAGAGAGGTGATGAAGAAGCTCATCATTTCTAATGAGGAATTAGTGATTGGGCCAGAAGAAATGACTGTCAGCCCCGCATCGAGGAGTCCAAAAGGTCTGGGAGACTGGGAAGTGCCAAACACTATTCATTAGGGACCTTAAGATTTTCTTTATTTGCTTTGAGCGGCAGACAACAGGGTTTTAACGGCTGGGCTGGGGAGCCCAATGATTAAATAAATTTGTGTTCCGTCATTAAATTTGTTATGTTGTCAATTGGGAAGGAATGAATATTGCTTTAAGATAATCCAGTTGTCTCCTGAGGCGAACAAAGCAATATCAAGTATTATTAACATTTTCTTTCAGCGAGACCTATATTTTAATGACAGAACTTTCAAACCAGGAGGCATACACTTGTTCCAAAAATCAAAACCAAAAACGCCCTTTCTGGAATCATGTGATACATTTCATGTTAAGAGATGAATCACTCCAATTGACAGAAACATATTCACAGCTAATTAAAAACTTAATTGCTTGCACTTTAGCCATTTAGAGGAAGATGAATGGGAAATCATTAGGCATCCTCAGAAAACCAGCTGTTCATCAAAGTATGTCTTTACAAATGCCATTGTTCAACAGATTGCCAGAATATATGCTTAAAATAAAATTCTGGATAATTTATCCCTTAAAGCGATTGAATTGATTTAAGCCTGCACAACCCCCCAAACTTCAGCACATTAAGAACCTGAATCGGCATGATATTCAAGTGTTATCCTCTCTTTCTTTCTGTTGTTCTATAGCTCATCTATTATTAAGATCCCTTTTAGAATCTGAAATGAATAGTGAATGAATAAGAAATCTGATTAATATAAAAGAGAGAGTAATCCAGTTGCCAAGCCGTGTTGCTATTTATAAATAATGTTGTATCCTAGCAATCCTTATGAGTGTAATTTAATTTTTTTTGACCCATCTTAATCACAGCATAGATAAGGCAATGATCCCCTTCGTCTGGCCTCAGACAAAGCCATCTCTGGAGAATGCCAAATCCAATGTCTCCTGATGATGAAAAACAGACATAAAAATATACAAATTCATCAAAACTAACTGAAAATGGTTTAGCTTTCTTATTTAAGCCACATATTATTCATTTACGTTTGTGCTTGTCAAGTTAAGCTCAGATGTTGGCCACAAAAAACAAAATCTTTGATGGACTGCCAAGTGGCAGGGACAGGCTGAAAAAGAAAAATCCTCACAATATATCGCTTAAATTTATTTTGCGTATTGATTTTCTGGCTTTTTGGATATAAAATAAGTTGTACTATCTATCTTAGTTTTTAAAAATTATAGATGTATTTTTTGTTTTGGTACGAGATCAAAAATGCTCCAGTTAACTGGAGGGGTAACAGTTATTTTACTGGTTGACTTGGTATTTCTGACCTTTTGGATATTATTCCTCTATCCAGTTTATGTACATTGCCTCCTTTTATATATCCCGGTAAATCTCTTCCTTTTTGTGTTTTGACCATTATTACAAGTCTCTGTCAGACACACCAAGGGGCCAACGCACTGTGGTTTAAGTACCCAATAAAAGCTATGCTGAGTAATTTAATTTCTCTGAAGGCCAAACAATAGCAACTGCATCTGCTTTTTACATTAGACAACTTTCCCTTGCTGTGCATTGGATTAATGGGGAGTGTACGTTTGCCTTTTCCTTGATAGGATTGAGTGAAGAAGAAAGAGCAAAACAGGAGAAGAGATATATTGAGGTTGACAGATGGGACAGATACAGAATTTTGCTAATGAAATACAAATTTCTTCATTTTAAGCTTATATTATGAGTATTCTAAAACGACAGAAAAATCTTCCACTTTACATTTAATAATTAATACAATATCCAGCACTCAAACATCTCTTAGAAAATTGTTTGGATTCTGTAGTGATCTTTTTTTTCACCTTTTCTTTTACAATACATTTTTCTGTGTTACTAATGGCAACATTCTAAGTGTGTTTCCATGAAAAGGGGTCTGTGGATGACAAGCCTAGACACCTCGCTCAACGCAGCTGCATCTACCAGTGGCTTCCCAAGTGGAAACCAGATGGGGATGTTTTAGGAGCATTCACTAGGTGGCAGTCTAGTAACATAAAACCTTTTGGCTGACATTATCCTGCATGCATACATCAACAGAGAGATGGGCCGATAATATGGATTAACAAGAGTTTTACAGCTGTATCAGAATATATTATTTGATGTTTGGTTTGATAAAATAACTTAGTTTTAGTTAGAAGTTCAATACATGCAGGAAGCTGCTGACTATGTTAATCAGTTGTATTCCCTTTTAATAGTTTACTGTGCTTGTTGATGCACTTGTAGCTAAGGGTCTGGGCGGTGAGGAATAAGATGCTCTTTTTACTTAAAGGATCTGTAAATTGTCCAAGCTGTGTTCCTTCCTCTGATACCTACTCACCTGAAACTGCTGTTCCTACACTTCACTGAAGCAATTATAGCAAAGGACTAGGGCAGATCAATGAAATCCCCTTTAGATGAGGGAGACATACTGGCGTTTTGATCAATTCCAGATCAATTCCACTGTTTTGCCCAAACCTTTGCCAAATAAAAGTGTGTCTTCTGGTTGAGGAGTAGCACTCTGCAATAATGTTAACAGCATCTCTGTCGATGACTGCCTGGATCTGTTTTTTGTCGTGTGCGTACAGTATATTGTGAACACTGCTAGACTTAGAACACACACCTTCTGGTCACGCTCTCTCTCTCTCTCTCTCTCTCTCTCTCTCTCTCTCTCTCTCACTCTCACTCTGAGTCTCCCCATCTTTTGAATGTGGAAAAGTGACAGGTGCTTGAATGCAACCCAAGTTGGCAACTCACATTAAAGCTCTCAGTAAATTGTAGAAGTTGCCATTAAAGAGACTTTGCATGGCTAAATCTGACAAGACTAAGTACTGAATGTAATTGGCATGGCAAGAGATTGAGTGATAGAATAGCTGTAATTTCTTCCAAAATTCACTGCCGTTGTACAGTATGTTCACTGTCAGAATACGCTGTCGGTACAGTATTTATGTGTTGTGATGGTGCATCCTGTTGGTCTTGATTCATGGTTACATGTTTCCATTTTAAGAGTAAAATATGCCATCAGTAACTTTGTTTCTAGACTGCTCATAACTGCAGCTAGACATAGCTGTTTGAAAAGTACAAGTTAATTAGCAAAATCTGTAAAAGCACATCAGTAAACAAAGTCAACACATTTATTATTTCACAAGCTGTATAGAAATAAGCTGGGAAATGTACAAAAAGATCTGCTGGTTAGGTCTGGTTGCTAAACAAATATTCCTCACAGCCCCAGAATTTCATCAGAGTAAATATGAGCCGAATCGATGTTTTTTCAATTAGGGAGGATGGGACTATGTTCTCTAATGCAGCCTCTGTTTGTGAGGAGCCTGATGAAATCAGTGTCATTTTACATTATGAAATGCCTTATGAAACTTTAGAAATAACAATGGCTACCGAAGGACACCTTTTGTTTGCCATCTGGACACTCCTTTGTAACCTGACAAATATACATTTGTTAATCCCTTATTTAACTACTCTAATTTGATGTATTTTTTCCCGGTTCCATTTTCTAATCCTCTGGTCATGTGAAGCTATATATAATAATTTTAGAGTTAAGGTCGCAAGTGTGAATGATGCTTCCATACACTTGAAATATAAACTCTGCTCCAATCACCACACGGACACAAGCTTTGCCTCCGCTGTATACACGCAGAGCAGAGGCAATATTTGTAGAGTCAAGCATACTCATCCTGTACTTTGCACCAGAGCAAGTCAGAGGCTGTTAATACATTGCTGCGCTGCTCCAGCTCTTCACAGCTTCATAATACATTTCCATCAGCTGAAAACAAGAAAAACACATCTGAGGCCTTTAATAATGTAGACAAGAGAACCACTTTGCCCTACCCGCACAATGCATCCAAAAATTATGGTCAAATGCATGCATCTTCTGGAATAGCTTGGCCGCCAAAGCAGACTGAAAAATAAATATGTCAGATGTATTGGCGTTCTGAATGAATAATGAATATTTTAATACATCAGCCTGCTGTATTGTATTGCAAAAGAGCCATATGAAATATACATCATCTAATTAGACGATGTTCTCGGACGTGGCTCAGCCTGTTTTTGATCAATATGTAATAAGATCTAGTATCAATTAGTGATGGTTGAGGGTAGAGATTTAGCAGCTGAAAAATGGCAACTCTAAAGGTAAGTAAGACAACAGTAAAAACACTGCAGCATCAGGAATAAACAATTCACACAATAATGTTTAGAAGTACCATTTTGAAGGCGGAATATTGAAATCTTTAGATTTACTGCATCATTATGTTGTGGCTCAGCTATATCCACGCTATTGATCAAAGGAATTATGTCTGCCTATTCACATCTACAGTGCATGCAGACATGAACATAACTACTGAGCAGGTGAGCCAAAAGTGACAAAATGATTGCAGGCACAGCAATAAGTCCAGTAATTAAAACTATTGGGTGTATTCACAGTCACAGGGCCTTTGCTTGCACAATGGTTATTCCTTATTCTATATGAGCTTTCTTTTAATTCAAAAACTATTTTTCTTTGTTGAGAAAACACAGTACCTTGTTCCTCAAACTGGGAGATTCATCTTGAGCTATATGAACATCTATCAATCCGCTCATGACTAGGAGTCAGCCCAGCACAAGTGTCTCAAACGGGGAGGGATAGTAAAGTAAGATTGTGATCTGACCTGCTCTGCTGTTGGTCGTGGTTGAGGAAGGCAGCCTCTGTAACACGGGGGCAGTGTGTGTGCTTGTGTGTGTGCACTAAAGGAAGTCACTGAAGCAAAAACAGAGCATGCACTTGAATGATTGAGGTTAGCTGGGTGACCTCATAAACCAAAACCCATGGCAGTCTCCCAAGGTGAACGCTGAATTATGCTGTCATTAAAGGACGGGCCCAGTTGCCAAGGTTAGTATGTAAAGTATAATCATCATCCTCCCCCTTCTTCCAGTCACTCATTAGTCCCCCTCATGGGCCAACAGAGATTATACCTTGAACTTGCTTGACTATTGCTATCTACCCGCTGGGAATGGTTCCGCTACAGGCCATTTATATCCCCCCCCACTATGGCCAGCTAGCAAGACCTACAATACTGCAGGTGAAGTGTCCGTATGTGCCTGTGAGAGTCTGAACATACTTGTGTGTGTCTTGGCACACAGAGCACCGAGTTTGTCCCATAAATGAGGGATGATTTGACTTACTGCTGCATTATGTCCCAATTTATCAAATAACCACTGGGAGGGGAGCCCAGTTCGTCGCAACTTGTTAGAATTAGGACTATTTGTTTTGTTTCCCTGGGCACTCTTGGCTATTTCAGATCCTTCCAAAATGGTCTCCGTACAATTTTAAGTGTTTACTACCAAACATAAGATAAATATACCTAAAATTATCTGTGTTTTAGAATGATTCTTCTTTAAAAAAAAGAAAAAAAAATTTCTAACTGTAGTAGCTGTGTATCTGTGTATCTGAATCTTATGGCAGTGGGGGCGGGACCCGATAAGCCTTTGGCTTCTCCTGCTTCCCTTCGGACGATAACACAAAGTAATATGTATGAATATGCAATGAGAAAATTATGTATTGTGTGTAATTGTCCGGAAGAATAATAATAAATAAAAATAAATAAATAAATAAATAAATAAATAAATAAATAAATAAATAAATAAATAAATAAATATGTGTCAAACTTGACTTCCTTCCTTCAGTTGCAAAAGCCAAGCTATCAAAAGTAATGGCAATCAAAAATACGTATAGCAATCAACGATAAACACTTTTGGCCACTTTTATCCCATTAATATGCATACAGGGCAACCAGGTTTAATCAAACCCTGGAGAGAAACGAAAGCTTTAGTTTTTAGAGGAAATCATGTGCTGCCATAATCATCCTGCCTATTTATCATATTAATTTCCTTTTGTTAACTTGACATTGACCATTCAGAAACAAGTGCCATTCAATGTCGTAGCAATAGCTAAACCCAACATTTTGATTTAAATGATCATGTTTTTTTTTCCATTGTTGCCTTTTTTAATATGCAAAGGTGTTACTCTGAGATGAGCTGTAATCTTATTAAATATTGTATCAGTAGACCTAATGTGAACAGACTGTTTATGTTTACATAAAGTGATAGATAATGTTTATCCATTTTCCCATTTTCTCTAGCCAATTGCCTGCTAATGTTGGTATCGGACGCTAAGAGAGGGTATTCATTTCAAAATTGGCAGTGGCACTAAGCCCACTTCAAGCTACGAGTGCTTCTGGTCGGATGTACAGCTGCTAAAAAGTAACACATTTTGACTCAATTGCTGTGTCTCCTTTGAGTTAATCGAACATTGCCATTCCATTAACTGAGTATCATTTTCGCTGCCTTGTGTGAATGGTTTTAAAACAATAGAGCTTGTGCATCAGGTAACCATTATATTGTAGGTTTATAGCATCAAAGTCTCTGACAGCACATCTCTATCCCCCTAAGAGAATAAAGATCTGCTTTGTACGTGTACAGTTGGTGGAAAACACAGTGTGATCAAGATAACTGTGTTTTTGCTTGACTATGATGGAGAACCAAATGGAAGAAAGAGAATGGCCACACACTAAGAATTATAAGCTTTGTTATCATAAAGTACTTTACATTTTCAACTAAGGCTTTTGTTTGCATCTTTTTGAAAATACTGTCTTATGATGTAGTATTATTTCAAATGGATTACAGCCTACTTATGTACTGCAAGGCAAAGACTAGCCTTTTCATAGTTTGATGTAATGGTGTTTGAACAGCGATAGACAATATAAAGCTCTACATTATGTGGTATTGAAGATTTTTTCATCAGCTTTTCCACATTTGTATGATGAAAGAAGTGCAACAAATGTGTCAAGTCATGTCAAAAAATCATGTAGATTTTAAAACATGAATCATATGGATGCAGGAGGACATTTAACAACTCAAGGTGTTGCCAGGGTAGATAGGACCTGAACCACAAGACCTTCTCTCCACCATGGAGACGTAGTAACGAGGCAGGGCCACACAACCACAAGAGAGGCAAGCAACACATTCACACAGATGTAGAGACAAAAACAAACAAACAAAACACAGAGGGAGAGAAGGACAGGGTAAAATGCACAGAGAGGCGAAAAGAGTAGAGTTTAAATGTCCTGGGGGATAATGGTCCAGATCCAAGTGTCTGTATGTGGTTCCGATAGAGAGGGGAGGGAGAGGACCTAGACAACTGATGATCCACCACAGAGAGGGTGAGTGAAAGGAGACGACAAGGTGGAGAACACGAGTTGAGAGAGACAGAGTTAGATAAAAGGAGATGCACACACCAAGCCTGTTGGCTTGTGATGCAAAAAACAACAGCAGAGGATTATATAAGAGTTTGGAAATCAGAAAAGACTATAGTTTATTTTTATTCGTCCGAAGGACAAACATGGAATATAAGAACTCGGGTTAAGAGATACATTAAAACAGACTGTTCATCATCTGATCAAAAGACCATAGCCTTAAAAAAACTAAAAAAAATGTGCCAACATCTGGCTTACATGCAGCCTGGAAATTCAGACCTGCCGCTGGCAAAAAAAAAATGGTCAGCTTCTTGGTTTGGACACAATCCATTGGACCTCATTAACTACACTCAACAAAAATATAAATGCAACACTTTTGTTTTTGCTCCCATTTTTCAAGAGATGGACTTAAAGATCTAAAATTCATTCCAGATACACAATATTACCATTTCTCTCAAACATTGTTCACAAATCTGTCTAAATGTGTGATAGTGAGCACTTCTGCTTTGCTGAGATAATCAATCCCACCTCACAGGTGTGCCACATCAAGATGCTGATCTGACATCATGATTAGTGCACAGGTGTGCCTTAGACTGTCCACAATAAAAGGCCACCCTGAAATGTGCAGTTTTGTCTCACAGCAAAATGCCACAGATGCCACAAGCATTGAGGGAGCGTGTAATTGGCATGCTGACAGCAGGAATGTCAACCAGATCTGTTGCTCGTGCATTGAATGTTCATTTCTCCACCATAAGCCGTCTCCAAAGGCGTTTCAGAGAATATGGCAGTACATCCAACCGGCCTCACAACCGCAGACCACGTGTAACCACACCAGCCCCTGGGCTCCACATCCAGCAGGTTCACCTCCAAGATCGTCTGAGACCAGCCACTGAGACAGCTGCTGAAACAATTGGTTTGCATAACCAAACAATTTCTGCACAAACTGTCAGAAACCGTCTCAGGGAAGCTCAACTGCATGCTCGTCGTCCTCATCGGGGTCTTGACCTGACTCCAGCTCGTCGCCGTAACAGACTTGAGTTGGCAAATGCTCACATTCGATGGCGTCTGGCACGTTGGAGAGGTGTTCTCTTCTGTGTCCGTTTGATATGAAATACAGTCAGATTTATTAGCTAACTGCTCCGGGGCTTAATGCAGCTTCTAGTAACGTCCGTGCTGAACGATACGGCAACATGCACTATCAGGCAGGAACACTTGCAGTTTTTGGGGCTGATATGCCATCAACTTTAAATAAACTACAACTGACTACTTATTTACAGAAACGTGAGCTACGTTTCCTACCCTCGTCTTTTCCTCTCACCATCTCAGCCCGAACGCCATCTTCTTTGCTCTCTTTTGTCCCCAAATTCCCACATGAACCCACAAACATGTCGTTGCACCCCCTGGTGACTGGATGGCTACATTGCAGGTAAATGAATGAAAGGATGTACACAAAATACATGAATAACTAAATAACTTATACAATATTCCAAAACATTTCAACTGTATGCAATATGAAAAACAATAAACTGGTATTTAACCAATATACCAATATAGTAATTTTCAACTGGGTTACACCCTCCCCCTTCTAAAAGGTCTTTATGTCCTCATACAACAGTAAACGACTCAAACTAAGGGGTATGGATAATGACAAATGTTGCTTTAGGTATGTCCAATCTTAATGGCAATACCTCTGTGTACAATGGTTAAAGGCTGATCTCTGGATTTACCCAGTTCATCATATGTAAGCCTGACTGGTGACTTGATAGTTCCCTTGGGCCTAGGCCTATCTGAGCCCAACATTATCTTTGGACACATTGCAAGTCTCTTGCGCTTGGCCAGACTCTGATTCGGCATCACTACTTTCAACAGGAGCTAACTCTTCATCACACTCTTGGTCTCTCAAGCTATGGTGTTCTGGCTCTGAGTCATCATGTGACAAGGATATAGCATCAACAACACTCCCATCTGTTTGATGGTCATTTCTTGGGAAACAGCTGTGTGTCTATCATCGTATAAAGCTCTGTGAAGATACTCTCTCGGGTAAGTACTGCAAGGTGCATAAAACTCAGAGTCAGATGACGAATCAGACATTTCTTGCAACTCCCTTCGTACTTGTTGAGTTTCAGGTGAGGTGCTTTTGCTCTTCTGGTGAGTCAGAGCTCTGGTTTTTGGTCTGACAGGTACATCATTCACCAGGTCTGTATTTGGCATTCTCACAAACTGTCTGATGGGAAGGAGATTGTCTCTGTGAATGGTCTTTGTGCCATGTCCTCCATTCTTGCGTTTTATCTTGAACACTGGAAGGTTAGGCATCTTCCCCACCACCACATAAGGATCAGGGTTCCATCGGCTTTCCAACTTGTGTTTTCCCCTCAGGCCCCAGTTCTTGAGCAGCACTCTGTCGCCAATCTCCAAGGACTGTATTCCAACTCTTTGGTCGTAAGTCCTCTTGTTTCTCTGGTGCCTTTTATCTGCAGTAGCAGATGCTAGCTGGTAGGCTTCTTTCAAGTCCTCTTTTAGCTTTGCCACATAGCGGGAATGACAACCATCCTCAATGCCATCTGGAGATGTCCCAAAACACACATCAGCAGGGAGTCTGGCCTCTCTGCCGAACATCGGGCAATATGGCGAATATCCGGTGGCGTCAGACTTTGTGCTATTGTAAGCATGGACCAGATGACCCACATGCTGGCTCCAGTTGCGTTTCTTTCCCCGGCCCAGAGTCCCAAGCATGGACAATAGGGTCCGGTTGAACCTCTCTGATTGAGGGTCTCCCTGAGGATGGTAGGGAGTCGTCCACGATTTGCAAATCCCCATCAAGGTCAGGAGCTCTTTTATCAGTCGACTCTCAAAGGCTCTTCCTTGATCCGAATGGATCCTTGCTGGTAGTCCATAATGTAGGAAATACTTGTCCACCAGCACCTTTGCTACAACTTGAGCTTTCTGGTTTCTTGTTGGGAAAGCCTGAGCATAGCGTGTGAAATGGTCGGTGACCACCAACACATTGCTTATGCCTTTTGAGTCAGATTCCATCGAGAGAAAGTCCATGCACACAAGGTCCATGGGCCCTTTGCTCACGATCTGGTGCAAGGGGGAAGCATGCTGAGGAAGCGACTTGTGGGTGACACACTCACCACAATTCTTTATGTACTGCTCCACCCCTACGGGCATCTTTGGCCAAAAGAATCTGCGCCTCAGTTGTTCAATGGTTCTCTCCACCCCCAGGTGTCCTAGGTCATCGTGCATTGACTTCAGTACCATCTCTCGATACTCCTTCGGCAGGACTAGCTGACTGACAACTTCTCCAGACGATTGTTTGCTCAAACGATGCAGCAGCCCATCCTTCATGGTCAACTTTCCCATCTCTCGTTTTAACTGGGAGAGTCCTGGACTGGCATGTTTCTCTTCAGGCCATTTTCCATCTTTGATAGCCTGTATGGCGGGTCCTATAGCTGGATCCCCTTCCTGTGCTCCCTTAAGTTCCTGCTTCGACATTTGTTTCAAGGTGTCTGAGGCCAAGAAGGTTGGACGAGCATAAATATCTGTGTAGGGGGTCAAACCTATGGACAGCTCTGTGCCGCCACCGTGCGGCCAAAACACTGCAGTACACCCTTACCTCTTCAGGTGGGCGTACCCAAACGCTAGCCGGAAAACTCCACCCCGGTGGAAAGCCGGGACCTTTAAAAGGATGCCCCGCGGCTCCTTCTTTCTTTCTGGTAATCGGCTGTTTGCTGATACACCTATAGAAACAACAAGTCTGTACAGATCTACAAGGGCCCTCTTCAGCCCTGAATCAACCACCACGTGTTTTACTAAAGCTATCGCCTGCGGCCGCGGCGATCTCTAAAACAACGAAGTGTTGAAGCTGTTCCGTTGGAACGACCAGAAGAACACTGGAGACAGGCGGTTTATCCAGAAACCTGCCTTTGGACCAAGGACGTAAGCCGGTCGAATTGGTCTTCGATCGCAACCACACCACACGAGAAGCAGGCGGGTTTATCCAGAAACTCAGCTCTCGGACCGCGGACTGGATAGCCGATCGAGTGATCTTCGACCGCCATCCCCGCACCAAATCAGCTGCGCCCTCTTGCCTTTTTCCTGCGATCTGACACCGCAGAGATCACCTCACCAGCTCATCGCCGTCTCGTGGGCCCCTGTCGCCCGTCCTGGAAAGGAGTGGCCTACCCGCCTCAACAACGACGAAGCAGTGGGAATTAAGTTTCCCCAAGTGAGATTTTGGCTTTATAATTACCTGGGCAGATGTTTAGTTATTATTTACTTTTTAAGGTGTGAACAGTACTGTTTATTTTCGAATTTGTGTTTGCTATTTTGAAACAAGCTGTGTGATCAATCTCCGTTTGTCTTCTCCCCCACGGAGAGCCAGAACGGAAAGTTCGATCTTTTCATTCACGCTGCAGTGTGGAAAAAGTCTGCTGTATGTTTTAAAAACCTAACACCTTTCTTTTCCCCCCTCTCCGCAACCAAGCGTGGCCTTTCCTCCTCTTCCTCTCCTGCACGCACGTACACACACGTTAGATGGTAGCCTTGATCAGATAGAATTGGTGCTAAGATCTTTGGTAGAATCCCTTTTTAAAGAGCTAGTGTTTGTTCGAAATTCCCCGCCTCAAATATCATCCGTCAGGTCCTTTGTTCCAAAGGTAGACGCCCTTTTGAGCACCCGTGGTAATCACTTCCCCCATCGGGGAAAGTAGGATAGCCTAGCCTAGCCTAGCCTAGCCATCCAGGGACGCCATTTTGTGGCATTACTAACCTAACCTATTTCGGGTCGCCATTTTGTGTCTGTCGCCCCAAGTCACGTGGGAGCTTCCCCGTCCCCTTTTTCCTTGCTCCACACACACTCACACACACACACACCCACACACACACACTCACTCACTCACTCACACTCACTCACTCACTCACTCACTCACTCACTCACACACACACACATTGGTACATAGCTGTATAAACAACAATGTTCTAGACGTTTTTCTTTGATTAAGTGTATTTGCTTTATGCGTGTATAAAACGGATGTTACCTTAAGTTTCATCGTGGTTAAAATAAATGTTCTTATATTGTAACCAGAAGTGTTTGTGATTTATTTGTGTGGATATTATTGGAGTGTCAACAATCAACAAGTGAAAGACTCTGTAGCCTTCAGTGTTAAGATCATATTACCAAATTTATAATAGTAACTACTTGATTACATTATTTTATGGAAATGATCTTTGAGACTAGGATTTGCTAATGTTGATTTGTTTAACTGAGCGTTAAGCTAATCAACGTTTCTAAATAAATCCTTTGATTAAACGAGACAATTTGCTATTACTTTTCCATTCTTCAATGAATGGTGGTGCCCCTTTTGAACTTTAAGAAATTATTAAAGTATTATTAATCATCAGATTAATTTCTAATAGCTGAATTAATCTGAACCACCTGTACCCGCTACATCTGGAATGCACTGAGGAGATGCTCCCAACTGGTCAACACACCTCAGGGGACAGGTTGGAGTCTCAGAGGTGCAGACACGCTGACATATGGCCTTCACACCAGTCTGTGATAAGGTCACCCATTCTTCTGTGCCCTCTTCGTCTGGCGCCATTCTTGATAATAGATCAGCGTCTATGTTGTGTCGGCCAGGACGATACTGTACATTGAACTCGTACGTTGACAAGGCAGCTAGCCATCTGTGCCCTGCTGCATTGAGCTTTGCAGTGGAGAGCATGTACGTAAGAGGGTTGTTATCCGTACGTACTGTGAATCTGGCCCCATACAGATAATCATGAAGTTTGTCAACTACCGCACACTTTAAGGCCAAAAACTCCAACTGGTGGATCGGGTAGTTTTTCTCTGACGTTGTCAGTTTCCTACTTGCAAAGGCCACTGGTCGCAAACCCTCCGTGTATTCTTGGTAAAGTACTGCACCAAGTCCCTTCAAGCTGGCATCCACATGCAGGATGTAGGACTTTTGGGGATTTGCAAATGCCAGGACAGGTGCCTGCGTCAGGCAGTGTATGATCTGGTGGAATGCATTTGTGCAAGACTGATCCCATCTGTCTCCGAATGGCTCTGACTCTTTCAGGTAGATCTTACTCCTGTCTTGAGCATTCTTATTGCTGTTTTGGGTTGGTGCGTAACCTTTTGTGAGCTCTGTCAAGGGTCTGACGATGGCTGCATAATTGGCTATGAAACGTCGATAATAGCCGCACAATCCTAAAAAGGATTGCAATGTCTTCAAGTTGGTTGGTTGAGGCCAGGTTGTGACTGCTTCGATTTTGTCGGGATTAGGAGCAACCCCTTCAGCGGACACTATGTGCCCAAGGTACTTCACCTTCGGCAGGCAGACTTGGCACTTGTCTACAGACAGTTTCAGTCCAACCTCTCCAAGACGATCCAGGACCTTAAGCAGTCGTTCTTCATGCTCCTCAAGAGTCCTTCCAAAAACGATCAAGTCGTCGAGGTACACCAGCACCTGCAGCAAGTTCATGTCGCCTACTGCCTTCTCCATTAACCTCTGAAAGGTCGCCGGAGCTCCACTTATGCCCTGTGGCATTCGTTCGAACTGGTAGAAGCCTACTGGGCAAATGAATGCAGTTTTCTCTTTGTCCTCTTCACTCATTGCTATCTGGTAATAGCCGCTTCTGAGGTCCAGGACGGAGAACCATTGGCTTCCTGTCAAGGCGTTCAGCGCATCATCAATGCAGGGTGTTGTGTATTGATCCGGAATGGTTCGACTGTTCAGAAATCTGTAATCGATGCACATTCTGATAGTTCCGTTTTTCTTCCTCACGATAACAATAGGGGAAGCATAGGGGCTTCGTGACTCTGATATGATACCGGCCTGCAGAAGTTCTTGTAAGTGCTTGCGCACATCTTCGATGTCTGCAGGTGCCAGCCGACGTGAACGCTCACGGAACGGTCGAGAGTCAGATAGTCGGATATGGTGTTCTACCTCTTTGGCTAGACCAACGTCCCACTCTTGCGTTGAGAAGACATGGGCTCTTTTTGACAGCTTCTCACAGAGTCGGTTCTTCCATTCTGCTGAGATTGGTGAGTCTCCGAAGTTGATCATGCTTGCATCAAACTCTGATGACGTTGTTTCTTTGGGAGGGATCGTAGTGACTGAATCAACCCGATGCATGTGGCCAATCACCGTTCCCACTGGTATTGTTGTCTCTCTCAATGAGTCATTATTGATCCAAACTCTGAAACTATTGATGTCCATTGCCTGACTGCACACAACCATAGGCTGAAACGTCACACCAGCAGGGAGTGGGGCTATTGGTGAGGAATCTACCATCACAATTTCTTGGTCAACAGCGTGCGTGAGCTCGATTTTGCAAAAAGCCTGCACATCACCACCAGGGGGTAGAGTCAAAGGACCGGGTCCTTGCCACCTCACACAGCCAACATCATCTTCTCCTTCCTCCAGCATCTCTGGAGGAGCCTGGACGCCTGCTTCACTAGCTTTGATGCCCAGGGTCTGAGTTACATCAATACCACTGTCTCTACATTGCTTCACCAAGCGCCTGACATGACTAGCATTTGTTCCCACAATGACAGAGGTCTGATCTGCAGTCTTGGGGCTCAGACATATAAGGGCGAGAACTGTCACAGTTTGACTGGTACCCAAGATTTCTGCAGGATACTCCAGGTCTACCACTACGCAACCACGGTAGGGGTAGCTGAGGCTGGATTCACTTAAACCCCAAAGGGACAAACCAGAGACAGGTTGAATGGGTATATCTGACAAGTACTTTTGGTACCAGGGCTCAAAAATAATCGTCACCTGAGACCCACTGTCTAGCAGAGCGGTGCAGGGTTGACCACTAACTTTTAACTTGACAAGACTAGGTGGCCCAACCAAACCATCAGGGATACTTGCACTCTCCTGCACAGACACGGCACTCTTCTTCACCCCACAGTTCACATCATCAGCTGTGACCTCTCTTGTCCGTTGCTTGTCTTTTGACACTCTCAGGGCTTGAATCAGTCTCCTGATAACCTTAGCCTGGTTCTCCTGGTTTAGACACTTTCAGGCATAATGCCCACTCTCCCCACAATGGTAACATAAATTCTCCTCTGCAGCCCTTGGTGGTCCACGGGGGGAACGGGAGTCATATTTCGAAGCTTCCACTGTTGAGACTGCAACCGCAGTCTCTCTTCCAGTAACCTTGTGGTTAAACTTTGTTTGTAGTCACTTCATTTGCTTTTTCAATGCCTTTATCTCAGAGTCAGGACCAGGCTCACTGTGCGTAGATGCATTGAAGGGCGTTTTCTCAACATGTTCTGGCATGGCCTGGTCTGGCCTAGTCACCACAGCAGCTACTAGGGCTTTGAGTTCTTTTAGTTCTGCCTTTAAGCCTTGTACTTCAGCCTGTTTTACATCAACCTCTGGAACACTTTTCACAGCAGGGTTGAGCCTTTTCCTTGAGGCCTCATACTCCTCTTCTGTCCTTAACTCTTTCAACAGATGAAGAAAAATTGGCGGCTTGTCTTTCCTTTTTTTTTTTTTTTTTCAATATTTTTATTGAAAATATGGCACAGTGCATACATATAAATGTCAACTTGACAGCGAGTCAAAACAAATGCCATATTTCTGACTTTTCTTTTTTTTTTAACAAACATTACAGGAAGGGATAATCAAGCTGTAATAATCATCATAATAAAAATAATAATAATAATAGTAATAATATTTAAAATACAGTAACATGTACAAATAAAACAATTAGCACACCAAAATAAAATACAAAAATAAAATAAAAGGGGGGGTGGAGTGGGGCCTATCAGTCAGGAGACATAGAAGAAAGCGAGTTGAAAAACGTTAAGAAGGATTGCCACTTGTTGTAGAACTTGTCTGTGTTACCTCGCAGTGAATATTTAATCTTCTCTAACTTGAGGAAAGCCATGACATCACTGAGCCATCGAGAGCTAGAGGGAGCTTTAGTTGACTTCCAGTTAAGGAGAAGCTGCCGTCTCGCCAGTAAAGAGGTGAAGGCTAAAATGTCTAAGTGCTTGGAAGTATAACGCTTGTAATCAACAGGTATCCCAAATATAGCAATATGGGGAGACACAATTTTTGTCCTCAAAAGTATTTTTGACATTGTATCAAAGTAGTTCTGCCAGAAGCGAGAAAGTAGAGGGCAAGAATAAAACATATGTGTTAAATTACAGGATGAAGAATGACATCTGTCGCAACTATCGATGACACTGGGATAAATTTGTGACAGTCGAGCTTTGGAAAAATGGACTCTAAATATCACTTTGAACTGTATGAGTGTGAAACGAGCGCAAGTTGAGCTTTTGTGAATTTTGTCAAGAGCTAACTCCCAGTAGCTATCATCTAAGTTCAGCCCCAGTTCCTGCTCCCAGGCCGTCTTGACCTTAGTGGATGGTAAGTTGTCATAGGACAGGAGTTTGTTATATGTTTTAGAAATAAGAGATTTTTGAAAGGGGCTGGAACAGATAAACTCTTCCCACAACTGAACCGTAGGTGAGGAGGGGAAGGTTGGAAATAGCGATTTGACACAGTGTCTGATTTGAAAATAGCGAAATAAATGAGAGGGAGGGAGCTGATATACACAAGACAGGTCTGTAAAGCTACTGAAAATACCGTCTCTATACAGGTCTTTAAAAAATATCAGGCCTTTAACGTGCCATACAGAACAGGTGGAGTCTGTGAGTGCGGGTTTGAAGAGGTGATTCTTTAGTAAGGGAGCTGAAGTTGAAGCCGAAGTAAATTTAAACTGTCTCCTGAATTGGTACCAGATCTTGAGTGTGGAACTCACTACTTGGTTGTTTGTGAAGCCAGAGGGGGTGGTTGGGATAGAGGAGGTAAGTAGGGCCTATAGAGAAGACAAAAAACAAGACTGAGCCTCCAACTTACACCATGGTGGATCACTTGAATTAATCCAAAATGTAATTTTGTGGATGTGCGCCGCCCAGTAATACAGTTGAAAATTAGGGAGAGATAAACCACCATTAAATTTACATTTCTCCAATAATGATTTACGGACTCTGGGAACCTTTCCACACCATAAGAAGCCTGAAATAATTTGATCAATGGTTTTAAAAAAACTTTTAGGCAAAAATAGGGGGAGACAGTGAAACAAAAACAGAAATTTTGGCAGAATGTTCATTTTCACTGTATTAATTCTTCCAATCAAAGATAAGGGTAAACTTCTCCATCTTTGAAGGTCAGATTTGATTTTGGACAGAAGGGGGGAAAAGTTGGAAGAAAAAAGTAACTTTAATGTTCTTGTTACATTGATCCCTAGATACTTGAAGCCCGATGGGCTAAACTTAAAAGGAATATCAGCCTGATTAAGTTGTAGTGCAGAAGCATTAATAGGATAGCATTCAGTCTTAGAAATATTCACTTTATACCCTGAAAATGAACCAAATGTCTTTAGGAAGGATAAGATGGCTGGTATAGAACGAACTGGGTCCGAGACATACAGTAATAGGTCATCAGCGTAAAGAGAAAGCTTAAATACCATGTCCGACCTTGATACACCGGTGAAAATGGGAGAGGACCTGAGATAGATAGACAGGGGTTCTATTGCTAGGGCAAATAATAAAGGGGACAAGGGACATCCCTGCCGAGTGCCACGAGACAGAGTAAAAAAGCTGGATTGAATGCCATTTGTAGTGACGCTGGCTTGTGGAGCTGTATAAAGCAGGCGTATCCATGAATTGAATATAGTACCCATACCAAATTTGTTCAACACAGCCAGCAAGTAGTCCCATTCGACCCTGTCGAAAGCTTTTTCGGCATCAACAGAAATAACTAGTTCAGGAACTGTTGTGGTGCTTTTAGAATAAATAATATTTAAGAGGGTGCGTACATTATAGAACAGCTGGCGTCCTTTTATGAATCCAGTTTGTTCCTCTGAGACAATGGTGGGGATAATGTTTTCCAAGCGACGGGCCAGAGCCTTAGCAAGGATCTTAGCATCCACATTTATTAACGAGAGGGGTCTATATGAGCTGCAGAGCTTAGGGTCTTTGTCTTTCTTTAGAAGCAGACTTATTGAGGCTTGCCTCAAAGTGGGAGGCAGAGAGCCATTCTGTAAGGATTCAATGTAAACAGAATGCAACAAGGGGGCCAGTTTAAGCTGAAATTGTTTAAAAAATTCAACTGGGTATCCGTCAGGGCCAGGAGCTTTATTATTTTGCATGGTTTTCATAGCGCAAGTGATTTCCTCTACGGTGAGTGGTGAATCCAGTTGTTTGGCAACGTCTGGATTTATTACAGGGAAATTTAGACTGTTTAAGAAAGAATTAGTTTCGGTGGGGTCAGATGATGACTCCGACCTATATAGGGAGGAATAGAAAGATGAAAAAACCGAGTTAATGGAAGTAGGGTCAGTATGTAAATTGCCAGACGAATCTTTTATCTGAGCGATTACACGTGAGGCTCCCTGGCGGCGTAGCTGGTGAGCCAGGAGTCGACCTGCCTTATCCCCATGTTCATAATATGTAGAGCGTGAGCGCAAAAGCAAACGCTCCGCATCAGTGGTTGTGATGAGATCAAATTCAGTCTGTAATTCTACACGACGTTTGAGCAAATTAGGACAGGGGCCGGCAACAAGTTGATGGTCTAAATTGCCAATATTAGTGGAGAGTTCTTGAAGTTTATTTTTACGGGTTTTGTTCAAATGTGCAGAATAGGAAATAATTTGGCCCCGCAAAACCGCTTTTAGTGACTCCCACAGCAATGACGAAGAGATAGGTTCCAACTCGTTCTGATTGGTCGCAATAAAATCATCAATTGTGGTCGCAATTAACTTATTGAATTTTTGGTCTGACAAAAGTAAGGTATTGAACCTCCATAAACCAGAGTACTTAGGTTGAGGGGAGAGCTGAATATCCAGAGAGAGAGGGGCATGGTCAGAAATAACAATAGGATGATATTCAGCAGCTTTCACTTTAGAAATCAGTTTGGCATCAATAAAATAATAATCTATTCGAGAAAAGGACTGATGCATTGGTGAAAAAAGGAGTATTCTTTTAAATGGGGGTTAAGGAATCTCCAAGGATCAATGCAACCATTTTTTGACATAAAGTCAGAAATTGCCTTTGACATTGACGATGGGGTCAGGGAGCGGGGACTAGAGCGGTCAAGTTTGGGGTCAATTACACAGTTCATGTCGCCACCAAATATAAGCAGGGTGTTGTTCAATAAAGGGAGGCGCTCAAATAACTTATTCATAAAGTGTGGGTCATCAAAATTGGGGGCATATATATTTACCAATAAAATGGGAACATGAGACAGTGTACCTGAGATGATTAAATATCTGCCATTCGTATCAGAAATAATTTTGGAAGCTGAAAATTTAATTTTATTACTAATTAAAATGGCAACCCCTCTGGCTTTAGATTTGAAATTTGAATGATATACCTCAGAAACCCAGGGGCATTTTAGTCTGACCTGGTCCTTAGTACGCATATGAGTCTCCTGTAGAAACACTAAATCAGGTTTTAGACGTTTCAAATGAGCAAATACTCTCGACCTCTTAATGGGGCTCCCCATACCTTTAATATTCCAGCTCACAAACCTCACTGAGGAGCCGAAGTGAGGGATTCCCGAATTACTAGTATTAGCAGTCATTAGTTAAGATAAAGAAAAACAATGAGCATGGAGCCCCACACCCACCCAAAAAAAGGGAAGAAAAAAAGGAAAAAAAAAAAAAAAAAAAAAAGGCATGACAAAAGAAAAGTAAACACAAGGTGGACATAACAGCCAACATAGCAAACACAGTCCGCCCGCCCTCCCTCCCTCCCACCCTCCCACCCCAAAGCACTTACAACGACCCCATCCTCAAACGATGGAGAACCCAGTGCTGACTCACAGAGAGTCGAATCAGTAAGAAACATACTTACAGCTTTGAACTAACAGGAGCAGAATAGTTAAGCTTGGGCTCCTGCAAACTTGTCAGTGATGAACAATAGGGCACATATAAACAGGTCCACTTAAACGTTATATAAATTGGTGTGAAGATCAAATAATTAGCGAGTGTCCATTAAGAGGTAGACTGCAACATCAACATTATTACTCTTTTGACAGTCCCCTTACTTGCTCAATGTTGAGATGAACGCCTTGGCCTTTTCTGGCGATGTGAATTCCCTCTCGGCACCGTTGTGCGTAATACGGAGGCGCGCCGGGTAGAACAGTCCAAAACGAATCCCTGGTATCTCGCGGAGCTGGCGGCGGACGTCGTTAAAAGCGGCTCGAGCTCGGGCCGTTTTCGCTGTGTGGTCAGGGAAGACAGAAATAACCATATCACCAATCTTGATCCGCTGTTCGGCTCTGGCGCGCCTCAGGATGTCGACACAGTCCGTGTGATAATGCAGACGAGCGACAATAGGGCGAGGGCGATCTCCGGGTCCTGGTTTCGGTTGAAGGGTGCGGTGAGAGCGGTCGAGGAGGGGCTCTTTGTCAAGTTTAAATGCCTCCTTGAGCAGAGTAGAGACGGCCGTTGTAGTGGAGGAGTTGGCAGAACCCTCAGGAATACCCAGGATCCTTATATTATTGCGCCGTGATCTAGCCTCAAGATCCTCACATTTATTATCCAACCTTGCGAGTTCGGCCGCCATATTGTCCACTTTAGCCTGAAGTTCGGCAACGTCGTCGGTGCAAGTGGAGAGGGAAGTTTCCATTTCGCCTACGGTGCACTTTAGAGTGTTTACCTCGGACTGGATGTTGGTTATACTTTGAGATAACTCCGACTTTACTGCCTGCAGCTCCGTCTTGATAGAAGATAAATTCTCGCCCAGAGCTGTATGAAGCTCAGTCTTGAAAATAGCAGCCATCTCGCTGCGTAGGGAGCGGAGCAGCTCGTCCTTAAAACCGGAGGTAGCAATATCTGTCGGGGGGCTAGCGCCTCTGTCCGGGCGTGCATGGCCACTGTGTGGCGGGGATGCCGTATTCGCGGCAGGCCGTTGTGGTTGTGGAGGTAAATTGCTCCCGGGTTTCGGTTTAGGAGGCATTTTGGAAGGCAATAAGTCGAAAGTAATGTGTTGGGAAATAAATTCACACCAAAAGAAAGAGTAAAAATGTGCCAAAATTAAATAATTTAGCGAATGTTGCAGGAGCTTCCAAAGTCACGTCTTACTCCATTGATCGCTAAGCCGGAAGTCCGGCTTGTCTTTCCTCTCTCTTAGGCGCAGATTGACCAACATCAAGTCAGAGGCTACAGTGCCTCTCAACAACTGCTCTAGCCGTACTTTATCCACACTGTCCAACAGGACACCACCTTTCTTTATCACCTTAACTAGCGACCACTCCAGACGCCTCAGGAAATCGGAGAGCTTATCACCGGACTGCTGTTGCATTAAGCGAAACGCAAAGTACAAATCATCTCCAGATTCTGCTGTACCAAACACATGCTCAACTGCCTCCAGGCACTCTTCAGGGCTAACATCAGGATTGCCGGCTCTGGCTGCTTTGACTATTTCCAGCGCGGTCCCTTTAAGGCTCTCCATTAGTCTCAGCCTTTTCTCCTTAACAGAACAGTCACACTCCTCGACCATAAGCCGTGCTTGCTCTAGCCAGTGTTCAAACTGCTCTTCACCTGCTGGAGTGGGCATGGTTCCAGAAAAAACACGTAGGCGGCGATAGCTTCCATGATCAATAGTGGGCTTTGTCTTGTCTAGCAAATCACCAAGTGCACGCAGAATGGACTCAGTTTGGCTACTGGGGAAAACTGGAGTAGGGGACGTGCTCTGAGGTTTCTCCCCTTTCTGGTCCTCAGCCTGCTGCCATCCGGCTAACCAGTCACTGTGGTTATCTACCGGTGCTTCACCTACTATGACTATAGGCCACGCCTCATCACCATCAGTAGGCATCACTTCAGCAGGAACATTTTCCCTGTTTAACTCTTCACGACACTCACACAGGATCAGATACCTGCTGCACTTCATGTTGTAAATCCTACCACGGACACGAACACGGCCCAGGCATTTAACTGTGTGCAGGGTCTCTTCAATTTTAGTGACTTCCACATCTTCTTGAATGAGAACCATGAGCGCATGAGCCTCATCCAATCCTTCTCCACGGCACCAGCACTTTAGCTCTGCCACAAGCTCAGCTTGACTTTGCATTCTTAAATATGTGTCTTTTTTTTACTGCACTTTTTTTTTTTTTTTATTAAAGCTACAGCTTTAATTTCACTTGTACTAACTAGTACTGTTATCTGGAAACCCAAACTATCCCAGCAGTGCCTCCATTTTATGTAGTCCCTTTTACCCCAAACATATAGAGGGCAGGGCCCTAGGTTCTTTAACCCAACTTATTTTCTTCAATATTAGTTTGGATTCCCTATATATATTTATACCTATGACAACAGTACCCTTAATATTCTTAAACATGCACCATATAAACAATTCCCCCTAGGATTAAACAGACAAACAAAAAGGTAAGTAATTAAATGTTTACTTAATTTTCTTATAAAATAAAATACAAAATGAATGGGCATACAATTCAACCCTTTTTGTTATACCACAGCTTAAACAGAAACTATGTACCTAAACTAAGCCGGCATATAATATTAATAAACAAAGAAAATAGTCCTTTCAAACACCCCCCGTTGCAGGCCTGTTGACGATTAGTCCTTTTCGCTCCTTTGAGCTAAAGCACTTTACTCACAACGTCCATTTCGAATGTCTGCGAAAGTCCACGGTCGGGGAAAAGGGAACAAGATGCAGAGTCCTCTTCACCAGAGGAAGGTGTTGCATCCACGTGGCTACACCCGCTATCTGGCCGGTGGTCCACGGCAGGTCCAGTGGCGTCGGTCTGTTGGCTGGTTTAGCTAATGGCTGCTCCTCTCAGCTAGCTGGGCTAACTAACTGCTCCGGGGCTTAATGCAGCTTCTAGTAACGTCCGTGCTGAACGATACGGCAACATGCACTATCAGGCAGGAACACTTGCAGTTTTTGGGGCTGATATGCCATCAACTTTAAATAAACTACAACTGACTACTTATTTACAGAAACGTGAGCTACGTTTCCTACCCTCGTCTTTTCCTCTCACCATCTCAGCCCGAACGCCGTCTTCTTTGCTCTCTTTTGTCCCCAAATTCCCACATGAACCCACAAACATGTCGTTGCACCCCCTGGTGACTGGATGGCTACATTGCAGGTAAATGAATGAAAGGATGTATACAAAATACATGAATAACTAAATAACTTATACAATATTCAAAAACATTTCAACTGTATGCAATATGAAAAACAATAAACTGGTATTTAACCAATATACCAATATAGTAATTTTCAACTGGGTTACACCAACGTATGACGTACGAAAGAGATTCATAGCAAAGAACGTTTCGGGAAACAGGCGAAATGTTAAGTAGGAACTCTACGTAGGGGTTACGAATGACGTAGCGTTAAGAAGGCTGTAAGAAGGCTTCGGGAAACCGGCCCCAGACCATTAGAAACAAAATGTTCTGGTCTTATTGGACAAAGATTAAACTCTTTGCAGTGAATGCCAAGCGTTATGTTTGGAAGACATCAGTCACCTCTCATCACCTGGCCAATACCATCCCTACAGTGAAGCATGGTGGTGGCAGCATCATGCTGTGGGGAAGTTCAGCGGCAGGAACTGGGAAACTAGTCAGGATTGAGGGAAAGATGAATGCAGCAATGTACACAGACATCCTGGAAGAAAAACCTGCTCAAGAGCGCTCTTGACTGGGGCAACAGTACATCTTTCAACAGGACAACAACCCTAAGCACACAGCCAAGATATCGTAGGAGTGGCGTCAGGACAACTGTGTGTATGTCCTAGTGTGGCTCAGCCAGAGCCCAGACTTGTATCCCATTTTTTCAAGTTGTCATAATGGGGTATAATGGAGTAGAATTTTAAGAAAAAAAAATTATACATGTGCCTTAGCCAAAATCACATCTTAAGAGCTGGATTGTGTCTATCTTCTCAAAGCCCGATGGTCCCACAACCCTATGTTCCCACATTTTTAATGATATAACTATATAATAGAGAATAGTATGTCTGTGTGTGTGTGTGTGTGTGTGTGTGTGTGTGTGTGTGTGTGTGTGTGTGTGTGTGTGTGTGTGTGTCGCTCTCACTCCTATTCTAACCTCTCCCTGTCCCCTTTCACCCTAACCTAAACCACCCAGCTGTGATGCCTGAACCTAATAGCCAATTTAATGATAGGGCTGTGGGACCGGGACCATTGGGCTGTGGGAACTTGTTTAACAGGCTAAGACCATTGGTTACATACCCTGCTGCATCTCTCTATACTGCCATACCTGCGGGGGCTGCCCAACACCACACACAGTTATTTTCACAGTGCAACAGGTTGGCCAGTAATGATCTGCTAATATTATATAATTAGCAGGAGCTAGCCAAGAACAAGGTGACCCTTGTGTTGAATGTAAGATCCCCAGCAATAGACAAAATGTGGAGCTCCTAACTGTGTATAAACACTGTAAGGGGCCACTCACACTAGGGCCGCGGCCCCGTGCCCGAGCTCATTTGCATACTAAAGTCTAAAACGTTTGGCTAGTGTGACCATGCCATCCGTATTCCAGCACGGAACAGCCCCTTGGCCACGGCACACTTGGGAGAGGTGTGCCGTGGCCAAAGTACAGATGCTAATGAGATGACACGCGCATAAGGAAGCGCACAAGCAAGCGCACAGGCAGCGTTCCTGACGTGAATTTATTAAGGATGCATTGTCCGTTAATGTCCGCTGCCTTTCTAGTCGGCACCAGAATTGCCCACCACTTGGACTGTAGCTACATAAAATGTGTGAGAATTAACGTGTATGTAGGCCTAGGTGTGGGCTAATAAAAGAGGGAGCGAGCTAAATAGGTGAGCGCAGAAAGCAAAGCAAAAAGGTTTTCGTGTTTACTCACGTTCGTCAGATGATTTTTTTCTTTTTCCTCCCGTCAGCTGTCATAATACTGCCTTTACGCATGGCGGTGGAGACGAATACAAAACAACACACAACGGGACTCCGTGGCCCGGTGATAAGGAAACAGTAGCCTACACTAAGGTTTAACAAGAAACTTTATAAAGACACTTAAAAAAACGATCTCTGCCCATACAAAAAGTTCTGACTTGGATTACTTGATGGAGCGATCGATGTGTATAAAACCATCCGGTACGTATGGTCTGGCCGTTATATTAATAATAAACAGCGTGCTGCACAAATATAAGACTGTCCATCGCGACCTATTACGTCAAGGCTACATTTAAAAAAAAAAACAATAGTTTAAGGATTCTCGTTGCTCTAATTTGGAAGTGGAATATTTGATGCAAATTTGGCCAGATGAAAATATTCACAAACAGTCATATAGCCTACAAGTAGACTACGCTCCGAATCCTAAACGCGCACGGTGACGTAGGCAAGACGCAATCGTGCCCAGGCCACGAGCAGTGTGACCACGGGCCAGCGGGGGGAGTGGGGAGGGGGGGGGGGGGGTGGAATCGTGCTGAATCTTCCTGCAGCACGGAACAGGCAAACGGCCCGAGTGTGAATGGGCCCTAAGACTCTACACAAGTTCCTCACTCACATCCTTTAATGCAAAGCACACCTCTGAAGACAGACCCGGAAACTTTCAGAATGTAAACATGATGAATGGACAGCGGAATCAACCACACATCTGTTCCATACAGGCTGACTTGAACAAGGCTTGATGCCTGAACAATACTCAAGGAATTTGCACAGGGCTGTAGGTGGATCCCATTTCGATACTGCATCTTCCAGGGACAAATTATTCAACCTCTCTGTTACTGTCCCTGCTTCCTTACTTTACAAGTGGGAGGATTTAGTGCAATGAGCTGATGCATTAGAACTAAATGTTTTCAGGCAAGAGGGATGGATCCTGTTTGTAGCACCACTCAGACACACTTTAATGAATATGCAGCTCAGGTTTATCTAAAGATGCACAAACCCCTCACTCTTTTTTGTTCCGGTCAAAGTTAGTAGTTACATCATCTTCATTACCAGTGACTTGAGAAATGTACCAAATGTGCTCAAAGGGCTCTTTTGGAAATACCTCAATGACCAAGGGCAATCCCCACTGAGGGTCAGAGAAACTAATCAGCAGACAATTCCTTATCATCCAGTATGGAATGCTGCATGAAGGGCTGTCCTTTCACCAAACCCCCCATGCCGACAGTCTGATGGATACAATTTACTTGACCTGGATAAGGCTGTCCCGAATACAAATTTACAGGCTTTGAATAATCGTTGTTGTTTCAGAGCGAGTACTCGAATACTCGTTCTAAAAAAACACACCATTAAAAACAACATGAATAATCCCAATGTAGCTACTACCTGAAACTGAGTTTGTGGTACGAGACGGTAATCTGAGTAGTTTGTTGATGATTTAATAACTTTTGAACGGTAAGTAGGCCTACGTCGGAGTTCCTTACTTTTTCGTTGTGGAAGCGAACAGTTGTTGTTCCGTTCCAAATCAGCTGGCCTCTGTGTCATCGTAACCCTTACAGGAGCTTTTCAATTCATCAAGGAAAGTGCATCTTTTTTGGGGATTTATAAATCCATACAAAGAAAGATCCAATATTGATTGTCTTTGGTGTCCATATTATATCCATTATTGACGGGGTATTCCCATGATGATGCTAGCCATTCACTGTTGATGATGGGCAGTAGCGCTGCATAGCGAACGTAGCCTACACTAACAGCTAAGCTTAGCTAACGTTAGCATTTTGCCAAGCATTACTTTTCCTTCAGAAATCGCGCTAAAGTTGTGGTATAGAGTTGAAAGGTAAAACAATATCCATTCTTCCTCCATCTCTCTCACCCTACTGCGCTTGGTGCCGCTTTTTGTTTGCCTCGCTCTGACAACTTCAGCTAGCCTACAGCTGATATCAGCGGTTGCACTTTGAAAGGTCAGTAACAAAAGAATATTCGAATATTTGAATAATTCGGGCCAGCCCTAGAACTGGAATGTAATGATCTTCCTCCGAGCAGAAGTTAACAAGTTTCAAAACCAATGCAGCAACAGAGTGGACTTTGCAATATTTTGTCTGTGGCTTATTGTGTCACACACAGATAAGCAATGTAACAATACTGACTGCAAACCCACATGATTTCCTTTTCTTTTCACGCTTCAAGTCTATTTATTTTCTTTCAATGAAGAAATACCATCTTGATGCTTTGCAGTTCGTGCAGATACCTCTGCACTCTACATCATATTATGTTGACATGGCACTCTTCAAAAATCCCTTTCTAATGCGCATTCACAAGAGTTGGCAGTATACAGTATAAGGTCAGTGCATACCCCCTCTGCATGGGCATTCAAAGGTAGAAGTTGCTTTGTGATTAGATCAGAACGCAAGCAACAGCGCAGACTTTAAGATGGGCATGCACAATATTTGTCTAACATGTTCCTCAAACAGGTACCATAGAATTAGCCTGGTACAACCAGACCATCGTACTTCATTTCATTTGTACAGAAGGTCTGTAACTGCTGTAATTGGCAAACGTTCACTCACTTGGAGGCGGGTGTCTGTTGAAGTTTAAAACTATTGGATCGGGCGCTCCAGTGGCGTAGTGGATAGAGCGCGTACCATATTGGCTCAGGCCTTCGTTGCAGTGGTTGCGGGTTCAAATCCGACTCGTGGACGTTTACTGCAGGTCACCCCCCTCTCTCTCTCTCTGTCTCCCCATTTCAACTCTCTACTATCTAATAAATCTTGAAAATGGCAAAAAAAAAAAAAAAAAAAAAAAAAATATATATTGGATCTGCTCAGTGCCACTCTGGATTAGCCAACCAATCGCGTTTGGTCGTGACGTATGTCATGAGCCGGCTTCTGACGGTGTGTTCCTGTTGGACAGGGAACTCGGAAATTTCCGACTACACTACATATTGTAGTCTATGGATCTACCGGTACCTGGCAACGGTAACTTGCTAGAGCCTAACGTTTAGTTATTTGGATGAGAAAGGTTGTAGGCGTCCATACTTTCCCGAGCAGATGCACTGGAACACAGACAGGTCGGAGCTCGGAACTACCATGTCGGACATTTCCGAGTTCCGAGTGTAAAGCGCAGCATTCAACTGAAACTGGAGCGCGACTTCGACGTCATAGTTCTCAGCCACTTCCTCTGTTCGCTGATTGGACACTCAGAAATTTGTTCGAGCAAAATCCCACTAATACGCCCCACCCCCAGACTGACTACTGAAGGGAAAATGAAATTTGGGCGGTAGTAGGTGGGCGGGCGGAGCCAGGCTACCATAGAATGTGACCAGCGTTGATATAAACATTTCAGTGAACCACTGGATTGCTAATGACCCAACTGACCTTTCCTATTTCCTAAAATTCATAGCCAGCTGTGGTTTAGTACAGTTTGGGATGGATTTTCTTGAGAAGAAGCCCTGCTAGCTGTGCCAATCCCAGTAGCCTGCTCTATCTTGCTCAGCAGCTTAACCAGAAGATCAACAGGAGTAGGTCAAATTTGGCACCGCCCGCCTACCTACTTCCGCTCAATTTTCATTTCACATCAGTAGTCAGTCTGGGGCTGCAGTGTATTCATGGGTTCCTACTCAGGCAGATTTCTGGTCCAATCAGCGAACAGAGCTGAGACGATGACGTCAAAGTCGCGTTTCAGTTGAAGTCAGAAGCCGGCTCATGACATACGTCACGACCAAACGTTATGAGATTGGTTGGCCTATCCAGAGTGGCACTGGGCAGATCCAATAGTTTTAAACTTCAACAGACACCCGCCTCCAAGTGAGTGAACGTTTTTTCAATAGAGCAGTTCCAGACCTTCTGAACAAATGAAATTAAGTACGAGGGTCTGGTAGGACCAGGGTACCATTGGCCAACGGAGAGAAATCTTTAACCTTAATTTTTTTATTTATTTTTTATTTTTGCCTCACTCTTCGGCTCAAGAAAAGGCAACATAAACCGCTCCTGCACTGATAATCAAGGGGAGCCAGTCAAAATATAAACTTTACAACATCACTTAACGCTCCTGTGTGCTTGTTGGGAATTTATTTTTTACCACAGTTTACCAATGGCACCCCAAAAAGGGCCTTAAAGGATAGGTCAGCAATTCCGGAGATTGCTTGTTGTCAAGATCACTTTTTGTCCAAATCATTGAATATCTCCTCATGATTTGGTAGCAGATCATGAGATATTCCCTGATTTCGACAAAGTGATTTTGACAACAAGCATTCTCCAGAATGGCTGACTCCACGTTTATTGGAAAAGAAAAACAACTACCAAAACACAAATTTTTAGACTGAAAGAAAGAATCATGAGAATCACTTCAAAACTTATTATCTTTTTTTTCCTGCATTCGATTCAAAGAACAACCCGCAACCTGACGTGGTAGATGTGTATTAGGGTTGTGCAGAGACATCATTATCTGTATCTGTTCAACCAACAAAATCTGTATATGTATCTGTATTCGGATATGAAACCGTAAGTCGGCGTGGCTAATATATGCATTTTTTTGGAGAGACAATTATTTTCCATCAATAGAATCAAATTGAATTAACATTGGCTTTTAATTAATAATGAGATATATTTCTACCTTGTCATACTGTAGGGGAGAACGGGGTAAGTAGGCACAATTTTCACTCTAGTGAGAATTGCTCATCACCTAAACATCTTTCAATAGTCATTCCTACATTAAATTGTAGCTTAAGGTGTTGGCTTGAAATGTGTACCCCTCATTTTTTTCTATCTTATTGTAATAAAGAAGAAATTAATCATCAAAGACACCCTTACACATTGTGACAACCAACCCCATCATGGGGTCGGTTGTCACACACTATGGGGTTGTCTGTCACAATGTTATCTTAATAGGAATAATCTTAAAAAGAAGGCAAGAAAGCAGAACTAAATTTGAAAGTTTAATTGCATTGTCAAGTTGACAAATAGGCATACATAACTTACTGTAGCCTTGGCAGCTGGTCTAGTTTGGGATGCACTGGGTTGTTTTGATTTTGTTGCCCTTATTTCTTTGGCATGCTAGCTGCCTTTTCCTGCTCTATTCTCTCCTTCTCTGGGGTGTCAGTGAGGATACAGCTTGACAATTTATTTAGTTATTGGGTTCCTTTTCTGGCTGCAGCCTTTGGATAACATGTGACAACCAACCCCCCCAAAAAATTTGACGACCAACCCCAACTTGAATTTCTTGCTATCATCAAGGCCAACAACCATCTGACAACTAATTAGCATACTAACCAAAATCTAAACTATAGTTTACCCTTCACACTTTTTATGGGAAACAAGTGTTTTGTTATAAACCCATTGTGTAAAAGCCTATAAGAAAAAAACTGAGGAGCTAAATATTTTCAATTTGACATGAAAAACACAAACAGTCCTCTCATCTCAAATTCAGCTGTCTAACTCCAAGAAAGACTATGTAGGTGACCTCTCATCCCAATTCTGGATATTTACATACCAAACAAAGAAGACTTCTGGTTCCGAGATGTAACGATTGTGACAACCAACCCGTGTGACATTTTACCCCGTTCTCCCCTACTTTTCAACTATTTCTCTCTCATAAGTTTTATGAACTATCTGCGACCCATCACACACCCTTTTGACTGGGGTATATTAAACAATTAGAAACTGAAGAAACTGTATACTAATTAATTAACTTTGTTTGTTTAATTTTATTATTTCATGTCTTTCTCCCTTTTTATTTTTAACTAAACTACGTTTAATGATCCATCTATCTATATATAGCCTAATAGATGAGTTTCTTTAGCCTGTAAAACAGTTTGTATGACCTTAACAGGCGAAGTGTTTGCAGATTAGGGCCCAACCGATATTGATTCTGGAGTGCTGATGCCGAGAAAAATTCCGATAACGATTAATATATATATATATATATATATATATTTAAGGGTTCAAAAAAGTAAATTTTTTCAATATATATTTTTGGGATTTTTTTAGTTTAATTTAATCTGACGATTTAATCGTTATCGGAATTTTTCTCGGCATCAGCACTCCAGAATCAATATCGGTCGGGCCCTAATCTGCAAACACTTCATATATACAGTATATATATATATATATATATACATACACTCAACAAAAATATAAACGCAACACTTTTGTTTTTGCTCCCATTTTTCATGAGATGGACTTAAAGATCTAAAATTCATTCCAGATACACAATATTACCATTTCTCTCAAACATTGTTCACAAATCTGTCTAAATGTGTGATAGTGAGCACTTCTGCTTTGCTGAGATAATCCATCCCACCTCACAGGTGTGCCACATCAAGATGCTGATCTGACATCATGATTAGTTCACAGGTGTGCCTTAGACTGTCCACAATAAAATGCCACTCTGAAATGTGCATTTTTTTGCTTTATTGGGGGTCTGGGGACTCAGAACCAGTCAGTATCTGGTGTGACCACCATTTGCCTCATGCAGTGCAACACATCTTCTTCGCATAGAGTTTATCAGATTGTCAATTGTGGCCTGTGGAATGTTGGTCCACTCCTCTTCAATGGCTGTACGAAGTTGCTGGATATTAGTGGGAAGTGGTGCACGCTGTCGTATACGCCGGTCAAGCACATCCCAAACATGCTCAATGGGTGACATGTCCGGTGAGTATGCTGGCCATGCAAGAACTGGGACATTTTCAGCTTCCAAGAATTGTGTACAGATCCTTGCAACATGGGGCCGTGCATTATCTTGCTGAAACGTGAGGTGATGTTCATGGATGTATGGCACAACAATGGGCCTCAGGATCTCATCACGGTATCTCTGTGCATTCAAAATGCCATCAATAAAATGCACCTGTGTTCTTCGTCCATAACAGATGCATGCCCATACCATAACCCCACCACCACCATGGGCCACTCGATCCACAACATTGACATCAGCAAAGCGCTCACCCACACAACGCCACACACGCTGTCTGCCATCTGCCCTGAACAATGTAAACCGAGATTCATCCGTGAAGAGAACACCTCTCCAACGTGCCAGACGCCATCGAATGTGAGCATTTGCCCACTCAAGTCTGTTACGGCGACAAGCTGGAGTCAGGACAAGACCCCGATGAGGACGACGTGCATGCAGTTGAGCTTCCCTGAGACAGTTTCTGACAGTTTGTGCAGAAATTGTTTGGTTATGCAAACCAATTGTTTCAGCAGCTGTCTCAGTGGCTGGTCTCAGACGATCTTGGAGGTGAACCTGCTGGATGTGGAGGTCCTGGGCTGGTGTGGTTACACATGGTCTGCGGTTGTGAGGCCGGTTGGATGTACTGCCATATTCTCTGAAACGCCTTTGGAGACGGCTTATGGTGGAGAAATGAACATTCAACGCACGAGCAACAGATCTGGTTGACATTCCTGCTGTCAGCATGCCAATTGCACGCTCCCTCAATGCTTGAGGCATCTGTGGCATTTTGCTGTGTGACAAAACTGCACATTTCAGGGTGGCCTTTTATTGTGGACAGTCTAACGGCCTCCACACACATCCTACGTCTACCTCTGGAGCGCGTCGCCTTACCTTACTGCTGCGTCTCTCGGACTTTTCTCGGACACACATGGAACGTCTCAGCAGCAGCTGCTGCTGCAGCGCTGCTTCTAAAAGCCCTATATTTCTAAATAGAGTTTTCATAGATAATTCCCATTAAAAATGAAGTTCTTTTGTGTCATTTATGATGCATATGATTTATATTGAGTCTAATATTGAGTCTGGACAGTATATATATATATATATATATGTGTATATATATATATATATATATATGTGTATATATATATATATATATATATATATATATATATATATATATATATATATATATATATATATATATATATATAATCTTTTACTGTCAACAATGTGTACAGGAACTTTTTCTTTGTTGAAATATGCATTGTCTAAAAAAAATATATATATATATATATAATCTTTTACTGTCAACAATGTGTACAGGAACTTTTTCTTTATTGAAATATGCATTGTCTAAAAAAAATAAAGTGTAACAAATGTCTAAATTCAGACATTAAGCATTTTATCTTACTGCACCCAACCCTCTGGAACAACCTCCCCCCAAACATCAGCCTCTCAGACTCAATAAACTAATTCAAAAGTCAACTCAAAACTCACCTCTTTAAGGAAGCATAATGACACCTGACTCCACTTCAAAGCTTATTTTATTATTTTATCTTTGTTTTCTTTTTCTACATGTATGATTCTCTATGATGTACTAAGTGTCTTTGAGTGGCCTCCAAAAAAGCGCCATTTATAAATTCTATCAATTATTAACAGTCAAGCGTTGACCAATGCCTCTGCTATTGGTACAGGGGGAACTGTCAAGTGTAAATTAATCCAATGTATTACAACACACTGCTGCTGCTGTAAATAGGCTATAGCCTATTAATTAATGCTATTCATTTAAGATAGCTCCAGGGCAGCAATACATTTCACACATGATTGCTTGAAGAAAAAAATCTGCAGAAAATCGGCAAAAAAGCGGCCGATGCCGATAATTCCGAAATATGCTATAATCTGGCCCTATTGCAGATATAATTTAAAGATCTATTTTGTCTATTTAATGATAGGCCTATTATACAGCCTGCTGCATGCTGGAGCAACGTGGTTCACGTTCAGAGGTTTGAAATAAATGAAAGGTGGGAAAGGGCTGACAGTGACTCGGGTTGCAGCAAATCCCAGCGGAGTGGAGAGAGACCGCGGGTCCATGCAAGGAACCATGCACAGAACGCCGCCAGTCTTTCTCTTCTCCACCACGGCAGCGGAGATGATGAGCTGATAGGTACCACTCTAGTTAAGGCGGAACAAGCTGCATCAATTTAGCGTATAATAATTGGCAAAACTATTTAAATAATAATTCACGAATAGTGAGTTTTTTGTGAAATAAAAATATTCAGATCTGTCTCTTGAACTGTGCTTTTCAGAAATTATTTTCGGATTTGGGCACATCCCTAATGTGTATGCAGTCATTTATCAATCTACTTATTTATATTTTTGCACTCTTTATTTAGTTCATAAAAATTAAGTTTTTAAACTATTTTTATGTTCCTTATGTGGTTGAGGTTTGGTCAAAAACATACTGTATGCTTATTCAAGCAGAATTCCTGTGCATTGAATAGCTTTTTTCTGATACAATACATGCGTTAGTCTATAGACTTGCTATCGATCTGTGTGCGACACTGATTCATCCAAATATATAATGAAAAAGTATACACTCACATATATCTGAAGACAATTATTTTTTGATTTAAGACCTCTAATTAGCTGTTTTAAATATTATACTTTCACTCGATTTGGAAAGTATTTGTTGGTGATCATTGAAGTACAATACAGTTCAAATTAAAAATAACTTAATTTATGGAATGTTTTGCATTTGTTTATCTTGTCTTTATTATTAATGTATAATAATTTCATGATACACATTTAATTTTATGCTACATCTCAGAGTTCAAGTATTTACCACAAATGGTATTAGAAATCAACATTTTTGCGTTGACTGTTGGCTGACTGATGGCGTTATTTTATTAATGATTTAGCTCTGAACTTTGCATTGTGCTGACACCAGAGATGGGGTAGCTAAGCTGTGAATTAAGCCCCAAATCCTTTTGATTCCTACTGGCTGACTGTCTGCTCATCACCATTACTTATTCACCAGAAATAAAAAATGGACTTCCAGTGTGGTAGCGGCCCTCTACATACACTATATCCTCCAAGTCCTACCTACCTGTTATAATCCTGCATAATGGAAAAGTGGAATGTCACCTTGTGTGAGAGGCAGCTGATATCTCTCAGCGAGGAGGAAAAAAAAGTCATTTTGCACAAGTGCAGATCACATTTAATTAGACGAGAGGATTTAAATTGCCATGCATCAAACACTGTGGATGACCAAAATGGAAAGAACTTGGGCCACGGGCCAGATTCCATGAGCTCCTCCATAACCCATCAAAATCCCTAAAGCTACGTGGGTCAATAAGTCAGAACACAGCCGCCTTAATTAACGATGACCATTGCTGGGAGGTGCATAGAATTTCAATGCCTGACACATGCATTCCAGTGAAATATGGAGGAAATATATAAATGAGCAATTTTTGTTACAAAATTGCCATTATTGTTTTATTCAGTGCCAGGTTTAATTTCAAATATCTGTCCAGGAACGTGCCATTTAAAATCTTACGACATCGGCAAAGTCTTCAGAGGATTATACAGCAGGAAATCATTACGTGTAACTGACGGATATCTCCATAACGCATCTTAGATAAAATGATTTTGATGTTTCGAGTTCAGAACTTATTCCATTTTAAGCATAGTGGGGTCATTTTCTGATGCATGTTAACCTGTCAGAGTGGGTGAATATTTTCACCATTTAGCTTCCACCTATTGTTGAGGAGTAATTTCACTTACATTATGCTTCGCAGATACATCAATAATAGCCACACAGCTGTCAGAGTCCATTAAGACACATCTACATAAGGATGGGTATACTGCCCTCGCTATGAGTGTCGTCTATTCAAGGCTTGACAGTTAGCTTACAGAATTCCGAAGTCCTTCAAGAAATACACGAGGTGTTTTCTGTTTGAAGATCTTTACTTTACTTGTTTGTTATTGGTTGTTTGTAAAACTGAAACAAAGCACAAAGGCATACACATAAGTACACACCAACGGACGGCACGATGCAATCGCGCAAATAAAAGTATTAAAATGCTGCGTCATACTGTCAACTACCATAGCAGTATACATTATCATAAACAGCTAACAAAAAGGTAACCTAACATAATAAGATACATAAATAAATACTTACGGACAAATAGTGTCCAAGGCAACAATATATGAAGCTATGATGCAGTAAGAGAACACCCTGGCAGCCTGCACGGCAGCTCACCAATTAACATCTGCCAGAAACCTCTGGAAACATAAAACTACTCCCCTCAAATGGCCTGTAGGGGCACTGTTCTACACATTCTACAATTAAACATCAAATGCACTCTAGTGAGGGCATGACACTCCCCGCCTGGCACAATAAGATTGTGCTACTACAACTTTTACTCAAAGGATATAAAACAAAACAAATGCAGTTTACTGTCTCTCAGACAAAAGAACTACAATCTCAGAGATTGGTCTCAGAAAAACTTTTACAGTTCCTTCTCGTGTCGTCTTCACTTCCACCTTGCGAACCCTGCCGTCGCTGCTGGGGAATGTTTTGACGATGCGTCCCATGGGCCAGTCATTCCTGTGGGCTTGGTTTTCTTTTAGCAACACAATGTCTCCACTTTTGATGTTGGGCTTGTCGTCTGTCCATTTCTGTCGACTTTGAAGAGTGGAAAGGTATTCCCTCCTCCATCGCTTCCAGAAAGTGTCGGCAAGACACTGAACTTGTCTCCATTGCGTTGTATGAAGTTCTGCCGGGTCAAAGTTACCAGAGGGTGCCGATAGAGCACTACTCTTCTGGGTTAAGATCATCGCTGGTGTGAGAACAATTGGCATGTCTGGGTCTGTAGACACTGGCACCAATGGTCTGGCATTCATTATTGCCATCACCTCCGCCATCAAGGTACTCAGTACTTCATGTGTGAGTCGAGTATGTACAGCCTGGAGAAGCATGGCGTCCAGGATCCGCCTGGCAACTCCGATGAGTCTTTCCCACGATCCACCCATGTGTGATGAATGTGGGGGATTGAACTGCCATGTGCAGTCTTTCTCCTGAAGGTAGTTATTCAGTGTAGTATTACTGTGGTCGATTTCCAACTCCTTACAGGCACCAATAAAATTAGTCCCTCTGTCAGAACGAAGAAGCTTGGCAGGTCCACGTACAGAGAAAAATCTTCTCAATGCATTTATGAAGCTGGACGTTGACATGGATTCCACAAGCTCAATGTGCACAGCTCTTGTTGCCATACATGTGAAAAGCACCGCCCACCTTTTATTGTCTGCACTGCCTCCCCTTGTGCGACGTGTGATCACCATCCATGGACCGAAGATGTCAAGTCCGACATTGGTAAAGGGTGGCGCTGGTGATAGCCTGTCAGCCGGCAAGTCTGCCATCTTCTGTATTTGTAAGGTTCCTCTGAGCCTGCGACAGATGACACATTTGAAGATAACAGAGGAAACCAGACCCTTGCTCCCGATGATCCACAGGCCTGCCGCTCTAATTGCTCCCTCTGTGATGTGACGTCCCTGATGCGCCACCTTCTCATGGTAGTATCTCACTAGAAGGATAGCAATGTAGTGAGTACGGGGAATAATAAGTGGATGTTTTTCTTCTTTTGTCACATTAGCTGATGCAAGGCGACCTCCGACCCTAAGCAATCCATCTTCATCAATGATGGGATTGAGCTTTTTGAGTGGACTCTGTTTTTGTAATGTATGCATTGATGTCAGGCATTGGAACTCTGCCTTGAAGATTTCAGACTGCACAGTGAGAATAATTGCAACTTTTGCACGTGAGATCTCGCTTACTGTGGTTTCTTCAGTGTAGCACTTCCAACCATGACGTTTTTTCTGCTCTGAAGTCTTCTTGAATGAAGTTGCGACACGAATGAGTGAAGCTATGGTGCGGCACAATGTCATCCAATGTGAGAATCTCTCAAAACGACTTGACTTCAACTGTGTTTCATGGGTTTTTGTGAGTAAAGTGGTTACATCAGGTCGTATCTCCACATCTACTTCAGGTTCCACAAGAGTGAATATGTCTGACTGCGGTGGCTCTGGGTTGCAATGTGTTAGGAATGATGGTCCAGAAAGCCAGTTTGTGTGTCGGAGTTGAGAAGCAGGGATAGGTCTAGTAGCATGATCTGCAGGATTTCTCTCTGTAGAAATGTAATGCCACTGGTCAGGATGTGAAGACTTTCGGATGCGAATCACTCTGTTTGCAACATATGTGTAAAACCTCCTAGTGTTGTTGTATATGTATCCGAGGACGATCTTACTGTCCGTGAAGAATGTCACAGCATCCACATTAATGTCCATTTCATTGCTGATCAGTTCGTACAGCTCCGCTGCTAGAACAGCTGCACACAACTCTAGTCGTGGGACAGTATGTGCAGGCCGTGGGGCTAGTTTTGATTTTCCCATGACGAATCCCATGTAAGACTGATCTTCACTGTCAGTAGACTTCAAGTAAGCCACAGCTCCGATTGCCATCGTGGAAGCATCTGAAAAGATGCACAGCTCTCTTCTTTGGGCAGAGGACTGTGGGAATGGAGCATAGCACCTTGCTATCTGGAGATGTTGAAGATCTTTTAATGATTCTTTCCACCTGTCCCATTTTTCCTTTTTCTCCAAAGGGAGCGGTTCATCCCATTCATTTTGCTCAGCCGAGATTTCACTGAGAAGAGCTTTTCCCTGCATGGTTATAGGAGCCACAAACCCTAAAGGGTCATACAAACTGTTCACAGTGGCCAACACACCTCTCCTAGTGTATGGTCTTTCCTCTCGAGACACTTGGAATGTGAAACTGTCAGTTTGTAGATTCCATAGGATCCCCAAGCTACGTTGTACGGGGAGATCATCTGAAGTGAGATCCAAATCTTTCAGATCTTTGGCCCGCTCGTCAGCTGGAAAAGCTTCCATAACCTCGTGGCTGTTGGATGCTATCTTATGCAACTTCAGGTTGGACTCAGCAAGCATCTTCTGTGTTCTTGTTAAGATGTCGATAGCTTCTGCAGAGGTGGATGTAGACGCAAGTCCGTCATCGACATAAAAATGCCTGACAACAAACTGCTTGGCGTCATCACCGTGTTCTCTCTCACCTTTAGTTGCAGCACGCCTCATGCAATAAATAGCCACTGCTGGTGAGGGGCTGTTTCCAAACACGTGGACTTTCATTCTGTAGTCCCGCACGTTCTTGCTGAGGTCGTTGTCTTCATACCAAAGGAACCTAAGGTAGTCTCTGTGGTCTTCGCGTACAACAAAACAATAAAACATTTGCTGTACATCAGCTATGAATGCAACAGGATCTTTTCTGAAGCGTAGGAGAACCCCCAAAAGGGTATTGTTCAAATCGGGTCCGCTAAGCAGCACTTTGTTTAGAGACACGCCTTCATATTCAGCACTTGAATCAAATACCACTCTTAACTGACCAGGTTTCTGAGGGTGGTATACGCCGAATGACGGTAAGTACCAGTGCTCTGTATGTTTCCCCAATAGAGGAGCAGGCTCTGCATGATCGTTGTCTAGCATTTTCTGCATGAAGTCAATGTACTGGCTCTTCATTTCAGGTTTTCTGTCCAGGGTTTTTCTGAGAGATGAAAGACGCTTCATCGCTTGGTCTCTATTACTTGGGAGGGACTGTCTGGGAGAGTTGAATGGTAATGGTGCCACCCAGCTGTTTGCTTCATCCTGGTATACGTCTCTTTCCATTATGTCTAGAAAAGCCTGATCCTCCACTGAAAGTGCTGGTTTATCATCATCCCTGGTTTTGTGAAAAACATCGGCTCCCAGCATATCTAAACTACTGTTAAAGCACTCTTCCTGTGCACAGGAGGCTGAAGTAGAGCTGAGATGTGATGACATGTGGCTGGGTGACTCTTTCACCAAGATTTTGTTTGGGCATGGGCTGAGATAAGACGTGCGGCCATTACTGAGCAAATGTGTTTTCATGACATTTACACTTGATGGCTTGTGAGCTGATCCGAGGCAGACGTCACCCACGATGACCCATCCTAAGTCCAGCCGTTGCGCATAAGGAGCACTGTGGGGTCCGTTAATTTGCTCTCTCACCTTGTGCACCCGCAGGATGTCTCTTCCCAGGAGTATAAGGATCTGAGCATCTGGATCCACAGGAGGAATCTTGTCTGCAACACGCTGTAAGTGTGGGTGATAACGTGCCACTTCTGGAGATGGGATCTCTGTGCGGTTATCTGGAATCATGTCACATTCGATTAAATTTGGTAGGGGTAGCTGAATCTTTCCATCCATCGATTCAATCGTTAAGTTTGCGGCTCTTCTGCCTACTGCTGCGGTCACCCCTGCACAGGTTTTCAATGTGTATGGGTCTGTTGGGGTTGTGATGTTAAAGAGATGAAAAAACTCTGATTTAGCGAGTGATTTGTTACTCTGCTCGTCTAACAGAGCATACATTTTCTTTGCTTCCTGTCTTCTTCCAGCAGGATACACCAACACTGGGGTGATTTTGGAGCATGAATGTTCAGCGTCTGTGCTGCCACATTTTTCTGTGCATTTAGATGTAACTGGAGTCAAAGCATTTTCACTCACCTCCCCGCCATCATTTTTGTCGGCTTCTTGATTCCATATTGTGGTGGGAGGAGGACCAGGATGTAGCGCCGAGATGTGCCTCTCACTACCACACTCTAGACATTTCAAAGCCAGTCTGCAGTCTTTTGCCATATGCTGGGTTGATCCGCAACACCGGAAGCAAATACGACTCTCCTTCAGGAATGATTTCCTCTCGTCAATATGTTTAGCTCTGAAGCTCTTACATTTCCTTAGCGGATGGGGCTTTTTGTGTATGGGACAAAACTTGTCAGGGCTTTCCATTATCTTCTCAGTAGAGCTGCACTGGATAGTCGAAGAATCTTGTGGAACATCTGTCTTGTGTACATTTACAGGAGCTCTATAGCCACTCCGTGTGTATTTTTCTGTTTTCACATTGCAGTTGTTGGGGTATGTAAAGGAAAAACTGGGGTCATTTTTAACTTTTGCTTGTTGTCTTACAAAGCTGGAGAAGACACTGAAGGGGGGAAAAGCAACTCTGTTGGCCTCCTTATATTTGGATCCTTTGGAAATCCACCTCTCCTGTAAACCGTAAGGCAACTTGTCCACAATGGGATTTACTCCACGAGCGGTGTCTAAATATGACAAGCCTGGTAGATATCCACCCTCTTTTGCACACTCCAGTTCCTGTAGAATGTCACCCAACTCTCTGAGCTTTTTATTATCTTTGTTCGTGAGTTTAGGGAAATCTTCAACCTTTTTCATCAGCGCTTGTTCTACTGCCTCTGGTGAACCGTAACATTCTTCTAGTCTTTGCCAAACTAAGTTGAGTGCTGCGGTTGGGTTGAACACATGTACGGAGCGAATCCTCTTTGCCTGCTCTGCGGAATCCGCACCAAGCCATTTTGTTACCAAATCCAATTCTTCCCTGTCGGAAAGGTCGAGATCACTGATGGCACTTCGGAACGATGCCTTCCACGCCCAGTAATTCTCTGGACGGTCATCAAACTTCAGTAGACCTGCAGTCAACATTTCCTTGCGAATGAGATATTTTGTTATATCTTGCACGCCTTGAGTCTCAGAAGATGCCTGCCTAAGAGGATAAAACGACTGTCCTGCTGAAACTGAGAATTTTGGTTTATTGCTGATTTCATCCTTTTGTTGTTCATGTTTGACCTCATTATTGACTCTTTCACTGTACACCTGCGCCATCTTGTGGCCGTCTTGCGAATCAACCTTGGGTGGATTTTCCGAGCATGCTCCTGAGTGTTGTTTTACATAATCAGAGGTGCGCTGTGCTGAACTGAAAGGTAACTCTATTAACCCTGGAATAAGTTCCCTTTTTATGGCCTTTTCATCTTCTTCGTAGGCAGCGGCTTCAGCTGTTGCAGCAGCAGCAGCCTTCTGGCTTTTTAATATATGAAGATTTGCTTCAAGGTCGGCTTTTTGCTTTATGATTCTGGCTTCTTCTTCTGCATATGAAAGCTCAGTACGGGCAGCCTCTGCCTTGGCCCTAGCTTTTAATGCTGCGGAGCTACTTGAGGAGGCTCCACTAGACTGTTTTGAGCTGCGTGAACATACTGACTGTGCGCATGCATTGGCGCCTTGATTGCGCTCTTGCCGCTCTTCCACTCTCTCGTCCTGAGAAGTGGACTGGTATTGTTTGCCTGAGCGTAGACTCATTTTTCCCGCGAGTTAGCTTCCTTAATTGTGCCCGCTGCGCCCTTGTCCTTTTACTATACTGCCCTCGCTATGAGTGTCGTCTATTCAAGGCTTGACAGTTAGCTTACAGAATTCCGAAGTCCTTCAAGAAATACACGAGGTGTTTTCTGTTTGAAGATCTTTACTTTACTTGTTTGTTATTGGTTGTTTGTAAAACTGAAACAAAGCACAAAGGCATACACATAAGTACACACCAACGGACGGCACGATGCAATCGCGCAAATAAAAGTATTAAAATGCTGCGTCATACTGTCAACTACCATAGCAGTATACATTATCATAAACAGCTAACAAAAAGGTAACCTAACATAATAAGATACATAAATAAATACTTACGGACAAATAGTGTCCAAGGCAACAATATATGAAGCTATGATGCAGTAAGAGAACACCCTGGCAGCCTGCACGGCAGCTCACCAATTAACATCTGCCAGAAACCTCTGGAAACATAAAACTACTCCCCTCAAATGGCCTGTAGGGGCACTGTTCTACACATTCTACAATTAAACATCAAATGCACTCTAGTGAGGGCATGACAATGGGAGCAAATATTCATAGGCTTATCAGTTTTCTGGGAACCACTTGGTGAGATGGATTGGAATGACACAAAGATGAACTCCCCTTTGAATCCAATGTGAGACGGGAACTGCCACCTTGGCTCAAGGTATAATACCACCCACACATGTACAAACGTATTGAGCTACACACACACACACACACGCACACAGACACACACACGCACACAACACTACACTTCTCAGTGCGCCAGCTTTACTTCTAGAGATATTATTGTCTGAGACCTTATCTTTCATATGTATACCTTTGCAGAGACACTTTAAAGGGTGAACATATACCTGAATAAAAGAATATGTGAATTGTATAACAGTAGCAGATATATTTGAAATACTTTTCAATTAAAAATTTCATTATTAGGTGTATTTATTTCATTTGAAATTTTGTATTCTTTTTCATTACAAAAATTCACAATGCACCTTTTACAAAACTTCATTTCATCATAGAGTTTCTCCCAGCTGCTTAATGTCAAGCAGTTTCTTTTTATTTCATAAATGTGCCGTTTTCATTAATCCCTGCCTCATCCCTATTTAACCCTTCACATGCAACTGCTCTTGGCAGGCTCATCAACTGCGAGCTAGCTAGCCTGTTAACTTTAGCAACGAAAAAGGTGCTTACATAACATGGTTAGATTGTATTTTATTTTTCCCCTAGGAGCAACATCGTTGGAATCACAAAACCAAGGTCTCCCAATTAACCAGCTAGTTGTGGCTTTGTGATACACTCTCAATTAAAAAAAAAGTAGCAACACAATATCCAAGTACACAAGCTAGCATTCACAAATACACAAGGATAACATTCATAAAAGGTGATATCTCCAACCATGGTGCAGCTCAACAAAAGATCTTGCGTGATAACTGTGATGCACAGACATTCTAACAGCAGTCGGTAGCTATGAATTTAAACCTATAGTGCATACATTTTGCTCATATACATGAATGTTGGTTACATTCAAGCCATTGCCAAATGAGTTGACACTAAGTTGATTAAGCCTATCAGCTCCACAAAACTCTGTATTTCTCAGTATGGCAGCGCTTACAAACTGGACAGAAGGTAGCATTAAAGCTCTTTACTACTATAGCTGGCTAATTCAGAATTGAGTTTGCATTAGTACTTAAGCTAACATGTAGTTGTTAGCTTAATTAAGTTTTGTTGGAACACTGACAAACATTGATATAAGAGTGACTGTCACCGGGGGAAAAATTATACTAATATGTATCTATCTAGATAGAAAAATATATCTTAACTACTTTTCAAACCTACTCTCATGCAATAGCCCCTCAGGAACAAAGCCTGGCATTTTTTCACAATGAACATGAGCTAGCCCCATTGTTCTTGATTCACATCCGTAATTTACAGAGTAAAACGGCCAAACTGAGCATGCACTGACATTATTGCCTTGATAGCTCCATTGCCCCGAGCAGTCTCTATGTAGCAAGAACAAAGTGCGTGATGGACTCATGATTAGTGCATATTGCTTTGCATGTACAAAACCTTAATTATATTGTAGGGCTATGTGTAGATTTACATGCGTTGCATTACTATTCAAAGTCCTATTGCCTTCATTGTCTGAGCTCAGCAAAACACATCCCAGATGGAGCACGATGGTTGCAATGAGCGAATGTCCCAGCCCACATCCAGGTGTCCCTGGAAGCCCCAGTATTGACCATCGCAACAGTGCCGGAGCAGAACAAGCTTCCCTGTGGGGCCCATGATGAGTAAGGAGCTGTCAAGTTTGGCTCCCCTAGGTGTTAATAGACCCCCTGCCTGCACCATCTCCAAGTCTGCTTCTAGCCTCCAGCTGAGTTCTCCAAAGCTCCAAAGCAGTAGAACCACGTTTCTATATCCACCTCCACTGCAAAGATGAAGGAACCAATCAAAGTTACCTAGAAGATGATAGACTAGATGGGGACATGTCTATGGCTGCAGCAGAGACACTTGTATTGTTATTAGACAGGAAATGTCTATTAAGTTCAAAATGTTTTTTAAGTATACTATTTAGATCTGGAATGCATTGAAATAGAATAGCCACTGCTCTTGGCAGGCTCATCAACTGCTAGCTAGCTAGCCTGTTCACTACTGAATATACTTGCAGTGTTTCCTGGCCATTTGCCCACGCTGCTTATAAATTAACTCTTCTTTATTTATATATATATATATATATATATATATATATATATATATATATATATATATATATATATATATATATATATATATATATATATATATATATACAGTATCTCACAAAAGTGAGTACACCCCTAACATTTCTTCAAATATTTCATTATATCTTTCCATGCGACAACACTGAATAAATGACACTTTGATACAATGTCAAGTAGTCAGTGTACAGCTTGTATAACAGTGTAAATTTACTGTCCCCTCAAAATAACTCGACACACAGCCATTAATGTCTAAACTGCTGGCAACAAAAGTGAGTACACCCCTAAGAAAAAATGTCCAAATTGGGCCCAAAGTGTCAATATTTTGTTTTGCCATCATTATTTTCTAGCACTGCCTTAACCCTCTTGGGCATGGAGTTCACTAGAGCTTCACAGGTTGCAACTGGAACCCTCTTCTACCCATTCATGACGACATCAAGGAGCTGGTGGATATTAGAGTCCTTGCGCTCCTCCATCTCCCGTTTTAGGATGCCCCAAAGATGCTCAATAGGGTTTAAGACTGGAGACATGCTTGGCCAGTCCATAACCTTTACCCTCAGCTTCTTTAACAAGCCAGTGGTCGTTCGGAGGGGTGTTTGGGGTCGTTATCATGTTGCAGTACTGCCCTGCGGCCCAGTATATGAAGGGAGGGGATCATGCTCTGCTTCAGTATGTCACAGTACATGTTAGAATTCAATGAACTGTAGATCCCCAGTGCTGGCAGCACTCATGCAGCCCCAGACCATGACACTCCAACCACCATGCTTGACTCGAGGCAAGACACACTTGTCTTTGTACTCCTCACCTGGTTGCCGCTCCACACTCTTAACACCATCTGAACCAAATAAATGTATTTTGGTCTCATCAGACCACAGGACATGGTTGCAGTAATCCATGTCCGTAGTCTGTTTGTCTTCAGCAAACTGTTTGTGGGGTTTCTTGTGCATCATCTTTAGAATAGGCTTCCTTCTGGGATGACAGCCATGCAGACCAGTATGATGCAGAGTGCGGCGTATGGTCTGAGCACTGACAGGTTGACCCCCCACCCCTTCAAGCCCTTCAGCAATGCTGGCAGCACTCATACGTCTATTTTCCAAAGCCAACCTCTGTGTACGACGCTGACCATGTGCACTCAACCTTCGTAAACTGGGCCGCAGGGTGGTATTGCAACATGATAACGACCCCAAACACACCTCCAAGACGACCAGTGGCATGCTAAAAAAGCTGAGGGTAAAGGTTATGGACTGGCCAAGCATGTCTCCAGACCTAAACCCTATTGAGCATCTTTGGGGCATCCTCAAATGGAAGGTGGAGGAACGCAAGGTCTTTAATATCCACCAGCTCTGTGATGCTGTCATAAATGGGTGGAAGAGGGTTCCAGTTGCAACCTGTGAAGCTCTAGTGAACTACATGCCCAAGAGGGTTAAGGCAGTGCTGGAAAATAATGGTGGCCACACAAAATATTTACACTTTGGGCCCAATTTGTAAATTTTTTCTAAGGGGTGTACTCACTTTTGTTGCCAGCAGTTTAGACATTAATGGCTGTGTGTCGAGTTATTTTGAGGGGACAGTAAATTTACACTGTTATACAAGCTGTACACTGACTACTTTACATTGTATTAAAGTGTCATTTATTCAGTGTTGTCCCATGGAAAGATATAAAGAAAAATGTGAAGAAATGTGAGGGGTGTACTCACTTTTGTGAGATACTGTATATATATATATATATATATATATATATATATATATATATATATATATATATATATATATATATATATATATATATATATATATATATATATATATATATATATATATATATATATACATACATACATACATACATACATACATACATACATACATACATACAGTCAGTCATATGAAAAAGTTTGGGAACCCCTCTCAGCCGGCATTATAATTGACTCTGCTTTCACAAAAAAAATATAAAAGTGGTATGTCTTTAATTTACCAGGAACAGCTAAGTACTGGGATGTTTTCCAAACAAAGATTTTTTGAAAAGCAGTATTTGGTTGTATGAAATAAAATAAAATGTGAAAAACTGGTTGTGCAAAAATATAGGAACCCTTGTGGTTTTGTTGATTTTAATGCCTGTAACAGCATGTAAAACTGATGACTTTAAACACAAAGTTGGTTGGATTATGTTGTTAAGCCTTGAACCTCATAGACATGTCTGTTTAATCATGAGAAAATGTATTTTAGGTGCCTAAATGCAAGTTGCACTTCTCTTTGACTCTCTGCTGAAGTGAGACAGAATGGGATCATCAAAACAGCTCCCAAAAGATCTGAAAAACAAAGATTGTTCATTGTCATGGTTTAGGGGAAGGCTACAAGAAGCTTTCCCAAAGGTTTCAATTGTCAATTTCGACTGTAGGGAACGTTGTCAGGAAATGGAAGGACACAGGCATAGTGGCAGTTAAACCCAGGCATGGCAGACCAAGAAAAAAACAGGAGCGGCATAGGTGGAGGATTGTGAGAATGGTTGCACACAACCCACAGATCACCTCCAAAGACCTGCAAGAACATCTGGCTGCAGATTGTGTATCTGTACATCGTTCAACAATTCAGCACAATTTGCATCAACACATCTGCTTTTTATAAAGACCAAATAACTTAATTTTTGTCTCATTAGTCCAAAGCATTTTCTTCCAATATGAATCTGGCTTGTCTAAATGAGCTTTTGCATACTCCATGCAACTGTATCTGTGGCGTGGGCGCAGAAAGGGCTTCCTTCTCATCACCCGGCCATACAGATGTTTTGGTGCAAATTGCACTGAATTGTAGAACCATGTACAGATACACAATCTGCAGCCAGATGTTCTTGCAGGTCTTTGGAGGTCATCTTTGGGTTGTGTGCAATTATTCTCACAATCCGCCGCATATGCCGCTCTTGTACTTTTCTTGGTCTGCTAGACCTGGGTTTAACTGCAACTGTGCCTGTGTCCTTCCATTCCCTGACAACGTTCCTTACAGTAGAAATTGACAATTGAAACCTTTGGGAAAGCTTCTTGTAGCCTTCCCCTAAACCATGACAATGAATAATCTTTGTTTTTAAGATCTTTTGGGAGCTGTTTTGATGATCGCATTCTGTCTCACTTCTGCAGGGAGTCAAAGAAAAGTAGAACTTGCATTTAGGCACCTAAAATACCTTTTATCATGATTAAACAGACCTTTATATGAGGTTCAAGGCTTAACAACATAATCCAACCAATTTTGTGTTTAAAGTCCTCAGTTTTACATGCTGTTACATGCATTAAAATCAGCAAGACCACAAGGGTTCCCATATTTTTGCACAGCCAGTTTTTCACATTTTATTTAATTTCATAAAACTAAATACTGCTTTTCAAAAAATCTTTGTTTGGAAAACATCTCAGTACTTAGCTGTTCCTGGTAAATTAAAGACATACCACTTTTATCTTTTTTGTGTGAAAGCAGAGTCAATTATAATGCCGGCTGAGAGGGGTTCTTAAACTTTTTCATATGACTGTGTGTGTGTGTATATATATATATATATATATATATATATATATATATATATATATATATATATATATATATATATATATATATATACAGTATCTCACAAAAGTGAGTACACCCCTCACATTTCTTCACATTTTTCTTTATATCTTTCCATGGGACAACACTGAATAAATGACACTTTAATACAATGTAAAGTAGTCAGTGTACAGCTTGTATAACAGTGAAAATTTACTGTCCCCTCAAAATAACTCGACACACAACCATTAATGTCTAAACTGCTGGCAACAAAAGTGAGTACACCCCTTAGAAAAAATTTACAAATTGGGCCCAAAGTGTAAATATTTTGTGTGGCCACCATTATTTTCCAGCACTGCCTTAACCTTCTTGGGCATGTAGTTCACTAGAGCTTCACAGGTTGCAACTGGAACCCTCTTCCACCCATTTATGACAGCATCACAGAGCTGGTGGATATTAAAGACCTTGCGTTCCTCCACCTTCCATTTGAGGATGCCCCAAAGATGCTCAATAGGGTTTAGGTCTGGAGACATGCTTGGCCAGGCCATAACCTTTACCCTCAGCTTTTTTAGCAAGCCACTGGTCGTCTTGGAGGTGTGTTTGGGGTCGTTATCATGTTGCAATACCACCCTGCGGCCCAGTTTACGAAGGTTGAGTGCACATGGTCAGCGTCGTACACAGAGGTTGGCTTTGGAAAATAGACGTATGAGTGCTGCCAGCATTGCTGAAGGGCTTGAAGGGGTGGGGGGTCAACCTGTCAGTGCTCAGACCATACGCCGCACTCTGCATCATACTGGTCTGCATGGTTGTCATCCCAGAAGGAAGCCTATTCTAAAGATGATGCACAAGAAACCCCACAAAAAGTTTGCTGAAGACAAACAGACTACGGACATGGATTACTGCAACCATGTCCTGTGGTCTGATGAGACCAAAATACATTTATTTGGTTCAGATGGTGTTAAGAGTGTGGAGCGGCAACCAGGTGAGGAGTACAAAGACAAGTGTGTCTTGCCTAGAGTCAAGCATGGTGGTTGGAGTGTCATGGTCTGGGGCTGCATGAGTGCTGCCAGCACTGGGGATCTACAGTTCATTGAATTCTAACATGTACTGTGACATACTGAAGCAGAGCATGATCCCCTCCCTTCATAAACTGGGCCGCAGGGCAGTACTGCAACATGATAACGACCCCAAACACCCCTCCGAACGACCACTGGCTTGTTAAAGAAGCTGAGGGTAAAGGTTATGGACTGGCCAAGCATGTCTCCAGTCTTAAACCCTATTGAGCATCTTTGGGGCATCCTAAAACGGGAGATGGAGGAGCGCAAGGACTCTAATATCCACCAGCTCCTTGATGTCGTCATGAATGGGTAGAAGAGGGTTCCAGTTGCAACCTGTGAAGCTCTAGTGAACTACATGCCCAAGAGGGTTAAGGCAGTGCTAGAAAATAATGATGGCAAAACAAAATATTGACACTTTGGGCCCAATTTGGACATTTTTTCATAGGGGTGTACTCACTTTTGTTGCCAGCAGTTTAGACATTAATGGCTGTGTGTCGAGTTATTTTGAGGGGACAGTAAATTTACACTGTTATACAAGCTGTACACTGACTACTTGACATTGTATCAAAGTGTCATTTATTCAGTGTTGTCGCATGGAAAGATATAATGAAATATTTGAAGAAATGTTAGGGGTGTACTCACTTTTGTGAGATACTGTATATATATATATATATATATATATATATATATATATATATATACACACACACACTCAACAAAAATATAAACGCAACACTTTTGTTTTTGCTCCCATTTTTCATGAGATGGACTTAAAGATCTAAAATTCATTCCAGATACACAATTGTACCATGTCTCTCAAACATTGTTCACAAATCTGTCTAAATGTGTGATAGTGAGCACTTCTGCTTTGCTGAGATAATCCATCCCACCTCACAGGTGTGCCACATCAAGATGCTGATCTGACATCATGATTAGTGCACAGGTGTGCCTTAGACTGTACACAATAAAAGGCCACTCTGAAATGTGCATTTTTTTGCTTTATTGGGGGTCTGGGGACTCAGAACCAGTCAGTATCTGGTGTGACCACCATTTCTCCATGCAGTGCAAAACATCTTCTTCGCATAGAGTTTATCAGATTGTCAATTGTGGCCTGTGGAATGTTGGTCCACTCCTCTTCAATGGCTATGCGAAGTTGCTGGAGACGGCTTATGGTGGAGAAATGAACATTCAATGCACGAGCAACAGATCTGGTTGACATTCCTGCTGTCAGCATGCCAATTGCACGCTCCCTCAATGCTTGTGGCATCTGTGGCATTTTGCTGTGAGACAAAACTGCACATTTCAGGGTGGCCTTTTATTGTGGACAGTCTAAGGCACACCTGTGCACTAATCATGATGTCAAATCAGCATCTTGATGTGGCACACCTGTGAGGTGGGATGGATTATCTCAGCAAAGCAGAGGTGCTCACTATCACACATTTAGACAGATTTGTGAACAATGTTTGAGAGAAATGGTACAATTGTGTATCTGGAATGAATTTTAGATCTTTAAGTCCATCTCATGAAAAATGGGAGCAAAAACAAAAGTGTTGCGTTTATATTTTTGTTGAGTATATATGTGTGTGTGTGTGTATATATATATATATATATATATATATATATATGTGTGTGTGTGTGTGTGTGTGTGTGTATATATATATATATATATATATATATATATATATATATATATATATATATATATATATATATATATATATATATATATATACGTATATATGTGTATATATATATATACATCATTTAATAATATATATATTTTTGTTGAGTGTATATATATATGTGTGTGTGTGTGTGTGTGTGTGTGTGTGTGTATATATATATGTATATATATATATATATATATATATATATATATATATATATATATATATATATATATAAAATCAGCATGACGTTTATTGCATATTACATTCTGTATAAATTCCTTCATAGGATACCCCTAGGTTCAAAGATGCAGTAGATTGCACCCACTGCCCATTACTGGAGTCTCAGGGGATCACAAGGGCAACCGTTAACACAAAGTCTTTTATAGCACCAATGTCAAGGCAAACATAGTTGTCAGGTGATTGTTGGCACATATGCCCATTGTATGCAGGTACACTGAAGCTGCAGCTCAGTAGACTTCACATTTAAACCATTTTCACTGACAGGAATCAAAGCTCACTGCAGCTGTCTTTCTCCATTAAGAAGCAAATTGCAAAATGTTATGGAAAACTTATAAGCCTCCAGCATTTGATGATGTGATATTCATTTTGAGTAGAATATCTTTTTTTATTGTCCACCACACATAGTCATGCAGATATGAAAGGGGTAACACTTTACAATAAGGTACACACAATTGTAGTAGCTACTACATACCTACTACATAGATATGTGTTACCTACTACATAGGTTTTTTTTGTGTTACCTACTACATAGGGTTTTTTTTGTTACCTACTACATAGGTTTTTTTTCTGCTACCTAACACATAGGTTTTTTTTGTGTTACCTACTACATAGGGTTTTTTTTGTGTAACCTACTACATAGGGTTTATTTTGTGCTACCTAACACATAGGGTTTTTTTTGTGTAACCTACTACATAGGGTTTTTTTTTGTGTTATCTACTACATAGGGTTTTTTTTGTGTGCTACCTAACACATAAGGGTTTTTTTTGTGTTACCTTTTTTTTGTGTTACGTACTACATAGGTTTTTTTTTACCTACTACATAGGGTTTTTTTTGTGCTACCTAACACATAGGTTTTTTTTGTTAGGTAGCACAAAAAATCCCTATGTGTTAGGTAGCACAAAAAAAAACCCTATGTAGTAGGTAACACAAAAAAAACCTATGTGTTAGGTAGCACAAAAAAAAACCTTAAAAAACATCTCTTTTGATTGAACAGAATACAATGCATCATTAGTAAAGCCAGGATACTCTTTATTGTGTAATTATACAATAAGAACAGAAGAGTGGAAACGTCATATCCAACCCGCAACTTGCTGTCTCTACTTAATTAATAATTAAGTAATAATGGGAGAACAGCACATACCTTGTTGATTTAGGAGTGAACACGTTTTTATAATTCCTTGTATACGTTATTTTATATTAATAAAATGTAAATAAATACTCTACTCCGAGCAAAGAGGCTACAGTTTTTCAAGTTCTTGTACAAATCTAATTGGGTTCATTTGTCTGGCTACCTGTCAGTGTCCACAATTATACTCATTGGTCTGCCAGCTAATGAGAATATCTTTGACTAGCAATTTTTTTCTTATTTTTTATATCACATTTAGCTCTCGGATAGCATACAAAAGTGGTGTGAGCTTGTAGGTTTAAGTGGCTTCCCAATATTTTAGATTAAGTGACAAACAATTTGTTGAAAGCTGCCACTTCCAATTTTGGGCGTTGGTTTTCAGTGGAATAAGCATTAGTTACTGCCCTTTCACATTATTGAGCCGTTTGATCCAGTGCTCTGTGATATTGTTTTGTTCTGTCTTCTTGATGCAGCTTTAAGGCACAGAAGAAAATTAAATATGATCAAAGGGACCATTCGGCAAAAACAAATCCATGACCAAGAAGTCAATAGACATTTCCGAGATATCTTTTCTACGTCAAACTAACGCAAAGTTTGTACATTTAGGACTATTCAACCATTACCAACTTTGTCTTATAAAGTTGATGATGGCAGTCTGTGGTATGTTTTTATTTATCTAGTGGTATTTATTTAATCTAAGTAAATATTGAATGGCAAACTGGTTTAATTATTTAGTAGTCATGTTGGGATTTTCACAGACATCTATTACGGAGGCATTTATATTTTAGACTGGAAAGGTTTGCAGTTTATTTGCGTCCTATTTTCTTAAGTCACATCGGGATGGCGAAAACATGTTATACAGCTGAAAAAACCTCAACCAGGGACATTTTTTCCTTTCTAATAAAGATTGACAACTTTATTCACACACATAGACGGAGACTTCCAATGTGCATTTCCAAACTTGATGGCCAATATGTCGTAAACGATGAGTCACTCAGTAATCGGCAAGAAAGGCTCTGCTGAATGGGCCCAAATCATACCCTGCGCTGTTTGGAGGCTTTATGATTAAGAGTTATATCACCAGAATAAGGGGCTGTTGTTCAACAGCTACAAAAATAGCATAGACAGAATGGCGGCTGGATGGACGGATAGATGGGAATTCAAATCCAGTCATTTACATACTGCATGGCCCTCATGATATCTATTTGCTGAAATGTCCCTGCGGTCTGATGGTATGTTGCGTTGGTCAAGCTAAATGAGGGAATTGCACGAACATAAGACCGCTATAAGCGCAAAGACTCTTGAGTATGCATTGGCATGTCATTATGTGAATGCAAATCATGAATCGGCCTCTACCCTGGAATTCTGGAGTGTTGAAAATATTTCCTAATTCCTAAGCGGAGGACACATTGTAAAAGAAACCGCTACGCCGATAAAGTTACTGAATTTATACACTGAACACAATTTAGCTTAGAGAACGGGCACAGGCATTTTAAACAACTACACCGCCAGTGCATCTCCTTGATGAAAACATGCTTTATGTGGAAAGTTTAACTGCTGCCCGTTGTTAAAAAGCTGTTACAATAACTGTTTTCGCCCCATCGCATCTCTACAGGTTTCTGCTCTGTTTTCTATGTGAATGTAAATATATTCCTTTACTACTCTGCATGGTTTATTTCCTGAAGCCAAGGTCCCATGATGGCTTACTTGACGTATGTCTCTTACAACGCTTGCGGCCCTGTTCTAAGTGTCTCGGGGTGAATGCTTTCAGAATTCTGCCTCATTGAGATGGACAAGCAGAAAGAACACAAGTGACAATAGGAATTGTAAAGGGTTAAAAGTCTCCATGGCAACAAAGAGAGAGGCTTTGATACCTCCGGGCATAGAATGATGAAGACAGAAAAAAGATTGCATGGAATTCAGTCTCAGTGCTGCACCTTGCGAATAGGGCTGCCATTCAAATGCTTGTTGTCTTTAATGGAACCTTCAAACCTGTTGAATCTTAACTTAAACATGACTTTTGAATTTGTTCAGTTAGGCCTATGTGTATTCAAGAGAATTAATTGACACTTAGGTATAATCACATATTCATATTCAATTTCCTGCTGAGGCCTTCACCATTGGCTTTGTCTAGTGTCTGAAATCAATTACTGGACTGCAGAGCCTTTTGTATTAGAAATAAACATGAATAATGCAAACACTTCTACAGGTGCACTAAGTGTGCATGTGGCAACATTCCTTTACCTTTCTATACCTCAAACTACACACCTGTTGATAGGCTGTATTTTTCTCCAGAGATGTTTAATAACTCCATTAAACTGCCAATCAATTATTAAAAATGTATGTATTGTCAAAAAGCATGTTATGTGAAGTAATTCCAACTGCTGGTTTGTTTCTTTCTCGGACAAAAACATAGGTATGTATGCCACGCTGAGAGTGTCTGCCCTGTTTTATAGCCCGCCTGTCAGAATAGATTATTACAAGCCTTATTGGTCCCCTGATTTTCATTTAATCTGCCTCTGAGATGCATTATTGCTCAGCCTTTATGATCTCATATTGTTTTATTGAACATGCATTGTGCTTCTCTGGTAGCGCTTGCTTTTATTGCAATGCAGTAAATTCCACTCTTTTAAGATGAAATCTTGAATTGCTTAAGAAAGTTGATGCCAAGCATCACATTCTAATGTTGGGTTCGAATAATTTTGAAGGCAAATCCGCTGCAGTCTGATTTGTTACACTGATATAGCAGTCGAGATCCATGTGATTTTCCCAAAAGCTGTCACGGCGCTTGCTCAATAATGACGCTTATAAAACCTTAGCCCTCATTGGTTGTCTAGCCCTGGCTTTAAAACTATCCTGTAACACGCACGGTCCGTGTATAAAGTGTTATTTTGTATTAAGGGCTGTGTCCAAAGTGACAGAAAGGAATATACCGCTCGTAATTTCGTTTTACCGTTTTCCAGCTGGAATGCAGAAACGAAAATTCCATCCGAATTTTCCTTTCTTGTTTATTGGTACAAAACGAAAAACAAATATGACAGAACAAGGAAATGGGTGAACGGAGGGTTTTGTTACTTTGTATTAAGAGCTTAGTCCCAATTATATGAAAACAAATAAACGAGCCTCATTGGCTGTGCCACTGAGAGCTTCCTGCTTCTGTATTTCCAGCGTAAAAGTAGCCTTTATAATAGGATCATAGCATACACTGACCCATAGCCTATGCCCTATTGAGCACAATCTGTAAAATGTATAGCCTACATTTTCGAATAAAATAATAGGCCACATATTTTTTTTTTAATGTAAGAACACGTTCTCACTCCTAACCACTCAACATTTCTCCCCAACTCGTCCTCATTGACGCATGGTCATTGTCCCTTTGAGTCACTTTTCGACGTGCAATAATATAGCCTCCCTCTATAGCCAGTACTTTGGCAAGGCATGTGCCAAGTGTGCCACCGCACAGGCAAGGACGGATTAACATGTCCAGGGGCCCTGGACACAAACCAGCCATGGACCCCTACCAACACGCAATCAGAGAGAGAGAGAGAGAGACAGTCTTTGCGTCTGAGCCTACACTCAAAGCCGAAGCAGCGTGAAACGCTGTGTTGGTGTCGTTCACTGCCGTGCAGTAAAACTATGTGATTTTAGACTAAATGATCACTGGGGATTCCTGCACGTTAACGCTGTAGAGGGGACAAGCTTCGCGATCCGATTGCATGTCCCGAGCCTGGATACACAGAGACATGTCCCCAATCTCACTGCCGACTAACTGTAAAAGTGAACAACCGCCTCGCTCATCTAGGTTCAGTCTACAGCCGACACAATTAATATAATCACCACCTAAGCATGGACATTGTTAAAAAAAAAGCGATCTCATTCTTATTATCATTAGGGCTTTGATGCAATCTATAAAATCTGAACATTACGGAGGCAGTGGTGGTGCGTAAAAGGACGGTGCAGTTGGCACGCTCTCCTCATACGCCTGCCACAGCAGAAAAGCCACTGTAAGTCGATCGCTTTGTCGATTCATGCCTCTAACTCGTTGACTCGCAATAAAATGAGTCGAGGCTCTTAATTCAATGCTGGGGATGTTGAGCTCTTTGGCAATTTCCCGTGCCTTTTTATAGCCTATAGTCTCAGCCCATCGCGTTCTCTCTCCCAGCGGCCAGCGCAAAAACGCAGGTCCCAGCCGCTTCAGAGCGCACAACCTGTGGTCCACCCGAAAAAAAAAGAAAATTAACAAGGTGGACACAGGCCCTTAAGCTGAATGACCGCTCTGGTAACGGTTATTCCCTTACTATACGCCGAATATTAGACCCCAAATATAAGACGACCTGACTTTTTACGACCTAGGCCTACTTGTAGGGGATACCCCCAGTCTTATATTAAAACCATCACCGCTGCATGTATTGGTGCAGTTTGTATTTATCATTGTAGCGAGTTGCGAGACAAGTGCAGGCTGAGCTTTTTTTTTCAGCACCCCCTGCTGAGAATATGTTCACGCGGCTATGTGCGCGTCTGTTTTATGTTGGCGAGCCTGAGTAAGTAGCCTATATTTTAGAGAAGTTTCACATCAGGCCAGCCTATTATGTAGCCTAGTGATGTGCCGAGTCCTTTAATTTATTTATTTTTGCCTCACACCCGGCCGAGAGTCAAGCAGCTCCGCCGGGCGGCGTCCGCCCGACAGCATGTCATTCAAATAGGCTGCTGCATCCAAATCATCCCGTAATCACCAATTTGATACCAGAAAAGTTGCCAGCGTGTCTGTTTCTCCCCAGCGCACAGCAAATGAGATATATATTTAGGCTACTATTGTTATTATAAAATGTCACTCAAGAGAGATGATAAACAAACATAACGGTCAGTTATCATTCAATTTTAGATGGCAAGATGATAAGGCAGATTCTTTGGAACAACTAAAAAAGGCAAAAGTTGATGATGATGTGAACAACTTGTTTGTGCTTTAAAGTCGCTAGAACGCAAGAAACAAGTCTTTGAGGCTCCCGGGGGAGGACCCCCAGACCCCCGTTATTGTACAGACCCTAAATAAACGTGCCACACCGAGTTTTAATGAAACACACGCATAATCTCTTTTCTGGCTATACGTTATAGTGTAGCACCCCCACATATTGGAAATATCCTGGTGCCGTGCATGATGCTAAAGGGACCGCCACAAGATCAACTTGTGCGTGGAAAGGAAGGCAAATCTTTCCTCTCTTCTGGTTGAGAGACAGGAGTCCGCGACGATGGCCAATACAGGAGTATACCAGGATGATTGCAACCTGGTTGTATAACGCTATGATTGTCGCAGCCGTTAAAATGAGGCTATTGATTTTCTGTTTACAAAGATGTCTGAATTGTTTATTATGAAAATAGACATTTTGAATTGAAATGATATTGATGATAATGATATTATATAGTACTGTTTATGCCTAGACTGCTTTGTTTTTTGTGGGCGGGCTTACCGCACCGACCAGGTAGGCCAGGTGTGTGTTTGTCATGATGAAAAATGAAGGCAATAATTTTTTGAAGTCGCGAGTGCTTGGAGATTATTGGAAGCTAGTCGAGCTGACCTCGCCTTCTGTACCCACGGCTGTACCCAAAGAACAGCCGAGACAATGATACTGTCATACCTCAGAATGTATAACAGGTTTCAACATGTGAAAATAAAGTGACAGCTGCGCTAACTTGATCAAGTAGCCTAAGGTCAATATTTTTACAGTTGTGAATGATGATGCTGTATTATTCTACTTGTTAAACATAAAGGCTATTGCACCCAGATTACCCGTGCGCAAAAGTAAAGCTGCGTGCGTGTGTCCTTGATTAATGCGCGTGCACGTCAATGAGCAGGGCCTCACACCCCCCAGCCCCCCTCCCTCCCCCCCCCCCCCACACACACACACCTGCCACGGACCTGTCTATAGCCTATCATAACGTCTATAATCCACGAGCCGAGACCGCAGGGAGGACCACACCACAGTTGGCTGCCCCAATGGCTTTTTTTCCATGGGAAATTATGAATTTTACCTAGCAATGGCGAGACCGCAGGTCTGTTTTTATAATATTGTTAGCGAGAAATATGCATTAGGCTATGATCGCCCGATCAGCGTTGGGTCAATCAACTCTGAGCGTGTTCACTCTGGGTTGAGCGCGTGCGTAAAAGCCATAGTCAATGGATCGCTGATAACATGTTTCACCATGGAAACAAGAGAAACAAATGCTTGATCCTAAAACACTCCTGTTAATAAAACAAATAATGATATATGCCTATACAACTAGGTTTATTAATCTGAATGTAGAGCATGTTCACGATGTGTAAGGTGGCCGCCATATGAACGACAATAGGGCTGAGAACAAGGCTACTCAGTGGCCTTGTTGATCGATCAAACGTAAAATCATCAGGAAATGATAAAAACATCCCGATGGAGATTTCTATGGAGTGATTTTGCTTTAAACTGTACAGGGATGCGTTGTGACAGTGACTCTTTCTTCAGTTGGAGCTGCAGCGTAAAGTGAAAACAAACTCAAGAGTAGGTCTAACCATCTATCCAGCAGGTTATAGTCACGGCATATGTTGCGGCTTTGGCGAGGTGTTCACTCCTGATGCTATGGACGCTATTAAAGCAAAATGTGACGTTTAAAAAAAAATAAAAAATCAGGAAAAAATCCTATTCACATGAAAAAATTAACGATGTTCCGACCTTTTATTATATGTCCAACCACGCATTTTATTTAGAGGTTGATTATAGCCTATTTAGGCTTATTATGGGCTGCTTTCTGAGTTCCCTACTTTCTTATTGCAAGCATTGATCACAATCTGAAGATAAATGTATCAGTTTTCGTTCCTTTTATAAAGGTTACTTTTACGCTGGAAATACAGAAGTAGGAAGCTCAGTGGCACAACTGACGGAGCGCTGCAACCAATCAGGAGAAGTCCGCCCACAGACGGAAAAGCCAATGAGGCTCGTTTATTTGTTTTACTGTCAGAATTGAATGTGGGAAATAAAACCTCTCCGTTCTTCCGTGTCCTTTATGTCACTTTGGACTCAGCTCTTAATACAAAGTAACAAAACCCTCCGTTCACCCATTTCCTTGTTCTGTCATATTCGTTTTTCGTTTTGTACCAATAAACAAGAAAAGAAAATTCGGATGGAATTTTCGTTTCTGCATTCCAGCTGGAAAACGGTAAAATGACATTACGAGCGGTATATTCCTTTCTGTCACTTTGGACTCAGCCCTTAATACAAAATAACACTTTATACACGGACCACACACACATAAAACAGATGGATGACTATAATGTGCCTTAGGATTCACATGACTGATGGGGCGTGTTGACATTTCACCTGATATCATTAATGAACGCATTCAAAATTCTGATGATGCCAGTTTTCTAAAGGACGGCAGTTAATATGTGAGAGGGCATTCTTTGCACTGATTATCGGTTTGTATTGGCGGCATGTAATGCCTACAGCATCATTAAATTACCCATAATTATGAGCTTTATGGTGTACGTTAGACACCAAACCGAGAGGACAAGTAGATCAAAACGGAAGGATTATCACCTCCCTGGTCCCAACAAGGGTTAGAACAGAAGACTGGAGCAACCTGTCTTTATATTAATTATTTACAGAATGCCAGCTATTGAACTGAATAATTAAACTGTGATTGAATATCACTGGGTTAGGGGTTTTCAACAACTCCTTTTTATAATAGTGCATGTTGTGCCCTAGTTGTTTTGGACTGTTATTATGCCGATGTTACTTTGCAACAGAGAAAGAGAATCCAGTGAATAAATTACTACTGATTATTTTAGAATCACACAAAGCAATTTGAAAGATATTTCATTTTTAGCTAGCCGGTAATTTTTATGTTGTTGTATTCTTGTGTCTTCCTACATAGCCGCTGCATCTAATTGTCCCTGTAAATGTCAGCCATGCACAGTGCATTCACAATTTATGTTATTATGTTTAGACCTACAAACTAACAATTGCCTCCAGATTTCATTTTTTAACAACATGGTGGTTTAATCATAGGCTAATTAATTGTGCAACCTTACTCTGGTTTCCTTAACACAATTGCCTTGCTGTATATTTAATCTAAAAAATGTTTCATTTTGTTTCTCTCTTTCTTTCTTTCTTTCTTTCTTTCTTTCTTTCTTTCTTTCTTTCTTTCTTTCTTTCTTTCTTTCTTTCTTTCTTTCTTTCTTCTGTTACCACTAACTCGTTGCCTTTTCCTTGCCTATAGCTTAACTGTTTACCATAGCATTGCTTGCAGTGGGAGTTGCAATTTTCCCACTCATGAATAACCGATATATAGCACAATTCAAGACATATACTTTCTTAAGTGAATAAGTAACCAGTTTTGCATGTTGTTTACTGAATTACATGGAAGTTGGGTTGGATTTCATGTGCATTTTATTTAATCAGAATTGACCATGGAATCTATGAAGAAATAATGCCCTTGCCTTGAAACACCTTAGGAGCAGACTACTTTCCAGGGACATTGTTGTGTGACTTTGACACATTGGTTCAAAACATATGTTCCAAGTGATTTTTTTTAAAGTACACATACATGACATTTAGAGGGAGCACAAACAAAACGTTTATATTCTAACTTCCTAGTTTCCACAATAATTGGCATGGCAGACAAAAAGGCATGGCAAGTTGTTCTTTATGGGAATGATCTGCTCAGTTTGAGCGCATCTTTGACCAAATGACTTGGACAAAACTGCACGTTATATTAACCACAAAGTATGAGTCAGCAAACTTTGGAATGCATTATTATCTCCTTTACTATATCAGTAGTAAAAGGGATCACCTTAATCAGCTGAATGTGCAGTAAGATGAGTAAAGAATCTTTGGTGCAGTGAGGCAGTAAAACTTGCTTTAATGGACAAATTTCCACCAAGGTGGCCAATAAAGTCAAATAATTGAATGTAATTTAAAACATCCTGGAGTGCATCCATGTTACAACCATGGGGTTCTGAAACAAATTTACTGGTAGAACTGTGCACTTTTATAAAGCTATACTGGTATCCTCTGTCGACCTTGAGATACCTTGTCTAAATGCAAATCTAAGAAATATACATATTTTCCCATTTCCGAGCATCTCAAACACTATATTTTTCTCAGCATAAACCCATCCATGTCTTAATCACTTGGAAGAACAACTGAAGTGATGCCATTTACATCTGTTTTGCAGAAACCTCCTGTTGATATTTACTGTCCTTTGGTAAGACATATTCATTTAAAGCCACTACGAGTAACATGGCATGTTGGCGTCCCCTTTGGACAAAAGCGGTAGTATTTTTACGACGCCCGCTGTCGCAAAGCTGTTTTCTAGCTCGTGCCAGGCGCGTGAGTGTGAACTGAGAAGGGAGCAATATAGTGCATGTCCGTGTGTTGAAAGTGTGAGGACTCTTTTCGGCTCCGTGAGAGTGGTTTTGACACTGCATCAACTAATGCCAGTCACTGCCACACGCACCTGATTGCAATGAGTTAATGCAGCAGTGTCACCTAACTACTACTCTCACGGAGCTGAAAGATTACGTGTCCGACTCCTCACAGAAAGCGAATGAACGATAGACGGCAGTTAGTATGGATCACGATGAGGTAATGTGTTTATGTTGTTGTAAATAATGACTATTTCAGATAATGGTAATCTGATGATGGTGAAGCAAAGCAAACTTTGTGTTAGTACCAACCGCTCATTCATTTAGGAGTAAACACTGCAGTCTAGTTTTGCTCTCGTGAAATTGTATACACGTTGCTTGGCAACACCCTCGTCCCCCCCGTAGCCTATACCACTCTCCCTTTTAGCTTTTCTTCATTGCATTTTCTTTTTTTTCTTTGATGGTTCAGCCCCGTTATCAGTCATTATGACGACAAATAACTGTATCAAACAAGGCTCCCGCTCCCCTTCCCTCACCTGGAGGGATAGGCTTCTCAATTCACGTTGCTGCGCCACACTGAAATCTGCGACCAATACAGATATGTGACCATAGAGCTTGCACGAGCGAACCGAAAATCGGACTGGGTGTGCAACCAGGCCAAAAGCAGTAATAAAAACTATTTAAAAACGTCTTTCTTTGCACTGATGGTCTCGTTTGCTGTTAAAGGTAATTTATGATTATCAGAGGAAACATGAGGCTGTTTAAAAGATATTTAAATGCTACTCGTAGCCGCTTTAAACAATTTCTCATGCTCAGGAGCTCTAGTGGCCCTGGTGCTGCATGTATGGGGGGAAGTCTTCAGAGTGAGAAGAATCGTATGGACAACGTATAAATCAAATAGTGCATTCTCAACTGATAAAGAGAAAGATAAATAGGCTCAATCCAATAGTGCCCCGGGAAGTATGTTGGCTTGAGGCATTCAAAAGCGGCCCACCCTCTTCAATAAGCCATGAGCAGATGAATGGACTGTTCTGCCATTCCGGGCTGATTGGTGCTGACAAACTATAGATCACCTGTGAGGGAGCAGGCACCTTATTTCACCATGACTTGTCTCACTCTATTCCTCAGCCCTGGGAATCACTCGATCCAGGACAGAACGGCAACTCAGGCCTTTAGTGTGAATTTCTTCCCTCCTCACAGCCAGTTTAGTCCTAAAAGAAGCCCATTTGTTGTAGATACAGTACATGCATTCTGATCTTCCTCCCCTTCTAGTTCATTTCTGGGCATGCTGTTATTTTGAAGAAACAATGGTTATGTTTTCTTTATTGTTTTCTATTAAAGTTCTGCTCTGTCCTTCCTCTGCACTTCTCCTGCTGTTGGTGCTTCTTCTGTTCATATGGGCGTTGGCTAATTAGCACCAAGACTTGTTACACAAGTGAGAAATTCAGCGCAGATCTCAGCTGGTTTTGTGTCTGACATCACTCTTTGTCTGTGTGGTTGATGAAAGCCCTCAAACGTAAAGAAATCACGGCATGAACATGGGAATTGTAACCAAATGAATGCTAATATACAGTATTTATGAATCCCGCTGGTATTGTCCAGTTGAGAACATATGCCAAATGATGTAATGAGCACACGCCCACACTGACTTTGTAAAGCAGCTCATTAGACACAGAACTGTGTAGGTTTTTAGCCATAATAAAGAATAGTTGGTTTAGTAATTATCCGAGCCGTTTTATTTGTGAATGATGAAAATAGTCTGTGTGCTACAGGCAATGCCAAACTTATCAATTGAATAAATTGCTGGATTTATATCATGTTAATATATCCTTCAAACTCCTTTTTTAATACATCTTTTTATTGCCTGGAGCAAAACTATTTTTCTTTGATCCTCAGCAAGTCTGTGCATAAAGGATCATAAGGAATTGTGCCATTAGGATTAGGGGAACAGCTTCTTTTATCAATTACATCAAAGTTTCAGCCGGTGCTTATTAAATGCATGCTCACGCAGACACGCAGACACACAAACATACAAATACAACATGCACACCGTTTAATTCTCTGGATATCCAGAAGATGGTTGGTAAAAATAAGGAGCACATTTTTGTACTCGACTTGACTCAGTGTCTGCATAGTAATCAGTTTGTAAATTTGGGTTGAATCACAAGTCAATCCTCAAAGCATCATGCTTGTTAGACCCATAGGCTTGAGGCTAGGAGCTTGGAAGAAAGCCAGGGGCATTTTAAATGGTCTTCTATCCAAAGCAGGGATAAAAGCTTACTTTTAACTCTTGTTATGCAGCCAGAGTAGAAAGTGCACTGCTGACATTGGTACTGTGTTCTTTGCAAACATGTTGTAATGCACACCAGCCATAGATGACACTAATGATAATAAGCAGCAGGGGATATTTTGTTGTTACCAAGCCATACAGGGACATTCTTATTAGTAAGTGAAAATGCAGCTACTGTTAAAAAAAATAAAAGCACAACTTGTTTCTGATTACGACAGAATATAGTCTTGTTATTTTCAATGATTACTGGGAACACAACATTTGAATTAACATTCAGTTGTAGGACATACAAAAATGGACAACCTTTACAATGCCCCTGTGATATGGTAAATTTTATGATGGAGCCCTCTGTGTTGGGCATTCATTGAATAAAATCCCTTGTGACTTGTTATATGGCAGCTAAGAGGAGATGGCTCACCCGCTCAAAGCAGATGTTGCCACCACACACAGGGCCCGTTCGAAAACAATGTGATCCTCGAGGACCAACTAAAGCACACAGTGGCAGACGCAAACGAAAACAGACTCACACAAACTGATCTTCATATTTTACAGTGACATAGCCCCTGTGTGTAGGCTACGTGCACACACACAAACACATACACACATACTCAAACACACACATTTATTTTATATACTTTCACAGTACACAGATGCACAAATACAGCCACGTATACACAATGGTATTTTTCTTCCACGTTACATGCCTCACCCAAGCTTTATGTGTTTGCGTTTTATTCTCAGAGCCACTATAGTATAGAGAGGACATCACATGGTGAGGAACTGTCGATAACACCCGCACAGCATGCCCTGAAGTGTTTATTTTACTATGAAAAGTTAAGGTCACACCGTGTAACAGACAGCTCCGCCAGAGCAAATGCATCCTGAACACTGATGTCATACCAAAGGATTATAGGATATATTCTGAATTCCCATGCCATAAAGGTGATGTTTTGCACATGTGTTGCCCTCCACTTTTTGTCGTGGTGTTTTACAAATTATGATAACCTAACCAGAAATAAATATGAATTAAAACCAGGAATGGTCTAAACAAGTGTGCAATTCTACAAGCTTCTTCCTAATGAAGAAGCAGCTCATTGAGGACCATTCTTACTCATTTTTAATATATCCCTTTTTCCTTATATAAATTCAGATGCATGCATGTTTTGAAAAAGACACCATCGTCATGGGAATAGAAATGTAGTGCATGCAGACACAGAGCTAAATGTCAACCTGACTCCCTTGGGTAAATGGTATCATATGGTGCTTGGAAACTGAAGTAGAAAGGTGTGTAATCAATCCTATTGAACTAAAGTTAGAAGTTGTTGATACCTGCTTTATTAATAATAATTCTTAAGATATCAAACTTGAATAATTTAATAAAATGTATTATAAAACTGTCTTAAATTTGGTGTATCAGCTGCAGTTAGATTAATTCAAAAGAAAGATGCAACATGATGTAAGCCTATAGCCAGGTTTAATCTTGCAATTTCAGGTGAAAGTCCATCACTCCTCAGCAAGACGGACAATGCTACAAGCTCTGTGTGCTAACTTGCCTCATTGTCTCTTTTGTGTGATCAGTAAATGAGAGACAATTTGCACTACGTGGCATTGGTAAAGGGATTAGGAGACGTGATTTATGCTCCAAAGACATTTATCGTTCAAAGCAAATGAGTTTCTTTTCTCAGTGGAACAATGGCGGACCTCCTGACTCCTCCCTTATTCTCTGTGAACAAAAAAAAGGCTCACTAAACTGGAACTGTCCATGTAATGCAGACCCTGATTAAGTCACTTCTCCTCATTTTACATTGGCCGGCTTTCTATTCCCCCCAGTTAGGAGTTTTAATCATGGTTATGCAAGCTAATAAGAGGTCAAAACAATCTGATTGGTGGCTTTTTTGATTGGTTTTGGTTAAGACAGGCAACCAAAGACAGGTTTTCTTGAAATGGAACATTTGGGGAAGCCGAGGTAACGAGACAAATGGTTTTGCTTCTTTTCTTCTTTATTTTTTTTTCTTTGTCCAAAGAACCTTTTGTAGACCAAAGCTGAAGGTGCCTTTCGTGTCTCTGAAATAGGCAGTTGCAAAAATACAAAAAAAAACACTGTTTACTACTGTCCCTTTTTGAAAATGATTTGTTGGAATTGGTTCCTGATGTAGCTCCAGGTTATTTTGTCGTGAACATCCCAGGTCTAGACAATATTTTTTACCTCCCTGCTATTTCCTGCTTTCCTTCCTACTGCGCTGATCCGTTGCAGCTTGCTCTCTCATCTACTTGTAAATTTTGCTTATATTATTATTTTTCCTCAATAATAAATTAAGCAGCAGCTCTTGGATACATACAAATCAATGGGACTGCAATTTTATTTTTATTTTCATAGATACTACAGGTATTTTTAAACACGTTCAAGACCTTCTCAACAGAATGTGAGGAGGTCTACCAAGACGACAAGCCTGTGGTGACTGGAAGCGAGGCGCTAAGCTAAAGCTAATTAGCAGCAATATTCCTCCCTTATTAAACGAAGACTATCAAATACTTCTACAGAAGATGACGGCACTGGAAACAAAAGTGAATCGATTAGAAGTGAACGTGGAAGTGAAGGGACTATGTGGGAACTACACCACTCTACCAGTGACTCAAAACAGTGGACAAGATCGAGCTAACACACAGCTAACTATCACCGGCAAGGCTACGAAGAAACAGAAGGACTGTGTACAGGGCTGTGATAACCCTCCCTGGAATCGTCTTGGTTCAAAGCCAAAGAGATTGGAAAAGGGAAGACCGATAACCGACAGGGCCGAGCTCCATAAGATGACTGATCTGGTCAGCTGGCCTGCGTTATCACCCAGGCACAGTGCCTTCTCGACCCCCGCGCCTCGTAAGAAACAGCTATGGACAGCTGCACAAGGGAGAACAACAAACAAACCTCCAGAGCAAACAAGTGTGCAAGTGAAGAACAGGTTTACTCCACTGTGGCAAGTCCCTGGATTTCCCTCTGAACAGTGTAACTGTGTCTTTGCAGGCCTTCCAAAAAAATCAGTCAGACAGCTTCAGCTAATTCAGAACGCTGCTGCGGTGGAATAAAGTGGATCACATCACCCCAGTTCTGAGGCCTCCTGTCAATCAAAGACTTGATTTCAAAATATTGATATTGGTTTATAAAGCACTAAATGGTTCAGGGCCAACATTACTGACCTGCTGATGCGTTATGAACCGTCCAGAGCCCTCAGGTCGTCTGGGACAGGTCTACTTAGAGTCCCCAGAGTTAGGACTAAACAAGGAGAAGCAGCTTTCAGTTTTTTTCACAAACTCCCAGAAAACTTGAGGTCTGCTGCAACTCTGAGCTCTTTTAAATCAAATCTGAAGACTTTTCTGTTTCCCTTATAACCTGCAATTTTTATATTATTTAAATGTTTTATTTCTATTCATATTTTTAATTCACTTTTCTAATGTCTATTATATACTTGATGTATTTTAATCTTGATGTATTTCATGCCACTGTAAAGCAGTTTGAATGGCCTTGTGTCTGAATTGTGCTATATAAACTTGCCTTGCCTTGCCTCCCCCTCCCATCCATTCTCAAGCACACATAACCTGCAATACAGATCTAAAAACATACACCGGATCTCCTGTTTGAATCGTGGCCCAGTATATCACACCCATATTGAAAGGAAGCCTCTTGAAAACTGTTCATTAAGAGTTTTTTTTCCATAATCACAATGTGCTCAAGGGGACATTGGAGTCAAAGGAGTCAACATGATTGGCATGACTTTCCACCTTGGTGGTGAGGCTTGGCTGTGCAGTGGGGGTGGGGTCTTGGCTGTTAACACATGGCATAGTACTCAGCCAGGGAGATTAATGGTTCTGACTGCATCAGCCCAGTGACTGGGGATCAGAGGATGTAATTGGGTTGAGCCCAAATATGGGCATTCTAGACAGCTGCTCATAGCAGGAGCCAATCACACACTCCCATCCCTGCCACGCGTCCAGTTGTTCACCACCTCAGGTAAAGACACTTGAATCTCTTATCCACTGGAGAAGCTGCTTTGAGATTTTGCTCTTTGTAACTCGTCCTGTGTAAATAAGAAATTATCTTCAAGCGCAACAACTTCTCTGGAAAAGCACCACTATACCGCTATAATATTTCAGATCATAGCCACTGTATATTTGCAGTTTTAATAAACAATTTTTGAAAATATATAAAACCTTAAAGGTCACATATTATGCTAAATGCACTTTTTAAATGTGTTGTAACATATCCATGGGTCCAAGGTGTGCCTAGAGACTGCTAAAATATTTAAAAAAATAACAATCTCTCCTTTTCTCACTCTCCCCCTTTCTGAAACCCCCACCCCCCCCCCCCCCCCCAATATACTCCAGTCAGAATTCTCCCCTTTTCTGACCTCAAAAACTGGAAAGCCAAAAGCTTCCACTGTGCAGCCCACACCCCTATTTCTTATTGGTCCACGGCCCTGACAGACAGAGGGCGAGGCGTATCTGGCTTCGCTTCCGGACAGGGGGCGGGGGGAGCTCAAAGATTGTATATTTACGAGGGGAGCTGCAGCTCTTTTTAAAAAATAGGCCATTGTGAGATTAGCTGAACATCAGCATAGTACAATAAATTATCTGAAAGTTTTTTTTCAGCAAACAATTA